>CM060963.1:206482640-206610140 GCA_030765045.1 Tenodera sinensis
CAAACCACGGACAACGTCGGGTGTTTCACCTAGTAACAAACAAACACAAGACTATTGGACAAGTACAACCTAAGTCTAAATGTTGTAGTGATAAATCGTCAAACCACGGACGTCGGGTGTTTCACCTAGTAACAAAGAAACACAAGACTATTGGACAAGTACAACCTAAGTCTAAATGTTGTAGTGATAAATCATCAAACCACGGACAACGTCGGGTATTTCACCTAGTAACAAAGAAACACAAGACTATTGGACAAGTACAACCTAAGTCTAAATGTTGTAGTGATAAATCATCAAACCACGGACAACGTCGGGTATTTCAGCTAGTAACAAAGAAACACAAGACTATTGGACAAGTACAACCTAAGTCTAAATGTTGTAGTGATAAATCATCAAACCACGGACAACGTCGGGTATTTCACCTAGTAACAAAGAAACACAAGACTATTGGACAAGTACAACCTAAGTCTAAATGTTGTAGTGATAAATCACCAAACCACGGACAACGTCGGGTATTTCACCTAGTAACAAAGAAACACAAGACTATTGGACAAGTACAACCTAAGTCTAAGCTGATATTTCACCTAGTAACAAAGAAACACAAGACTATTGGACAAGTACAACCCAAGTCCAAGCTGATATTTCACCTAGTAACAAAGAAACACAAGACTATTGGACAAGTACAACCCAAGTCTAAGCTGATATTTCACCTAGTAACAAAGAAACACAAGACTATTGGACAAGTACAACCTAAGTCTAAATGTTGTAGTGATAAATCACCAAACCACGGACAACGTCGGGTATTTCACCTAGTAACAAAGAAACACAAGACTATTGGACAAGTACAACCTAAGTCTAAATGTTGTAGTGATAAATCATCAAACCACGGACAACGTCGGGTATTTCAGCTAGTAACAAAGAAACACAAGACTATTGGACAAGTACAACCCAAGTCCAAGCTGATATTTCAGCTAGTATGTAGTATGTTTAACATTGAACGTTTGAGATGGTGCCGCTCATCTTGCCATGCCGTGAGAATGTGCTGACTTATTAATGGCGATGGGGGTTGTAAAAGCGAAACCCGAAATAAGATAACCATGAGATGACTATTGTCCCACATGTAGTGGCGTGTGGCGGGATGATTAGCTCTATAGGCCCCCCCCCCCCCTCCCTAATACCTATATGCGGGCATCATTCCCACGATTACATGGGGGCTATCGCTGGCCACAGCCATATGTCCTTAAAGTGGGTCAGGGAACTGTCAAATTTGACGATTACGTCATACTTACGGTCAGCTGGACCTGCCGATGCTGGGAAACTAGCTAATCCTCTACAAAAAGCAAAATTAACATTTACAAATTTATAATTTACAAACCATTTACAAAAGTATCAGTGACCGGTATTACCGAATACTCATGTCCAATATATATTAAAAACCTTAACTACATCAATTAAAACATACGCAAATTACAAATATAAACCTTACATACCATAAACTTCAAGATTATTACTTTAAATTCCTTCCAAAACATCGTTAAAAATTCACAAAATTAACCAACTACTAATTTCATCTCACAGAAATGTACTATTTCTTCTGTCAAATTAAAAAAAAAAACTAATCAAATTTAATTATCAAACATTAAAATTTCAGTTTTAACTCTTTTAAAAAGCATGAAAACAAACATTAAATTTGCAATAAAATGCATTTAAATATTAATTAAAGTAAACATTATTACATTTACACAATATAAATTTCTGAATGACATCCACAAATTTTGAAATTTATAAACAAATTAACGGTATTGTTTATGTTGAGGGACTTATGAAAATCCTCGAGTTACAGCCTTGGAAGGTTCAAATCTAATTGTACTTTAACCTACTTTTCCCATTCCACATAAAAATTCCATGTTTTTCAGTCTCGCTGGGAAAAAAAAAAAAAAAAAAAAAAACAAGAAGCATTTTTAGAAAAAGTTCAGTGCGCCCGTGTGTGTCAGTGAATAGCAGAAGCAACTAAAAAATGAGTCGAGTGTTTGGCAATGTTTGGTCGCAACAAAGATGTTTTTATGCATGGTCCACCACTTCACACCTGAGACGAAGGAGTAGCCCAAACAGAGGGCTAAAGGGGCAGAATCGGCTCCAAACTAGGCGAAGACACTTCCATCTGCAGGCAAGGTCGTGACGTCAGCTTTTTGGGTTGCATGTGGGATAAATTATCCCCAAAAAGGAAAAGAACGCAATTTCAAGTATCATGGGAACTTCTGGCGTTTGAGTGATGAAATCAAGAAAAACAAATCTGATCTGTTACACTCACACGACTTTCTCTACTCTTGTACTGTTTTTATAAACACTTATTCCTATATCTACATCATGTTAATTTGCACAAATTATCTTATTACTAATTTTCTTGTAGGTGCAAGGGGAATATGGGAATACAGTAGACTTTGAGTGATAGTGAACTTCCACTACATGGGCCTTAACACTGTAATTCTGGGTCAGATTATATTCATTCGTAATAACATGGAGCTACGATATTCATTTCCTCCCGTCCACGATCTGATAGCTGCATCCTGCAGGAAGCTTGCTTGATGCGTGTGTGTTTTCTTGTAGCAAGTGTTTTGGTGTGGGGAAATGAATGGAATGTCACAAACATATTATGTGCCCCCCCCAGATGTCACGTCTATCGCGCGTGTTTGTCTCGTCTCCATTTCTTCCTGTCTACATCACCCCCCCCCCCCCGCCCGTCCAAAATCCCCCTCTCTCTCCATGACCGTTATATCTCTCAATCAGCTTACACCGTCAAACAAAAGTTAAATAAACTTCTTGTTTTTCAAAATATTTTCCTTAAAGACCAATACATTTTTACATTCGATGAAACCAGATCTTGAATCACTCTTCCTGGGTCACTTCAGAAACCAGGTTTTATAATTTTCCAATGCTTTATTTGATGACGAAAATAGATATTTATTTATTTTATATTTAATGTTTGGAAACAAGAAGATACTCAGTTGTTAGTTTTGTTGTATGCGACAATGTAAAATAATTTTCTATTTTGGGCATTTTTCACGAATTTTTACTTTCTCCACTGGTAAGTAGGGGAAGTGTTGTATTCCACCCAAAAATTCGATGTCGATATTTCACCGGAAATACATGTTTTGAGGCCCCCTGAATTTAAAAAAAAGCATTTTTAGAAAAAGGTCCGTGTGTGTGTGTGTGTCTGTGTGTCAGTCTGTCAGTCTGTGGACAGCATAACTCAAAAACGAAAAGTCGGTTAGAAACCCATTTAGGATTTAAGTTTAATGTCTTTCAAGGATGCAACACGAAGATTTTGAAGAAAATAGCCCCACCCTAAACTACCCTTTACATGGAAAATTTTGATTTTCTTGAAAATGGCTCTAACGATTGTGATTAAAATGTCATATGTTTGAGATATTTTTATGACAAATGAAATGTGTATCTTGAATTTTCGGGCTATAGCCCCTGTAGTCGTATTTACTCTGGACGACTTTTGCATAACTCGTAAACCGTTAGATATAGACCAAATCATACTATACAAAAAATGTAAATCTTGCTAAAATACACAATTTATGTCTCAATAAATTTTCTTGTAGGGTGAACCATTTCGCAGATATTCCTTGTTATGTGTGTGAGTTTCGGAAATCTTAGAACTTTCGTGAAATGGAACATCGTTATTAATTTTTTTATATGTTAGTGTGCAAACAGAACGGGATCTCAAAGCTTTAAAACATTTGACTATCGCACAAAGCCTACTGTATTCCCATAGTCCCCTTGTACCTACAAGGAAATAAGCAATAAGATAATTTGTACAAATGTTTATCTCAACTAACACGAAGAAGATATAGGAATAAGAGTTTGTAAGAATGGTTAGTACAAGAGTAGAGAAAGTCATGTGAGAGCAACACATCAGATTTTTTCAAAACTTTTCTATAAACACACACGTGTACTAATCGGTAGTAACACAAAGTCTGTTCTAATGTTATATTTTACCAGCGCTGTGATTTACTCGGACTTTTCTAGATTTAGATTGAATACATCGGCAACAAAGCTTTCTCACGTCTAACTGTTAATGGAATATGCTTTGTATTTGACTCACACCAATGTGCAATGTGTACGGGATGCACTCAGCCTCGTTAGGTCCCTGAGGGGCAATTGAGAAGCTGCACTCCTCCGTGACCTTGGCTGCAGCTGGAGGAAGCAGCGGCATAGACGAGACACCCTAGGGATTATGGGAGCAATAGTTATTGGACGTTCTTTACCAAATTCATTACTAAGAAAAAACCAGTCTCTCTTGAATTATAAAGTATTGCCTTAAATGGGACTTCGTAAAACGCATTTCTAAGTGATCTCCACAATCGTAAACAAATCCCAGCCCGGAAGTATTATACAGTCAAATTCATTTTTTGAATACACATAAAATGTTTAGTTGATATTTAACAAATTGTTAGGGCAAATGGAACGTGCTACATGGAGATGAGATAACATTGCAACAAGCGGCGGCGGAAGAAGGCAAAGCAACAGGTCGTGCCTACTTCCTCAAGCGTTCAGCATCCTCCATGTTGTGACTCAGATGGTGTGTTACGTCATTTCCGGTACGCATGTCTTCATCTCTCCTTGAGACTGCTGACGACTGGCGCGAAAACTTGGTCCATTATGGTCCATTCACTCACTCAGCATTTACTTTCCATGTGTTCCCAGACCTCAAGCAATTAAATCTGCTTCTTTGGAAGTTCTCTTTGGTTTGAAGGTTGTCTTGATGCCGCCTCCTGTGTATCTGCTGTCAACTGTTACACTACTGTATTTTAACAAGCTTTTGAGGTTAGGGAATGTTTTGGAGAGATTACATAAACAATAAAAGTAGCTTTGCTGTATTTTATTGCACCACTGTTTAGTCCAACGTGTGCTATAAACGTGACTCGATTGTACTCGTATTATAGAGAACATAGCTTCAGTCTTCTAAAAGGATCCTTGTAAGAGTCACTGTTAAACCTTAAAGCACAAAGAAAATAAATGCACGAAAAAGACTCAGGAAAGAACAAACGAAAAACTCAGGTAGTGGAGAAGTCATCTACCTTTGCACACAAGCACATAACTGTTTACAGGACTTAAGTATTGCAATGAATGCAAGAAGATAACCATCGACAGGAAAGTGGTCCTTCAGAAGGGTTGAGCTTAAAACCACAGTCCCAAATTATTTTCTTACAAGAGAGAAAGTAACGGAAAAGAAGAATGGAACTAATATTATCTCTAAAATCACCAAGAGGCCAATTAATTATAAGAGACAGGAGCTCTCATAAAAAACGGCAGACGTAGAAACGTTTGGAGATCATGGAAGTTAAAATCGTAATACAACTAAGAGTAGAGCAGACCGCAAAAAATTTGATGTATTGCGCTCATATGACTTTCTTTACCCACTCTCGCTGAATGCCTAACAGATAAAAACATGAACAACGACCTTCCATTAGAGAAAAGCGTAAGTACTGAAAATTAAGGAAAAAAATGCACTGGATATAAATTATGTGCTTTAAAGAGATCGTGTTTTGTGTAGCAAGGTTTTTCTATTTCTTACAATTTAGCAGTTGTATAAGTCACCCACAATGCAGATACATTTTTATTTTTCACCAAGGTGTCCTAAATATATGGTATTTTAATCAAAATCGTTAGAGCCATTTTTGAGAAACTCGCAATTTTCCATCTAAAGGATAGTTCCGGGTGGAGAAATTATCTTCAAAATCTTCGTGTGACATTCTTGAAAAATATTAAAGCTAACACACACACAGGCGTGCGCGCGCGCGCCATTTTCTAAAAAATGCTTTTTACTTTCTCTACTGATAATAGGGGAAGTATTGTAATCCACCCAAAAATGCGATGTCGAGATTTCACCGGAAATACATGTTTTGCAACCACCTGAATAAAAAAAAAAAAAAAAAAAAAAAAAAAAAAAAAATTAGAAAAAGGTCCGTGTGTCTGTCTCTCTCAGTCTGTGGACAGCATAACTCAAAAACGAAAAGTCGGTTAGAAACCACATTTAGTATTTAAGTTTAATGTCTTTCAAGGATGCAACACGAAGATTTTGAAGAAAATAGCCCCGCCCTAAACTACCCTTTCCATGTAAAATGTTTCGAAAATTTTGATTTTCTTGAAAATGGCTCTAACGATTTTGACTAAAATGTCATATGTTTAAGATATTTTTATGACAAGTAAAATGTATATTTTGAATTTTCTGGCTATAGCCCTTGTAGTCGTATTTACTCTGGACAACTTTTGCATAACTGGTAAACCGTTAGAGATAGACCAAATCATACTCTACAAAAATGTAGATCTTGCTAAAATACACAATTTATGTCTCAATAAATTTTCTTGTAGGGTGAACCATTTCGGAGATATTCCTTGTTATGTGTGTGAGTTTCGGAAAACTTAGAACTTTCGTGAAATGGAGCATTGTTGTTCATTTTTTATATGTTCAGTGTACAAAGAGAATGGAATCTCAAAGCTTTAAAAGATTTGACTATCGCACAAAGCCTACTGTATTCCATATTACCCTTGTACCTACAAGGAAATGAGGAATAAGATAATTTGTACAAATGTTTATCTTAACACGAAGAAGATATAGGAATAAGAGTTTGTAAGAATGGTTAGTACAAGAGTAGAGATATTTCAGAAATGCTGGGTAGAATAGAATTCTTCCTCTACTTGCTAAAAATAATAAGGTTTTTAAAAGTTGCTCACGAGTTTCAGTATGATGGTGTGACTTAGGCGGGATGAAAAATCTCAGGGATTTCTGACCCAGTCTTTGACATTTTCGCTCTCTGTACACTCGTTGTTGAATTCAATCCTAAATAAAGTCGAGCATAAGTAATTCAAATTGTTATGTTGGTCACTTGGTTTGTTGGCGAATCCGTAAAAGATGTTTTTTTTTTTTTTTTTTTTTTTTTTTTTTTTCCCGTATTTGAACAAGGTTTTGAGGTTAGTGACTGTTTTTATATATTGTGAGATTATAAAAATAATAGAGGAGTACATTACAAGTTAGCTTCTTTGGCGAATTCAAATCGATTTGAATCCCCAATGGAAACGTGGTAAATGTTACATAAATATTTGCTTCATTTAAGAACTTGTAATTTTACATATCAAGAGTTGTATGGCTGGTATCTTCAACTAGGCGAGGCACGAATGTCTCGTAATAACCCATGGTGTACCGGAATCCAATGCTCTCTGCAACGCCAGTGACGTTACGCCTAACAGCCTGTATATAAAGGTGGAAAGAAGTAAACCAGGTTGATACTCACATTTGCAGCACGTTTTCGCTAATTTCCTCGACGTAGCTGCACCCATGTGATACCCTGCAACAACAATATAGGTATACAATGTTGAGGAATTTTATTTATCTTTACCTTTTTATCGTCTAGAGCAATGGCATCCATAATTGGGGCATGAAGTGATAAGGCTACTTTTATAACTGGTACATTGAGTACAGATGAGAAAGAGAAACCAAAAATGCCAGTGGAAGATTTGACTACAACATTTAATGAATGAATGAATGAATGAATGAATGAATGACATGACGGCCGTAAAGCGAGCTAAGAATGTTCTGCAATGCGACAGAATGCATCATCTGAAAACAGTTCACTTCGCTACTTACAGTAAAGTAAAGAGTGTGACGCGAAACCACTGCTGCACTCTATCGGCGTTGACCGGAACTTGAGTGACCTACGTACTTACTCTAGATAAGTTAAACTTGTGAAGATCTCGGTTACTGCATTACCATAGCGGATAGAAGAGATAGTGTGAGCTCTTCGGGAGTTACTATGGTTCGCTCGCAAGATGGCACTGGTGTCGCGGTCGCTTCACTTTAGTTCACGAAATGGTGAAAATGGGTTTCATATTATCAATTAGCATTTTAAATACCTAAAATCGTAAGCACGAATATTTGAAATACTGTTTTGAAACATCGTCTTTCCTTGACACATAACATAGGATGCTATTTTACAATAATGGGTATAATAATTAATGAAAAACAATGGGAAATATCTGCTTACATGATTTTATGCTGAAAAATTAAACCATAATGCAAATTATGTATGTTATGTATATAAAATATCGAAACCTACCGTGGAATTAGATGTTGGAGATCTTGGAGAGTTTACGTGTTGATTTTGCTGACTTCGATGACGTCATTTCTCTACTGATTTCCTTGGTACGAAAAAAGAAGCGACACTTCATGTAATGTAGTGTTAACTTTCCAACTAAATCCAGTTTGTGTTCCACGCAACATCCCATTCCACTGGGTGCTAATATGATTTCGTCTATGTTATCTAAGCACTCGTAAAATATATCACCCCACAAACTTTCAGACGAGCACATTTGCTTCTCTAAAATAGCCTCGACTTGCAAAAGGATATTAACCACACATTCAGAGGGGTAGGTTAAATACCGACGATTTTTTAGGGTGCAATAGTGTTTTATTGTAGTGAAAGTGGAAGCTAATGTGTAAGAGGGTAGATCGGTGGACAGAGTAGAGGCACAGCTTTCACAACTAAGTTTTTCGAGCATCTTTTTTACTATATAACCCCCTAAATTGTGTACTAAGCATCTTTTAGAAATATTGTCCTCATAGAGTTCGGGAACTTCACTTTCCCAGTCAAGTATTTTAGTTTTGTTCTTTATTTTGTTTCCAACAAAATCCAACAGCTCACGTTTTTTTTTTTTTTTTTTTTTTTTGCTCACTTTGTTTTGCCAATATACGAATTTGATTCATAAAAGATATAAGCGGTGGCTCCACTTCATTCTCACAATTAGCAGCATTTGACAGTGCAAGTTTTACAGGGACATACACAGCCTGTAGCATATGTAAATGTAAAAAGTCAACTGTGGAAGGATGGTCATCACAGCCTAAAGTACGCATAATTCCAAAGTGCCGTTCAAGGGGGTCTTGATTGAATTTTGCTGTTAAGACGTACATGCAAATCCTCTATTCCATAAATACTCAGACACTTCCAAAGTACTTTTCAAGGTGACTAAGAGATTCCATTGTTCTAGTTGAGCAGAATGTGTTATTTTCAGACGTTATTATGCGAAAGAAATCTTTTAGTACTCTGTGAGATTGCGAATTTTTATAGTGCTTTAATTGGAACTGTGGAGTTTAATGCATCTACAAGATTATTTACATCTCTTGTGAATAGTTCAGTATTTTCGCTTCCCTTAAATTTTTCAAAATTAGTTTTCCTGAAGAAGTCAATGCCATTTGCAGTGCTGTTACTTAACAATTGAAAACAGTCTCACATTCATTTTCTGAAAAGAGGTGGGGTCTATGTGGGATGAGGTCAATTTCGGGCAAACTCTAAGACCAGCAAATTTAGGAGAAGTGTCAGCTTCATAAATATATCTATAAAAATTATATTGGATGCTCTTATTTCTGTATAACACATCCACCTTATCATGAAAATAATTTCTCATGCATTTTATTATGTGGACGTAATCTGAAAAAGCCCATATTCTTCTTTTGTCATCAAGTGGGTGCTGGATACTGCATTGTACATTTTCACATGTTGCTCCTATTCCTAAATTTTTCCATACTTTATTGTTTGATTGACTTCCATCACTAGTAAAACCAACAATTCTTGTCCCTGAGTTTTCTAACTGGATAATCACTTCTATAAGGAGCTTAGCTAGTATATCTCCGGGTGTAGCATTTCTACTTGCGTAAATCGCTACTGGTTGGCTCCAATTGTGTAATAAGGGAACAAATATAAAAACTAAAGCATGGTTGGCCATAGAATTTTTCTGATTGTCAGGAGTGTGTTCACCTAGACTCACGAATCCGTCCACTTTTAGTGAGCTAGCATTGAACCTAACTTCTTCTCTTAATTTGACTTCATCAAATATTACAACTCCAAGACGCTTGTTTTCATCTTCTTCTTGACTGAATGTAGTAGAAATCGCATTTAGAGCATTACTATTTATACCATATGTGCACTTTATCCCTTTAGATAATTTCCATAAATGGGCTTCAGAAGGCAGGGGCAGCAATTCATGTGTTAAGCAATGTCTATAAGCTTTAGGGCTTGTAATTTTAAATAGCAAGCTTTCTGATAGAAATTCATTGGTGTAACCCATCCCCTTCGAGCTCGTCTGATATTTTTTAAGCATTGTATCTAGAACCACCTTTGTTTTTTACTTAAACAATTTAAATTGCGTTTATGTTCGCAACAATTAGTAGCGAATTTCTTTTCTACTATTTTTAATGTAGCCCTCTCTTTAGATAGCAGGATTTTAGTTCTAACTAAATTTCTATTGAGGTTTCTAATTTTTTTCTTCAGTGTAGCAATTTCATTATTGACACTTGTATTTGTGACCTTGGAGGAATTAGAACTGTTTTCTGTGAATTCCTCATCGTTGATGGACGGCGCGTTTGAAATAAGAACTGGTTGACTGGATCCTGCTTCTGGTAATTTACTGATTGTTGAATATTGCTTTTTCAGTAATTTTTTGTCTCTGTTATGTGGAGATTTTCGGGATTTATGCATTGTAGTTAAGTACCTGGTTAAATTAGGAAATATGCAGGGAACAGCCCCTGGCTTTAACCCCCATTTAATTCTAGGGATTTCAACTATTTTTCCATGCACAACGAATGAATCAACTTTCACTAAAAAGTCCTCTGGAAAATGTTTGTCACAAATACTAGATTTAACAGATAATTTAGTTTCTTTCCTAGGAATAGACTTTTCCCATTTGTAAAACAGATTTTTATCTTTAGGAGGAGTAAAAAAATGTCTAGCTTCTGAGCAGTTTCTGTATCCTGAACGACACCCGGGTACAAAACAAGTTGGCATTTTTAATCAATTATTGATGTTCTTGGAACTTACGTTTTGAAGAACACACACACGCACGCACGCACGCACGCACACGCACACGCGCGCGCACACACACACACACACACACACACACACACACACACACACACACACACACACACACACACACACACACACACGCATTTATGCAGAAACTTAGAAGCAATTTCACAAGTTATGTACCTAATTACTCACAACACACAACGCATACGTATAAAATTGTCTGTACTTCCGAATAACATACTAGGCAGTTCGGGCGCATTTTGAGGCGACTGCGATCGCCACGAAGCAGTTTCGGTCAGTTGCCACGGGACCACGGATCATGCAGTGAACTAGCGGGATAGCTCACACTTTCTCTTCTATCCGCTATGCTATTACTAAATATTCCTAATTATATAGAAATGAAGTTTTAAAAAATAAAATGTATCGTCAAATGTCTGTCTTAAAACATAGTTCTGTATAAATGCAATGAAAATAGATTACAGTAATCAAACGATTTTAAAATATTTTAAATATTTAATAAACATTTGTGGAAATTATCTTATTGCTTATTTCCTTGTAGATACAAGGGGAATATGAGAATACAGTAGGCCTTGAGTGATAGTCAAATCTTTTGAAGTTTTGAGATTCCGCTCTCTTTGCACGGTCAACATATAAAAAATGAACAACGATGTTACAGTTGACGAAAGTTGAAGTTTTCCGAAACTGACGCAAATAACAAGGAATATCTCCGAAATGGTTCATTCTACAAAAAAAATCATTTCAATATAAATTGTGTGTTTTAGCGAGATCTACATTTTTGTGTCATAAGAATTTGTGCATCTCTTACGGTTTTCGAGACATTCAAAAGTCAGTAATAATAATAATAATAATAATAATAATAATAATAATAATAATAATAATAATAATAATAATAATAATAATAATAATAATAATAATAATAATAATAATAATAATAATAATAATAATAATAATAATAATAATAATTCTATTATATATTTTACATGTGCACATGCAATATTGTCACCGCGCCCGCCGCATCTAATTGCCGACAACAGCAGTGTCACCCATCGCATTATTGTCGGCACTACCGCAAAGGAGCCGAAGGAAAGAGACAGAGAATGGCCGCATTGTTGGGGCGCTTGCCGAAAGAGAGAAAAGGATAGAAGCTTCTGGAATCTTCCGCTTTGTATTCCACCGCAATAACTGAACTTTCCAGAATAGTGCCTGGGAGATATAAATAGCGGTAAAGTGCGAGAGAAGGCAGTCAGACGTACGTGAAGCGTTGAGTAGTCGTGCCGACGGAAAGAAGAGACGTATGCGCAGCATCGAGGAGTCGTGCCGACGGAGAAGGGACAGTTCTTTGTGTTACGAGTTCGGAGCCGTGCTGTTGGAGAATCGGAAAAGACTTTCTTGCTGTTGCAACGAGTGTACAAAGTGACTGTTTACGGAAATAAAAGTGTTTCTTTATCTCGACTACATCTGTCTACTTTACTGTATACCCCACCAAAAAGTCACAATATAAGTCTTATAAACCATACCTGTGTTATAAAGTCAAATTATCGATTTCATGTGCGGATACAAACCTCCATATTTAATGTAGCTCACTTAAATATTAGGCAAAAATTTTTTTTTTAAATTCTAAATTATAGAAGGCCAATAAAAGCAAGGATTTCCATTCCATCTGTTTTTTTGCAAAATTTTAAAGGATCTGAATAATTACATTTTTGGGTGTTTATTTCCTTATTTGTGTATTTAACTATGCATATTCAACATATGGGGTTCGTATGCAGCGCGTAAGTATTCCAGGTTTAAGCTTAAGTGAACACTAAATATCCATAATTCAAGTGTGGTCTTTATGCCCTACAAACTTCCAATAGACGATCACAGTTAATACTTTTGTACCATTGTAAAATACGACGGGATAGACGAAGTTTATAAACACACATCTTTTATTTATTTAACTCCCTACATGGACACCGCAACCACTGTTCCTATATATTGCCAGTACAGTACTACAACTCTAAAATCAAAGCTTCCACCTTGCTTATGCTACTACGTGACTTTGTAAAATTCCAAGAATTTCTTTACCCCTATAATTTTCAGAAGTATACATATCTGCGACCAGACAACCGCAACTCCTGGTGCACGGAGGTACCCAAAAAGTCGATATCGAAATGTTACCGGAAATATATGTTTCGGGACGCCCTGAATCCCCCCCAAAAAAGCACTTTTAGAGAAAGGTCCTCCATTTCGGAGATATTTTTTATTATTTGTGTCAGTTTCGGAAAACTTAAAACTTTCGTGAAATGGAACATCATTGTTCATTTTTTATATTTTAAGCGTGCAAAGAGAACGGATTCTCAAATCTTTAAAAGATTTGCCTATCACTCAAAGCCTACTGTATTCTAATATTCCCCTTGTACCTATAAGGAAATAAGCAATAAGATAATTTGTACAAATGTTGATCTTAACACGAAGAAGATATAGGAATAAGAGTTTGTAAGAATGGTTAGTGCAAGAGTAGAGAAAGTCATGTGAGTACAACAGAGCAGATCTTTTTACCTTATTTTACGAATTTCGAACCGTTCCCAAGCACTCTGAACCGACTTTATTGACAGAGCAGAAAATTGTGCGTCTTGTTGATGAAGTTTTGGCTGTGCGCTGTATTTACACTGCGTTACAACACCAAAGCGCTAATGAGCCGTGAAGAAAATGTTTGGGCTCTTGTCTGGCCCGGCCGGCCGGCCAGGTCGCGCTGGGCCACTCTACTAATGTTCCCCACATCTGGGTCTTGAGGCCTCATACATGCACACCACCCAACATGCATTTGGTTTCACAACAAACTTAGGTTGCACTTGTCTAATAGTCTTGTGTTTCTTTGTTACTAGGTGAAATACCCGGCGTTGTCCGTGGTTTGATGATTTATCACTACAACATTTAGACTTAGGTTGTACTTGTCCAATAGTCTTGTGTTTCTTTGTTACTAGCTGAAATACCCGACGTTGTCCGTGGTTTGATGATTTATCACAACAACATTTAGACTTAGGTTGTACTTGTCCAATAGTCTTGTGTTTCTTTGTTACTAGGTGAAATACCCGACGTTGTCCGTGGTTTGATGATTTATCACTACAACATTTAGACTTAGGTTGTACTTGTCTAATAGTCTTGTGTTTCTTTGTTACTAGCTCAAATACTCGACGTTGTCCGTGGTTTGATGATATATCACTACAACATTTAGACTTAGGTTGTACTTGTCCAGTAGTCTTGTGTTTCTTTGTTACTAGCTGAAATACCCGACGTTGTCCGTGGTTTGATGATTTATCACTACAACATTTAGACTTAGGTTGTACTTGTCCAATAGTCTTGTGTTTCTTTGTTACTAGCTGAAATACCCGACGTTGTTCGTGGTTTGATGATTTATCACTACAACATTTAGACTTAGGTTGTACTTGTCCAATAGCCTTGTGTTTCTTTGTTTCTAGCTGAAATACCCGACGTTGTCCGTGGTTTGATGATTTATAACTACAACATTTAGACTTAGGTTGTACTTGTCCAATATTCTTGTGTTTCTTTGTTACTAGGTGAAATACCCGACGTTGTCCGTGGTTTGATGATTTATCACTACAACATTTAGACTTAGGTTGTACTTGTCCAATAGCCTTGTGTTTCTTTGTTACTAGCTGAAATACCCGACGTTGTTCGTGGTTTGATGATTTATCACTACAACATTTAGACTTAGGTTGTACTTGTCCAATAGTCTTGTGTTTCTTTGTTACTAGGTGAAATACCCGACGTTGTCCGTGGTTTGATGATTTATCACTACAACATTTAGACTTAGGTTGTACTTGTCCAATATTCTTGTGTTTCTTTGTTACTAGGTGAAATACCCGACGTTGTCCGTGGTTTGATGATTTATCACTACAACATTTAGACTTAGGTTGTACTTGTCCAATAGCCTTGTGTTTCTTTGTTACTAGCTGAAATACCCGACGTTGTCCGTGGTTTGATGATTTATCACTACAACATTTAGACTTAGGTTGTACTTGTCCAATAGTCTTGTGTTTCTTTGTTACTAGCTGAAATACCCGACGTTGTTCGTGGTTTGATGATTTATCACTACAACATTTAGACTTAGGTTGTACTTGTCCAATAGCCTTGTGTTTCTTTGTTTCTAGCTGAAATACCCGACGTTGTCCGTGGTTTGATGATTTATAACTACAACATTTAGACTTAGGTTGTACTTGTCCAATATTCTTGTGTTTCTTTGTTACTAGGTGAAATACCCGACGTTGTCCGTGGTTTGATGATTTATCACTACAACATTTAGACTTAGGTTGTACTTGTCCAATAGCCTTGTGTTTCTTTGTTACTAGCTGAAATACCCGACGTTGTCCGTGGTTTGATGATTTATCACTACAACATTTAGACTTAGGTTGTACTTGTCCAATATTCTTGTGTTTCTTTGTTACTAGGTGAAATACCCGACGTTGTCCGTGGTTTGATGATTTATCACTACAACATTTAGACTTAGGTTGTACTTGTCCAATAGCCTTGTGTTTCTTTGTTACTAGGTGAAATACCCGACGTTGTCCGTGGTTTGATGATTTATCACTACAACATTTAGACTTAGGTTGTACTTGTCCAATAGTCTTGTGTTTCTTTGTTACTAGGTGAAATACCCGACGTTGTCCGTGGTTTGATGATTTATCACTACAACATTTAGACTTAGGTTGTACTTGTCCAATAGTCTTGTGTTTCTTTGTTACTAGCTGAAATACCCGACGTTGTCCGTGGTTTGATGATTTATCACTACAACATTTAGACTTAGGTTGTACTTGTCCAATAGTCTTGTGTTTCTTTGTTACTAGCTGAAATACCCGACGTTGTCCGTGGTTTGATGATTTATCACTACAACATTTAGACTTAGGTTGTACTTGTCCAATAGTCTTGTGTTTCTTTGTTACTAGCTGAAATACCCGACGTTGTCCGTGGTTTGATGATTTATCACTACAACATTTAGACTTAGGTTGTACTTGTCCAATAGTCTTGTGTTTCTTTGTTACTAGCTGAAATACCCGACGTTGTCCGTGGTTTGATGATTTATCACTACAACATTTAGACTTAGGTTGTACTTGTCCAATAGTCTTGTGTTTCTTTGTTACTAGCTGAAATACCCGACGTTGTCCGTGGTTTGATGATTTATCACTACAACATTTAGACTTAGGTTGCACTTGTCCAATAGTCTTGTGTTTCTTTGTTACTAGCTGAAATAGCCGACGTTGTCCGTGGTTTGATGATTTATCACTACAACATTTAGACTTAGGTTGTACTAGAAACTGCTTACAAAGTTAGATAAGAATTAACAAGATAATTTACCATTCAGATAATTTTCTTAAGAAAAAATTATTTGAGCATAGCTACTCTATGTTAGCAATTTAACAAGCATTGAAACTGTCAATTTCTCGCTTAAAATCATTACGAAGAGTATTACACCATTCTGGAAGCAATGAAGTTTTGTGCTGCGATAATGTAAGTTTATCTTATTGTTATTAATATGACTTGATTGCATATAAAGACTTTTAGGATCGAGAATAAATACAAGCACGGTAAGGTATATCTTCTATAAAGATCTTTACATGATTGTCTGATCCATAGGTTCCTCACTCTAATACTTGCAGGTGTTCATTCTGTCTGGTACATAGGTTCCTGTGTTCCCTGACAGACGTCTGACTCTAGACACTGTCTTGTAAGTCCTACATAAGGGGAGGGTAATCACTTCCTCACTCTCATACTTGCAGGTGTTCACTCTGTCTGGTACATAGGTTCCTGTGTTCCCTGACAGACGTCTGACTCTAGACACTGACTTGTAAGTCCTACATAAGGGGAGGGTAATCACTTCCTCACTCTCATACTTGCAGGTGTTCACTCTGTCTGGTACATAGGTTCCTGTGTTCCCTGACAGACGTCTGACTCTAGACACTGACTTGTAAGTCCTACATAAGGGGAGGGTAATCACTTCCTCACTCTCATACTTGCAGGTGTTCACTCTGTCTGGTACATAGGTTCCTGTGTTCCCTGACAGACGTCTGACTCTAGACACTGACTTGTAAGTCCTACATAAGGGGAGGGTAATCACTTCCTCACTCTCATACTTGCAGGTGTTCACTCTGTCTGGTACATAGGTTCCTGTGTTCCCTGACAGACGTCTGACTCTAGACACTGGCTTGTAAGTCCTACATAAGGGGAGGGTAATCACTTCCTCACTCTCATACTTGCAGGTGTTCACTCTGTCTGGTACATAGGTTCCTGTGTTCCCTGACAGACGTCTGACTCTAGACACTGTCTTGTAAGTCCTACATAAGGGGAGGGTAATCACTTCCTCACTCTCGTACTTGCAGGTGTTCACTCTGTCCGGTACATAGGTTCCCGTGTTCCCTGACAGACGTCTGACTCTAGACACTGTCTTGTAAGTCCTACATAAGGGGAGGGTAATCACTTCCTCACTCTCATACTTGCAGGTGTTCACTCTGTCCGGTACATAGGTTCCTGTGTTCCCTGATAGACGTCTGACGCTGTGAGGGGAATTACTTGTGCGACACGTGGTTGGATGGATTGAGAAAGGATATAGACAAATGAGTGATGAAATCGACAACAAAACAAACGTTTCCCAGTGCTGCCAACGCAGCAGACGTTCTCTGATGACGTGGCTGCCTGGTAGCCAATCTTCCTTCATTTACACGTCGGGGCATTGCTTGCAACAATCGATTACTCAGCTAGCAACAGCCGACGTGCCCGAAATACAGAGTAGAATATGCCAGCCTGCCAGCCTTCCGTCTCAAAGAGGAAGAAATGGCGTTTGCTTCTGGACCCAGCGAAATAAGGTCTTTGTTTCAACATGACACAACTACCCAATACAGACAATGGTCTCTAGTCAGAACCCAGAGGGTCCCCATTTCATTCTCGTTGAAGTTGGGATAATTCGCTATTTCACACGGAGTCTGTATGTATGAGCGAATGTGAGTGTGTTTATTGATGAAAATCTACGTTAAGTGAGTAATAACATAGTCTAGCCAAAGCCTTCGAAATGACCCGAGAAGTTAAAGGAGAAGAATAAGAAAAGACAAATGCTATGTGGAAATGGTCTATCGAAGATAACAGACCTCCACGTTTCTCTAGTAAATAGAGCAGGTATTTTACTGCACACAAAAAAATTTGCATCCGTCGAGACTTTAGGGAAAATTATTCTTTTGTCTACTTCATCTTACTCGAGATAAACATTTGTAGAAATAAAATTATTTTTTATAAAAAATATCTACTTCCCATTTAAAAAAAAGCATAAGCATTAGAAAATACAAACAGTTTTCTTGTCAAAAGCACACACACACACGCACGCACGCACGCACGCACGCACGCACACACACACACACACACACACACACACACACACACACACAGAAACACAGATAAACACAAACTTAAACATAAAAGTCTGATGTGTTGCACTCACATGACTTTCTCTACTCTCTTACTAACCATTCACACAATCTTCTTCGTGTTAGTTGAGATAAACATTTGTACAAATTATCTTATTGCTTATTTCCTTGTAGGTACAAGGGGAATATGGGTATACAGTAGGCTTTGTGCGATAGTCAAATGTTTTAAAGCTTTGAGATTGCGTTCTCTTTGCACGGTTAACATAAAAAATGAACTATGTTACATTTGACGAAAGAAGTTTTCTGAAACTGACACAAATAACAAGGAATATGTCCAAAATGGTTCACTCTGCAAAAAAATGTATTCAGAAATAAATCTAAATATCGGATGGCGTATTTGGTATCATCTATCCCATATTTGAGTAACTATTCTACTTTTTACTTTCTCTGCCATATTAGTAAGTAGTACTCGAAGTCGAGATTTCATCGGCAATACTATATGTTTTGAGGTGCTCTAAATCTAAAAAGAACATTTTTTTTAGAAAAATGTCCGTGTGTGTGTCGGTTAAACACTAAAGTTGGTATTTAAGTTTAATGTCTTTCAAGGATGCGACACGAAGATTTTGAAGAAAACAGCCCCACACTAAACTACCCTTTACATGGTAAATTTTTCGAAAATTTTGATTTTCTTGAAAATGCTCCAACGTTTTTGATTAAAATGTCATATGTTTGAGATATTTTGATGACAAATGAAATGCATATCTTGAATTTTCTGGCTATAGCCCCTGTAGTCGTATTTACTCTGGACGACTTTTGCATAACTGGTAAACCGTTAGAGATAGACCAAATCATACTGTACAATAAATGTAGATCTTGCTAAAATACACAACTTATGTCTCAATAAATTTTCTTGTAGGGTGAACCATTTCGGAGATATTCCTTGTAATGTGTGTGAGTTTCGGAAAACTTAGAACTTTCGTGAAAAGGATTATCGTTGTTCATTTTTTTTTTATGTTAGGTGTGCAAAGACAACAGAATCTCAAACATTTGACTATCGCACAAAGCGTACTGTATTCTAACATTCCCCTTGTACCTACAAGGAAATAAGCAATAAGATCATTTGTACAAATGTTTATCTCAACTAACAAGAAAGAAGATATAGGAATAAGAGTTTGTAAGAATGGTTAGTTCAAGAGTAGAGAAAGTCATGTGAGTGGAACACATTAGATTTCTGCATAATTATTTTCGATATAGGAATACTGAGATAAGCTAGTTTTCTTGTGCAGAAATTGTATTCCAGAAACTGGACGTCAGTATAAATTTGTAATTTAGACACCATTTTCTCTCAACACCGTTATTACTTTTATTTCTTTATTTCTATTTATTACCATGCTAAATCGTGAAGTTTAAAGGTCCTATAAAATATTTGCCCTTTACCAAACACTTCTACATCATAATTTTTGTGAATTATTCATAACGTAACTTTTATTTCCAAATTATAGTAAGAGTCCATAGCCTTCAACTGTCAAACAGCTTCAAGAAGCTTTCCAGATCGTAAACCCCAATAATTGAGAGTGTTAGCGCGCCTTCTTTGTCTGGCTTGCAGTGTTGACCTCGATATTTTAGCAGTTCCCAGTCTCTGCGCACATGACGGGCTTTCCCGCCAAAATTATGGCAGGTGTATCCTTGACAGTGATCCCGCCAAACCGTATCACGTGACTGTTTCGCGCGCGCGCCAAACAAAGGATGTAGAGGGAGGTAGCGTCCGTTCAAGGAGAAAGGCGTTTCAAGGCGACGCGAAGGGGGCAATGGAATCATGTGATTCGACTCGACTCGACTCGACGTGTTACCTCAGGGTCATAACTGCACAACTACCTCCTCTAGACCGTTTAAATCTCTGCAGGACATACCTCTATGTTTATCCTTTGGACATGCCTTCTTTCTAACTTAACAAATAAAACTAAATTTAACTACTTTTATTTTCCCTACTATGTATAATAAGTAAAGGAAGTATTGCAATCCACCCAAGAATTCCATGTCGAAATTTCTGCGGAAATATATGTTTTGAGGCCCCCTGAATAAGAAATCTAATGTTTTACACTCACATGACTTTCTCTATTCTTGTAGTAACCATTCTTACAAACTCTTATTCCTATATCTTCTTCATGTTAGTTGAGATAAACATTTGTACAAACCATCCTATTGCTTACTTCCCTGCAGGTACAAGGGGAATATGGTAATACAGCAGGCTTTGAGCGATAGTCAAATATTTTAAAGCTTTGAGATCCCGTTCTCTTTGCACACTTAACATATAAAAAAATGAACAACGATGTTCCATTTCACGAAAGTTTTCCGAAACTGACACAAATAACAAGGAATATCTCCGAAATGGTTCTCTCTACAAAAAAATTTATTTGGATATAGATTATGCGTTTTAGCGAGATCTACAGTTTTTGTATAGTAAGATTTTGTCTGTCTCTTACGGTTTACGAGTTATTCAAAAGTCATCCAGAGTAAACAGGACTACATAGGCTATAGCCAGAAAATTCAAGATACATACATTTCATTTGTCACACAAATATCTTAAACATATGGCATTCTAATCAAAATCGTAAGAGCAGTTAAAAAAAAAAAAATCCTTGTAAAGGGTAGTTTAGGGTGGGGCTATTTTCTTAAATATGAACTTTGGTTCTTAAACGAGTTTTCGTTTTTGAGTTATGCTGTCCACATCTGACAGACACACATACACATGGACCTTTTTCTAAAAATGCTTTTTTTTATTCAGGGGTCTTAAAACATATATTTCCGGTGAAATATCGACATTGAATTTTTGGGTGGAATACTTACTTACCAGTAGAGAAAGTTGTGTGCGTGTGTGTGTGTGTGCGTGCGTGTGTGCGTGCGTGCGTGTGTGGGAGTGTGGGTGTGTGCGTGTGTGTGTGCGTGTGTGGGTGTGTGTGTGCGTGCGTGTGTGTGGGTGTGTGTGCGTGTGTATGTGGGTGTGTGTGTGCGTGCGTGTGTGTGCGTGCGTGTGTGGGTGTGTGCGTGCGTGTGTGTGCGTGTGTGTGTGGGTGTGTGCGTGCGTGTGTGTGGGTGTGGGCGTGTGTGGGTGTGTGCGTGTGTGCGTGCGTGTGTGTGCGTGTGTGTGTGGGTGTGTGCGTGTGGGTGTGTGTGGGTGTGGGCGTGTGTGTGCGTGCGTGTGTGTGTGTGGGTGTGGGCGTGTGTGTGCGTGCATGTGGGTGTGTGTGTGGGTGTGCGTGTGTGGGTGTGCGTGTGTGGGTGTGCGTGTGTGTGTGTGCGTGCGTGTGTGTGTATGATGGAATGTGCAATGTAATGGGAACTTGAAGCACTTGAACGAATGTCACCAGTAAAACAAGTAAGTCTAAACATAGTGGGCAAGCAAGGGCAGTGAGTCAAGGTCGGCAATATTCGCTAGGAGAACCCTTCTGCTGGTGTTCCTGGAATGCTCGTGACGTCACAACTTCGCAGCTGATTCCTATTTCCTAGTAAATGCTGCTTCCAGGTTTTTAGACACCACCGGAAATTCAAAGCGAAATTTTTGTATCCTGATCTTTTATTTTAATGCCACCCTACTTCGTACTCTTCTAAGAAATGCTAGTGACTCGACAGATTCTTATAAATGAATTTTTATCCCCCACATCTGCAAGGGATTTTGACCGGATGCTTATCAGACCTATACGTCATCCAGAATATTCTGCGTATATTGTTAAATATTCCGCAAGGATATTGTTTCTTTAAGATTTTCCTGTATTTAGATCTATTTACACACTTTTAATAGGTGGCAGGCGGTGACACTCATGATGCATGGAATGAGATGGCGGGGGAAACCGGAGAACCCGGAGGAAACCCGCCCCAGCGCCGATTCGTCCAAAATTCGGTTAAAAACAAAAATTGGCATTTAAATCTCTTAAGAATGCCACACCAAGAGTTTGAAGAAAATGGCACTAACTATTTAAATTAGAATGCCATATGTTTGAGATATTTTATAGCAAATCAAATGTATCTTTTTGTGGCTATAGCGTATGTAGTCGTATTTACTCTGGATGACTTTAGCATAACTGGTAAACCATAAGAGATAAACCAAATCTTACTGCACAAAAATGTAGATCTTCCTAAAACACACAACTTATATCCAAATAAATCCATTTCAGAGATATTCCCTGTTATTTGTGTGAGTTTTGGAATACCTATACTTTCGTCAAATGGAAGATAGTTATTCATTTTTCTATATCTTAGCCGCGGAAAGAAAACTGAATTTGAAAGCACTAAAAGATTTGACTGTCGCTCAAAGTCTACTGTATTCCCATATTTCCCTTGTACCTACAAGGAAATAAGCAATAAGCTAATTTGTACAAATGTTTATCTCAACACGAAGAAGATATAATAATAAAAGTTTGTAAGAATGGTTAGTACAAGAGTAGAGAAAGTCATGTGAGCGGAACACATCAGATATTTTATTAGCTATTGTAGTAGAACTTGTAATTTTTAATTGAAATATTAAATGTAAACGTTTTTGTATTCTTCATATAACTTGATAAGGTAGAGGATATTTACAACAACTCCCTGTAACTTTGTTATAAATATAAAATAAACATTATTTACTACTTTCTTTGAAAACACAATCAGATGTGGAACATGTTCAGGGTTGGTCACAATTCCGCAGAGCAGAGCTGCAGACTACGAAACCACAAGAATAGAAAGTTCGTCAAATTGTCACTTTCTTTGATGATAACCGCGGACTCGCTTCATTCATCTGCTTTTTGGAGCGCAACTATGAACTTCCTCATCACTTCATTCAAACCGATAAATAATTAGTTTGTTATATACATAGCATGTTACATAATAGTTATTCCTAATTTTAGTATAAAATACCTGGGAGTCCCCCCCCCCCTTTGTAGCATTTCTATTTCAAACATACAGAAAATTGTATGACTCGTTTGTAGAAGACTGAGTAGAGAAAGAGATCTGAATGTGTTTCCGAAAAGTGAGTACAGAAACACTGTTAATCTGATATGTAGCATTTTTATTTCAAACATGCAGAAAATTCTATGACTTCTTTGTAGAAGAGTGAGTACAGAAAGAGATGTGCATGTGTTACCTAAAAATGAGAGGAGAAAACAATGTGAATGTAACAGTATTTCTATTTCAAACATACAGAACATGGTATGACTTGGTTTAAAAAAGGGGATAAACATGTCTTTTTTTAGTGTAAAACCACGTTGTTTATGAAAAATTATCTATAAAGAGTGAATGGAGAAAGGGATGTGAATGTGTTACCTAATTTAGGTAAAGTTAAAAAGCAAGTGTGTGTTTTATCTGCAGACTGGCGCATTTGTTCCATATTTTACTACTTCTGTGTATCTCTGAGGTAGACGCAATGCGGATCTACGTCAATATTCACATCCTTGGACACCGTCGCATTCTGCACTACATTCCTTCTAATCAACAGGTACAAAATAATTTCAACAATTGCCGAAGTATATCTTTACTAGAAATTCTATACGATTATTCTGCTGAGGCGTTCCAAAGAAAAAAAAAACTGAAAACCTTAATGCACGTCATGTAACAAACAAGCACCAACAACATAGAAACCAAATACGGAAAAATTAAAAAGTTACACAGTTCCAATACCTTGGTGAAATAATTTAAGAAAGTGGAATTGAAACTAAAACATAAATGCATATCTAAGTGTACAAAATTAAAGCACTCTAACAAAGTATGTCAGTATATATATATATATACTGACATTTATAGTGATATTAGAAAACGTAGCTTGAACTTTTATGGGCATATTAAACGAGTGAACTCACAAAACAAATCTTGGAGTTTTTCGAAAATAGAAGTAAATACAAGTATATAGCACCAAGTGAATCGGGTGTGTAAAAAATCTCATGTTACACTCACATGACTTTCTCTACTGTTGTACTAACCGTTCTTACAAACTCTTATTCCTATATCTTCTTCGTGTTACTTGAGATAAACATTTGTACAAATTATCTTATTGCTTATTTCCTTGTAGGTACAAGGGGAATATGGGAATACAGTAGGCTTTGAGCGATGGTCAAATCTTTTAAAGCTTTGAGATTTCGTTCTCTTTGCACACTTAACATATAAAAAAAAATTCCGAAACTGACGCAAATAACAAGGAATATCTCCCAATTGGTTCACTCTACAAAAAAATTATTGAGAAATAATTTATGTGTTTCAGCGACATCTATATTTTTTGGTACAGTAAGACTTTTGTCTATCTCTTACGGTTACGAGTTATTCAAAAGTCATCCAGAGTAAACACGACTACATAGGCTACAGCCAGAAAATTCAAAATATACATTTCATTTATCATACAAATATCTTAAACATATAGCATTTTAATAAAATTCGTTAGAGCCATTTTCGAGAAAATCAAAATTTTAGAAACATTTTCCAAGTAAAGGGTAGTTTAAGGTGGAGGGCCTTTTTCGAAATCTTCGTGTCGAATCATTGAAACACATCAAACTTACATAAAAGCGTTGGGATTTAAGCGACTTTTCGGTTTTGAGATATTCTGCACACAAACACAGAGACCTGGATTGGATCTGGGGACCTCAAAATATACATTTCCGGTGAAATCTCGACATTGGATTTTTGGGGGAATACAATACTTCACTTAATTTACTATCTGTAGTAGTACTAGTTTTTTTAATTAACGTCCTCCAACATTATGTCATCTCGGACGAATGAATGAAAAGAAATGGGTGAGATGATGCTCAAATGAGCCCGAGGTCCATGGAGCTTTAGGTTACCCGACATTCGTCTTCTCAGGGTAGGGAAAACCTCGGGAAAAAAAACCTTACCCGGATAACTTACCCTAAGCGAGATTCGAACTCGCGACCTCTGGAACGTGAGGCAGACACGCTAACCATCACGCTACCGAGGCGGGCGATGATGGTGGTGATGATGATGGTGATGATGATGGTGATGAAAATGATGGTGATGATGTCATGATGATGGTGATGATGGTGATGATGATGTGATGATGGTGATGATGATGGTGATGAAGATGATCGTGATGAAGATGGTGATGATGATGGTGATGATGATGGTGATGATGGTGATGATGATGGTGATGGTGATGATGGTGATGATGATGGTGATGATGGTGATGATGATGGTGATGACGGTGACGATGGTGATGGTGGTGACAATGATGGTGATGATGATGGTGATGATGGTGGTGATGAAGATGATGGTGATGATGGTGGTGATGATGATGGTGATGATGATCGTGATGAAGATGATGGTGACGATGATGGTGATGATGAAGATGATGATGGTGATGGTGATGATGGTGATGATGATGGTGGTAGTGATGATGGTGATGATGATGGTGATTATGGTGGTGATGATGGTGATGATGGTGGTTATGATGATGGTGATGATGGTGATGAAGATGATCGTGATGAAGATGATGGTGATGGTGATGATGGTGGTGATGATGATGACGATGGTGATGATGATGGTGATGATGAAGATGATGGTGGTGGTGATGATGATGATGGTGATGTTGGTGGTGATGATGATGGTGATGATGGTGGTGATGATGATGAAGATGATGGTGATGATGGTGATGATGATGGTGGTGATGGTGATGATGATGGTGATGATGATGGTGGTGATGATGGTGATGATGATGGTGATGATGATGGTGATGATGATGGTGGTGAAGAAGATGATGATGGTGATGATGATCGTGATGAAGATGATGGTGATGATGATGGTGGTGATGGAGATTATGGTGGTGATGATGATGGTGATGATGATCGTGATGAAGATGATGGTGATGATGATGGTGGTGATGCAGATGATGGTGATGGTGATGATGATGGTGATGAAGATGATCGTGATGAAGATGATGGTGATGATGATGGTGATGATGATGGTGATGAAGATGATCGTGATGAAGATGGTGATGATGGTGATGATGATGGTGGTGATGATGACGATGGTGATGATGATGGTGATGATGAAGATGATGGTGGTGATGAAGATGATGGTGATGGTGGTGATGATGAAGATGCTGATGATGGTGATGATGGTGGTGATGGTGATGATGATGGTGGTGAAGATGGTGATGATGATGGTGGTGATGGTGATGATGGTGGTGATGATGGTGGTGATGAAGATGATGATGATGCTGATGATGGTGATGATCATGGTGGTGATGAAGATGATGGTGATGATGATGATGGTGATGATGGTGACGATGGTGGTGATGATGGTGGTGATGGTGGTGACGATCGTGGTGGTGATGATGATGGTGATGATGATGGTGATGATGAAGATGATGATGATGATGGAGATGATGGTGGTGATGGTGATGTAGAAGATTGTGGTGATGATGATGGTGATGATGATGGTGATGATGATGGTGGTGGTGATGATAATGGTGATGATGGTGGTAGTGATGGTGGTGTTGATGATGATGATGATGGTGATGATGAAGATGATGACGCTGATGATGATGGTGATGATGATGGTGGTGATGAAGATGATGGTGATGGTGGTGGTGATGATGGTGGTGGTGAAGATGATGCTGATGATGATGGTGATGATAAAGATGATGGTGATGATGATGGTGATGATGGTGATGATAGTGGTGATGATGATGGTGATGATGATGGTGATGGTGGTGATGATGCTGATGATAATGGTGATGATGAAGATGATGATGGTGATTATGATGATAATGGTGATGATGATGGTGATGGTGATGATGATGATGAAGATGATGATAATGGTGTTGGTGATGATGAATATGATGATGGTGATGATGGTGATGATGATGGTGGTGATGGTGATGATGATGAAGATGATGGTGATGGTGGTGATGATGGTGATGGTGGTGATGATGGTGATGATGATGGTGGTGATGGTGATGATGGTGATGATGGTGATGATGATGAAGATGATGGTGATGATGGTGGTGATGAAGATGATGGTGATGATGGTGTTGGTGGTGATGATGAAGACGATGGTGATGATGGTGATGATGGTGACGATGAAGATGATGATGGTGGTGATGATGCTGATGATAATGGTGATGATGAAGATGATGATGGTGATTGTGATGAAGATGATGGTGATGGTGATGGTGGTGATGGTGATGATGGTGATGATGATGAAGATGATGGTGGTGATGATGGTGATGATGGTGATGATGATGGAGATGATGGTGATGATGATGGTGGTGATGAAGATGATGGTGATGATGGTGTTGGTGGTAATGATGATGATGAAGACGATGGTGATGATGGTGACGATGAAGATGATGGTGGTGATGATGCTGATGATAATGGTGATGATGAAGATGATGATGGTGATTGTGATGAAGATGAAGATGATGATGGTGGTGATGATGCTGATGATAATGGTGATGATGAAGATGATGATGGTGATTGTGATGATGATGAAGATGATGAAGATGAAAATGATGATGCTGATGATGATTGTGATGAAGATGATAATGATGATTGTGATTGTGTTGATGAAGATGATGATGATGGTGATGATGAAGATGATGATGATGGTGATTGTGATAAAGAGGAGAAAGTTTATCCAAAAGATAACATCTTAATAAAGTTTACGAGTTGTATCAGCAACATGACAAAGAGTACCGCAATAAAAACGTGTTCAGTTGGGGAAATAATGCGACTATTGCAAGATAGCCGTGAATCGTATGCAATAAATGTGCAAGATAACCAGGGAAAGTTTTGTGGCCGACAAAAAGAATCCTGGAAAATAATGTTATTATAATGGAAGGAATCCGGTGGCGGTCGTTGTCGCCCGTCTATCTCATTGTTATTAATAATGCGAGTTTAATAGCAGCATGATTCAAAGGATAAACGAGGCGTAGCAAATTGGTCTAGTCCCACAATAGCGCTGCAGTCTGTCTGCATTATGCAAACCAACCAGCGTGTCCTGCTCAAGACAACTCTTTCACTTGGTGCGGCGAGTGTAGGTAGCTAATCACTCTTAACTAATGGGCTTCAGGTAGATAGATACCTCTACCAGACGATAACCTTCATATAGGTGAAATACCCGGCGTTGTCCGTGGTTTGATGATTTATCACTACAACATTTACACTTAGGTTGTACTTGTCCAATAGTCTTGTGTTTCTTTGTTACTAGGTGAAATACCCGACGTTGTCCGTGGTTTGATGATTTATCACTACAACATTTAGACTTAGGTTGCACTTGTCCAATAGTCTTGTGTTTCTTTGTTACTAGGTGAAATACCCGACGTTGTCCGTGGTTTGATGATTTATCACTACAACATTTAGACTTAGGTTGTACTTGTCCAATAGTCTTGTGTTTCTTTGTTACTAGGTGAAATACCCGACGTTGTCCGTGGTTTGATGATTTATCACTACAACATTTAGACTTAGGTTGTACTTGCCCAATAGTCTTGTGTTTCTTTGTTACTAGGTGAAATACCCGACGTTGTCCGTGGTTTGATGATTTATCACTACAACATTTAGACTTAGGTTGCACTTGTCCAATAGTCTTGTGTTTCTTTGTTACTAGCTGAAATACCCGACGTTGTCCGTGGTTTGGTCATTTATCACTACAACATTTAGACTTAGGTTGTAGTTGTCCAATAGTCGTGTGTTTCTTTGTTACTAGCTGAAATATCCGACGTTGTCCGTGGTTTGATGATTTATCACTGCAACATTTAGACTTAGTTTGTACTTGTCCAATAGCCTTGTGTTTCTTTGTTACTAGGTGAAATACCCGACGTTGTCCGTGGTTTGATGATTTATCACTACAACATTTAGACTTAGTTTGTACTTGTCCAATAGCCTTGTGTTTCTTTGTTACTAGGTGAAATACCCGACGTTGTCCGTGGTTTGATGATTTATCAGTACAACATTTAGACTTAGGTTGTACTTGTCCAATAGTCTTGAGTTTCTTTGTTACTAGGTGAAATACCCGGCGTTGTCCCTGGTTTGATGATTTATCACTACAACATTTAGACTTAGGTTGTACTTGTCCAATAGTCTTGTGTTTCTTTGTTACTAGGTGAATTACCCGGCGTTGTCCGTGGTTTGATGATTTGTCACTACAACATTTAGACTTAGGTTGTACTTGTCCAATAGTCTTGTGTTTCTTTGTTACTAGGTGAAATACCCGGCGTTGTCCGTGGTTTGATGATTTATCACTACAACATTTAGACTTAGGTTGTACTTGTCCAATAGTCTTGTGTTTCTTTGTTACTAGCTGAAATACCCGACGTTGTCCGTGGTTTGATGATTTATCACTACAACATTTAGACCTAGGTTGTACTTGTCCAATAGTCTTGAGTTTCTTTGTTACTAGGTGAAATACCCAACGTTGTCCGTGGTTTGATGATTTATCACTACAACATTTAGACTTAGGTTGTACTTGTCCAATAGTCTTGTGTTTCTTTGTTATTAGCTGAAATACCCGACGTTGTCCGTGGATTGATGATTTATCACTACAACATTTAGACTTAGGATGTACTTGTCCAATAGTCTTGTGTTTCTTTGTTACTAGCTGAAATACCCGGCGTTGTCCGTGGTTTGATGATTTATCACTACAACATTTACACTTAGGTTGTACTTGTCCAATAGTCTTGTGTTTCTTTGTTACTAGCTGAAATACCCGACGTTGTCCGTGGTTTGATGATTTATCACTACAACATTTAGACTTAGGTTGTACTTGTCCAATAGTCTTGTGTTTCTTTGTTACTAGGTGAAATACACGACGTTGTCCGTGGTTTGATGATTTATCACTACAACATTTAGACTTAGGTTGTACTTGTCCAATAGTCATGTGTTTCTTTGTTACTAGGTGAAATACACGACGTTGTCCGTGGTTTGATGATTAATCACTACAACATTTAGACTTAGGTTGTACTTGTCCAATAGTCTTGTGTTTCTTTGTTACTAGGTGAAATACACGACGTTGTCCGCGGTTTGATGATTTATCACTACAACATTTAGACTTAGGTTGTACTTGTCCAATAGTCTTGTGTTTCTTTGTTACTAGCTGAAATACCCGACGTTGTCCGTGGTTTGATGATTTATCACTACAACATTTAGACTTAGGTTGTACTTGTCCAATAGTCTTGAGTTTCTTTGTTACTAGGTGAAATACCCGGCGTTGTCCGTGGTTTGATGATTTATCACTACAACATTTAGACTTAGGTTGTACTTGTCCAATAGTCTTGTGTTTCTTTGTTATTAGCTGAAATACCCGACGTTGTCCGTGGTTTGATGATTTATCACTACAACATTTAGACTTAGGATGTACTTGTCCAATAGTCTTGTGTTTCTTTGTTACTAGCTGAAATACCCGGCGTTGTCCGTGGTTTGATGATTTATCACTACAACATTTACACTTAGGTTGTACTTGTCCAATAGTCTTGTGTTTCTTTGTTACTAGCTGAAATACCCGACGTTGTCCGTGGTTTGATGATTTATCACTACAACATTTAGATTTAGGTTGTACTTGTCCAATAGTCTTGTGTTTCTTTGTTACTAGCTGAAATACCCGGCCTTGTCCGTGGTTTGATGATTTATCACTACAACATTTAGACTTAGGTTGTACTTGTCCAATAGTCTTGTGTTTCTTTGTTACTAGGTGAAATACCCTGCGTTGTCCGTGGTTTGATGATATATCACTACAACATTTAGACTTAGGTTGTACTTGTCCAATAGTCTTGTGTTTCATTGTTACTAGGTGAAATACCCGGCGTTGTCCGTGGTTTGATGATTTATCACTACAACATTTAGACTTAGGTTGTACTTGTCCAATAGTCTTGTGTTTCTTTGTTACTAGGTGAAATACCCGGCGTTGTCCGTGGTTTGATGATTTATCACTACAACATTTAGACTTAGGTTGTACTTGTCCAATAGTCTTGTGTTTCTTTGTTACTAGCTGAAATACCCGGCGTTGTCCGTGGTTTGATGATTTATCACTACAACATTTAGACTTATGTTGTACTTGTCCAATAGTCATGTGTTTCTTTGTTACTAGGTGAAATACCCGGCGTTGTCCGTGGTTTGATGATTTATCACTACAACATTTAGACTTAGGTTGTACTTGTCCAATAGTCTTGTGTTTCTTTGTTACTAGGTGAAATACCCGGCGTTGTCCGTGGTTTGATGATTTATCACTACAACATTTAGACTTATGTTGTACTTGTCCAATAGTCATGTGTTTCTTTGTTACTAGGTGAAATACCCGACGTTGTCCGTGGTTTGATGATTTATCACTACAACATTTAGACTTAGGTTGCACTTGTCCAATAGTCTTGTGTTTCTTTGTTACTAGGTGAAATACACGACGTTGTCCGTGGTTTGATGATTTATCACTACATCATTTAGACTTAGGTTGTACTTGTCCAATAGTCTTGTGTTTCTTTGTTACTAGGTGAAATACACGACGTTGTCCGTGGTTTGATGATTTATCACTACAACATTTAGACTTAGGTTGTACTTGTCCAATAGTCTTGTGTTTCTTTTTTACTAGGTGAAATACACGACGTTGTCCGTGGTTTGATGATTTATCACTACAACACTTAGACTTAGGTTGTACTTGTCCAATAGTCTTGTGTTTCTTTGTTACTAGGTGAAATACACGACGTTGTCCGTGGTTTGACGACTGAGACTTAGGTTGTACTTGCCGATCATCTATTGGTGTGCAGTCAACTTTCTTCTCACAGTCATAAGTCACTAAGATGGAATCAAAAGCGACAAAGGCTAGATGTTTGTTGGTCACCCTGTACACCAGTGAGGGGACCAAAGAGTGCAACAGCTGTTTCCTATGTAACAATCTCTTTTTTCTTTCTTTAGCCCTTTCTTCTTCTTGGTCATAGTGTCTTGTAAAACTTGTGTTGTGTAATCAGTATGATACGACCGTGAGGAATATAGCGGGACAGGGAAAGTGCAGAAGAGTTCCGCTAATCCGCTTAATCCGAACACGGTTAGGAAAAAAATATCTAACTAATTTGTTTTGAATGTTAATACAAAATAAACATAGTTATTAAACTAGTTTTTTCAAGTAAAGTTCTAAACGTTTGAGATTCCATTCTCTTTACACCATTAAGATATAAAAGTGACTCACGATCTTCCATAATTTTCATAATCATATATTTACTTTTATAAATAGCTACAAATGATCTATTTATAACATTTGATGTCAGACACCCCACGCTTCTTTGCAATAAAATGTATTATTTTGTATACATAAATTAGTTGTTATTTTAAACTTACTGAAAATTTTTGAAATATAATGAACCAGTTGATTTTATATCGCTATAGAACAAACTCTACATACTTAAAAATTATGTTCTAACTTTTAGTTCGGTTTGTTATAACAGCGTGGGTTTTTAATTTTTTAAACTCTTAATTTACTTTATCTGTTGTTCATTAATATGATTATTATTTTATTGTATTGTACTTTCACGAGAGCCAAACAGATAAACTGTGATAAGGAAAACGTTTCTGTGACTATTCATATTTTGTTGTCTGTCTCAATACATATCTAGTGACTCTCCTATATGATGGAACACTACATACAGTACCAGGGAGAATACTTTGAGAAACTGTGATAAACAAAACGTTTCTGTGACTATTCATATTTTGTTGTCTGTCTCAATACATATCTAGTGACTCTCCTATATGATGGAACACTACATACAGTACCAGGGAGAATACTTTGAGAAACTGTGATAAACAAAACGTTTCTGTGACTATTCATATTTTGTTGTCTGTCTCAATACATATCTAGTGACTCTCCTATATGATGGAACACTACATACAGTACCAGGGAGAATACTTTGAGAAACTGTGATAAACAAAACGTTTCTGTGACTATTCATATTTTGTTGTCTGTCTCAATACATATCTAGTGACTCTCCTATATGATGGAACACTACATACAGTACCAGGGAGAATACTTTGAGAAACTGTGATAAACAAAACGTTTCTGTGACTATTCATATTTTGTTGTCTGTCTCAATACATATCTAGTGACTCTCCTATATGATGGAACACTACATACAGTACCAGGGAGAATACTTTGAGAAACTGTGATAAACAAAACGTTTCTGTGACTATTCATATTTTGTTGTCTGTCTCAATACATATCTAGTGACTCTCCTATATGACGGAACACTACCTACATACAGTACCAGGGAGAATACTTTGAGCAACTGTGATAAACAAACCGTTTCTGTGACTATTCATATTTTGTTGTCTGTCTCAATACTGTGACTTTTGGTGGTTTGTGTGAAGTAAAGTAGACAGATGTAGTCGAGCTAAAGAAACACTTTTATTTTCGTAAACAGTAACTTTGTACACTCGTTGCAACAACAAGAAAGTCTTTTTCGATTCTCCAACAGCACGGCTCCGGAATCGTAACACAAAGAACTAACTCTTCTCCGTCGGCACAACTCTTCACATCGTCTGTCCGTCTCCGTCGGCACGACTACTCAACGCTTCACATACGTCTGACCCTTTTCTGTCGCACTTTACCGCTATTTATATCTCCCAGGCACTATTCTGGAAGCCTCAGGAACGTTCAGTTATTGCGGCGAGATACAAAGTAGAAGACTCCAGAAGCCTCTATCCTTTTCTCTCTTTCGGCAAGCGCCCCAACAATGCGGCCATTCTCTGTCTCTTTCCTTCGGCTCCTTTGCCGTAGTGCCGACAATAATGCGATGGGTGACACTGCTGTTGTCGGCAATTGGATGCGGCGTGCGCGGTGACAATACATATCTAGTGACTCTCCTATATGATGGAACACTACATACAGTATCAGGGAGAATACTTTGAGAAACTGTGATAAACAAAACGTTTCTGTGACTATTCATATTTTGTTGTCTGTCTCAATACATATCTAGTGACTCTCCTATATGATGGAACACTACATACAGTACCAGGGAGAATACTTTGAGAAACTGTGATAAACAAAACGTTTCTGTGACTATTCATATTTTGTTGCCTGTATCTATACATATCTAATGACTCTCCTATATGATGGAACACTACATACAGTACCAGGGAGAATACTTTGAGAAACAAACTGTGATAAACAAAAACGTTTCTGTGACTATTCATATTTTGTTGCCTGTCTCAATACATATCTAGTGACTCTCCTATATGATGGAACACTACATACAGTACCAGGGAGAATACTTTGAGAAACTGTGATAAACAAAACGTTTCTGTGACTATTCATATTTTGTTGTCTGTCTCAATACATATCTAGTGACTCTCCTATATGATGGAACACTACATCAGTACCAGGGAGAATACTTTGAGAAACTGTGATAAACAAAACGTTTCTGTGACTATTCATATTTTGGTGTCTCAATACATATCTAGTTATCCTCGTAAAAAGTATACGGTTGCAAAGAAAAAACAAAATATGGGCAAACAGGGAAATAGTATTCTTTACTCGTAAGGAGGCGCGATCTAGGTTTTGTTAGAAGTGACAATGGCAAATTAATATGCCCTTTCCCTTAATTTAATCCATTCAGAATTTATAACCTGTCCATCATATGGAACAAATTACATAAGATTGCTGAGGTGGTGCTGGTACTCCCATCGATTTATCGTCGTATCGAGGTTTAGTTCCAACATGTCTCACATATTTTATAGTAATTCTGACGGCAGATGCCCGTGATTTGCTTTCAGATATAAATGGTTTCAAATTGGTTTATTATCCGCACCACTTGATCTTTTCCAGACATTGTAGTTAATGCTGTGTTGTACCTTAGAAGAAAAATACCCTCGTACCGAAATTATTGACTGGTAAGGTTAATAATAATTTTATAAGAAATAAGGAAATCAATAAATAATTGTAACAGGTAATTTCTGTATTATCTGTGATAGGTGATATGTACTCTGTTTATAGTGGGAATCGTCGGGTTGTGGAAAACAGTAGAGTCCACCCCTTTATCTTTATGTTTGTAAACAGAAAATGAGAAGTGACTAAATCTGGTGAATAGGATGCATGAGGAAGCAATTCGAATTTTAATTCCTGGCGGTAATAGCTGTGTGAGCTTGTGTATTGTATTCATGAGACAAAAGCTTCTTTTTCCCTACATTGATTGATTTCTTCAAATAGACACTGCAACAATACTCCTCATTGTTTGCTTTTCCTTTTTGGAGACAATGAACGAAAATTATGCCATGTTCATCCCAAAACACTGTTGCGGGTGGAACTGCTTCTGCTGTTTTCTTTGGAGCCGATTTCCCTTTTCGGTTCACTGTTTGGATTGTTCCTTCGTCTCGGATGTGACAATTATGGACCTGTATTTCACCCATGGTTATCAATTACACAAAAAATCAACTTTATTGTAAGGGAACATCGTCGAACACTCCATGAAACATCATCGATGCTGTTTTTGTTCTATTGTGAGCAAACGCGGCACCGATCTATTCATTTTTTATTTATTTTGAGAATATATAATTATAATCACGGTACGAACAAATAAATTAGTAGAATTGTCTGAGGCAGTAGCCAAGTACGCTGTGCCCTTATTAACGTTGGAAATGGGTCGAATGAAAATAAAACCAGTGGGCACATTGACAGGGATAGAAGGGGACGGATATGCCCCCAGTGGGGTGCAGCAGAGGTGCAAGTTGTGTTTTAATGAAACACATTCCTGGGCAAACCACGCCTACTTCCCCTACAGAAGCTGCACCTTACAACCTGAACCTATTGAGCTTTATTTTGGGGCAATTCAGCAGAGAATAAACGCACGGCTCCAGACGTTCAGCAGTAAATTACGACTCAGAGGAAAGTTTCCGCAAAACACAAGACGAAACGTTACCGGCTATCATAACCTCATCCTGGAATAATTTAACTACAAAGTTGCGAGAGTGAAAAACTTAACTTGCTATTTCACATGACCACACGTCTTGTCTTGTTTTCATCATCAATATACAGGGAACATGTCCATGTCGAGATTTCGCCGGAAATGTATGTTGTGAGGCTCATGAAACGGACACGCGCGTGTCTGTCAGTCTGTGGGAAGCATAACTCAAAAAAGTCGTTAAAAACAGCAGTGCATACTTAAGTTTAGCATCTTTCAAGGATGCAACACGAATGGCTCTAAGGATGTTGATTAAAATGATGTCACATGTTTAAGATATTTGTATGACAAATGAAATGTGTATTTTGAATGTAGTCCTGTTTACTCTGGATGACTTTTGTATCTCAAACCTCTAAAAGATTTGGCAGTGCTCACGTATTTCCCTTGTACCTACTCGGCGCAGTGTGTGTGTATGTGTGTGTGTTTGTGTGTGCAAGTATATATGTGTTTGTGTGTATATGTGTGTTTGTGTGTGCATGTATGTATGTATGTGTATGTGTGTGCGTGTATGTGTTTGTGTGTATGTGTTTGTGTGTGTGCGTGTATGTGTGTATGTGTGTCCGTGTGAGCGTATGTGTTTGTGTGTGTTTGTGTGTATGTATTTGTGTGTGCATGTATGTGTGTGTTTGTGTGTGCAAGTTTGTATGTGTTTGTGCGTGCAAGTATGTATGTGTTTCTGTGTGCAAGTATGTATGTGTTTGTGTGTGCAAGTATGTATGTGTATGTGTGTGCAAGTATGTATATGATTGTATGTATATGTGTGTTTGTGTGTGCATGTATGTATGTATGTGTATGTGTGTGCGTGTATGTGTTTGTGTGTATGTGTGTATGTGTGTTCGTGTAAGCGTATGTGTTTGTGTGTGCGTGTATGTGTGTGTTTGTGTGTATGTATTTGTGTGTGCCTGTATGTGTGTGTTTGTGTGTGCAAGTATGTATGTGTTTGTTGCAAGTATGTGATTGTGTGTGCAAGTATGTATGTGATTGTGTGTATGTGTTTGTGTGTGCAAGTATGTATGTGTTTGAGTGTGCACGTATGTATGTGATTGTGTGTATATGTGTGTTTGTGTGTGCATGTATGTGTTTGTGTGTATGTGTTTGTGTGTGTGCGTGTATGTGTGTATGTGTGTTCGTGTAAGCGTATGTGTTTGTGTGTGCGTGTATGTGTGTGTTTGTGTGTATGTATTTGTGTGTGCATGTATGTGTGTGTTTGTGTGTGCAAGTATGTATGTGTTTGTGTGTGCAAGTATGTATGTGTTTGTGTGTGCAAGTATGTATGTGTATGTGTGTGCAAGTATGTATGTGATTGTGTGTATATGTGTGTTTGTGTGCATGTATGTATGTGTATGTGTGTTCGTGTAAGCGTATGTGTTTGTGTGTGCGTGTATATGTGTGTTTGTGTGTATGTATTTGTGTGTGCATGTATGTGTGTGTTTGTGTGTGCATGTATGTGTGTGTTTGTGTGTGCAAGTATGTATGTGATTGTGTGTATATGTGTGTTTGTGTCTGCATGTTTGTATGTGTATGTGTGTGCGTGTATGTGTTTGTGTGTATGTGTTTGTGTGTATGTGTTTGTGTGTGCGTGTATGTGTATGTGTTTGTGTGTGCATGTATGTGTGTGTCTGTGTGTATGTATGTGTGTATGTATGTGTGCATGTATGTGTATGTGTTTGTGTGTATGTGTTCGTGTGTATGTGTGTTGTATGTGCATGTATGTGTGTAAGTGTATGTGTTTGTGTGTGCGTCTATATGTATGTGTTTGTGTGTATGTATTCGTGTGTATGTGTGTGTTTGTGTGCGCATGTATGTGTATGTGTTTGTGTCTGTGCGTGTATGTGAGTGCGTGTAGGTGTTTGTGTGTATGTGTTTGTGTGTGCGTGTGTGTATGTGTTTGTGTGTATGTATATGTGTGGCGTGTGTGCATGTGTTTGTCTGTATGTGTGTGAGTGTATGTGTTTGTGTGTGTTTGTACATGTATGTGTGTGTCTGTGTGTGTGCATATATGTGAGTGTTTGTGTGTACATGTATGTGTGTATGTGTGTGTCTGTGTGTGTGCATGTATGTGTGTTTGTGTGTGTGCATGTATGTGTGTGTGTTTTTGCGCTGTGTCCGTCTATGAGCATGGGATACCACGGCCGTGTTTGTTTATTCAGGAAAGTGCAACACAATTATTAAGGGAGAAGAGAGTTTGCTCGTCAGATGTTGTTGACTATACCCAATAGCCTTAATGTCATTTCCTCTCAGTCATTGCTTAAGTACACTAGCAGATCCTCTTGACAAAAGAACCCCCCCCCCTCCCCCCTACACCTCTTCCTGATGTCCACACTGTTCCCAAGATGGACCCCATCAACCATAATCAGAAACAACCAAGTGGACCAAGTACTGTACTATGCAATATCGACATTTTAATGAGTATACTATGGTGGTTCGAGAAGTTCTCCGAACGGAATAGAAAATAATACTTCCTCACTGAAATATTTTTGTATTTTTGTATGTAGTCTCCCTGCACTTGGTCCAGCGATGTTCCAATGCCTAGATCCCATCTCAAATATGAGATTCCTCCAGGCATTCAAAATAGTTGTCAACTCGGGCTATCAGTTCTTCTTTTGAAGTGAATCTTCGTTCAGTTTCGGGAAGAGATAGAAGTTTGACGGATCCATATCAGGCGAATCTGGTAACTGTTGAACATGAAGGAGCACAGTCAATCAGTGTATTTTGGGAATTGGCATTAATGTCGTTTGTTTTCATACTTTTCTTTCCGAGGTACTTAATCACTGTTGGAATCTCACTACGCCTTCTTCCTAGTAGCTTTTAAAAATATTTGACTCACTTAAGCTTACTGCATTTTCCCATTCCTACTGCATCTATAAAGAAATATGTAATAAAAACGTTTTTACAAATGTTTATCAAGTAGATAAGGAATATTTTGTACAAGAATAGAGATAGGTCATCCCTATTGTTCCCTTCTATACCTTTTGACCGTCCTGTCTTTCCTTATCCTACATCTTGGTCCTTACAACTTTAAAAAATTCCCTCTTGCAAGACTATTAGACAATAACTCTAAATGTTGTAGTGATAAATCATCACACCACGGACAACGCCGGGTATTTCACCTAGTAACAAAGAAACACAAGACTATTTGACAAGTGCAACCTAAGTCTAAATGTTGTAGTGATAAATCATCAAACCACGGACAACGCCGGGTATTTCACCTAGTAACAAAGAAACACAAGACTATTGCACAAGTACAACCTAAGTCTAAATGTTGTAGTGATAAATCATCAAACCACGGACAACGCCGGGTATTTCACCTAGTAACAAAGAAACACAAGACTATTGGACAAGTACAACCTAAGTCTAAATGTTGTAGTGATAAATCATCAAACCACGGACAACGTCGGGTATTTCACCTAGTAACAAAGAAACACAAGACTATTGGACAAGTACAACCTAAGTCTAAATGTTGTAGTGATAAATCATCAAACCACGGACAACGTCGGGTATTTCACCTAGTAACAAAGAAACACAAGACTATTGGACAAGTACAACCTAAGTCTAAATGTTGTAGTGATAAATCATCAAACCACGGACAACGCCGGGTATTTCACCTAGTAACAAAGAAACACAAGACTATTGGACAAGTACAACCTAAGTCTAAATGTTGTAGTGATAAATCATCAAACCACGGACAACGCCGGGTATTTCACCTAGTAACAAAGAAACACAAGACTATTGGACAAGTACAACCTAAGTCTAAATGTTGTAGTGATAAATCATCAAACCACGGACAACGCCGGGTATTTCACCTAGTAACAAAGAAACACAAGACTATTGGACAAGTACAACCTAAGTCTAAATGTTGTAGTGATAAATCATCAAACCACGGACAACGTTGGTTATTTCACCTAGTAACAAAGAAACACAAGACTATTGGACAAGTACAACCTAAGTCTAAATGTTGTAGTGATAAATCATCAAACCACGGACAACGTCGGGTATTTCACCTAGTAACAAAGAAACACAAGACTATTGGACAAGTACAACCTAAGTCTAAATGTTGTAGTGATAAATCATCAAACCACGGACAACGTTGGGTATTTCACCTAGTAACAAAGAAACACAAGACTATTGGACAAGTACAACCTAAGTCTAAATGTTGTAGTGATAAATCATCAAACCACGGACAACGTCGGGTATTTCACCTAGTAACAAAGAAACACAAGACTATTGGACAAGTACAACCTAAGTCTAAATGTTGTAGTGATAAATCATCAAACCACGGACAACGTCGGGTGTTTCACCTAGTAACAAAGAAACACAAGACTATTGGACAAGTAGAACCTAAGTCTAAATGTTGTAGTGATAAATCATCAAACCACGGACAACGTCGGGTATTTCAGCTAGTAACAAAGAAACACAAGACTGTTGGACAAGTACAACCTAAGTCTAAATGTTGTAGTGATAAATCATCAAACCACGGACAACGTCGGGTATTTCAGCTAGTAACAAAGAAACACAAGACTATTGGACAAGTACAACCTAAGTCTAAATGTTGTAGTGATAAATCATCAAACCACGGACAACGCCGGGTATTTCACCTAGCAACAAAGAAACACAAGACTAATGGACAAGTACAACCTAAGTCTAAATGTTGTAGTGATAAATCATCAAACCACGGACAACGTCGGGTATTTCAGCTAGTAACAAAGAAACACAAGACTATTGGACAAGTACAACCGAAGTCTAAATGTTGTGATAAATCATCAAACCACAGACAACGTCAAGTGTTACAACTTCTTTAACAGATGAGATGCATATGTCACAGGTTGTGATTTGGCAACACTGTATTATATGGCCGCAACGTTAGGCGATACTCCTGAAGACGCGCGGTGCGCGGTGCGGCGTCCTGAAAGAAGAAGTTGAGGTGAGGTGAGGTGAATAAGAAGGGTGCGTGCGCCGGCTGCACCAGCTGCCCCTCACCCCACCTTCAGACACAGTACACGTGTCGAACACTACAAAAAAATAGGTCTTCTTAACATTCGCACATGCCTCTTCTGTATTACGTTAGTCTTCTGTTCTCCTCCAGAATGTGAACCAATCCTGTCTTCAGTACATACTAGCTAGCCCAGCAAGCAGGTGGTAAGGACATATGTCGCCTGAAGCTCACTCACACGACTTTCTCTACTCTTGTACTAACCAGGCACACAAACTCTTATTGCTATGTCTTCTTCCTTTTAGTTGAGATAAACATTTGTACAAATTATCTTTTTGCTTATTTCCCTGTTAGTACAAGGGGAATATTAGAATACAGTATGGCTTTTGCGATAGTCAAATCTTTTAAAGCTTTGAGACCCCGTTCTCTTTGCACACTTAACATATAAAAAATGAACAACAATGTTTCATTTCACGAAAGTTCTAAGTTTTCCGAAACTCACACACATAACAAGAAATATCTCCGAAATGGTTCACTCTACAAGAAAATAATTTGAGATATAAATTGTGTATTTTAGCAAGATCTACATTTTTTGTATCGTAAGATTTTGTCTATCTCTAACGGTTTACCAGTTATGCAAAAGTCATCCAGAGTAATTACGACTACAGGGGCTATAGCCAGAAAATTCAAGATATACATTTCATTTGTCATAAAAATATCTCAGACATATGACATTTTAATAAAAATCGTTAGAGCCATTTTCAAGAAAATAAAAGTTTCCGCAAATTTTCCATATAAAGGGTAGTTTAGAGTGGGGACCTAGCGAGAGTTGGTACCGCTGTAACATAATCCCTACGCCTGAAAAAGTAGGACAAAAGAGTTCAACTTTCCTTTCTTCTTGCACTAATCACTAACTTATGCAGTTAAATAGTAATTCTTTCACTTTTTACTTCATTTCAGTAAAATATTTAGCATCTTGTATATTACAAATTAGTTTGGATGATGATTTTTGTTTGTGCTATTAGTGCTCTTCTAAATTCAATACTAACATTTCCACGGTTTGAGATTTCCTTCATCAAAAACCAAAGAAGAATGTCTGATTTCTTACATACAAATGACTTTCATTATACACTCAAACAATATTTAAAATACTTCGCATTAATCGACATAAACACGGAATATTGGCCGCCCCTGGGGAAAGTATTGTTGCTTTGCCAAAATACCTGACACATTGGTACTACAATCATAGCACCAACACCATTGTTGTGCCATTTATTTTTGCTCGGTTTATGTTCGAAGTCTGGAACATTTTTTGAAACACAATGAAGATTCAGAGAGAGCATTTTCGTCCAATGATATTGTACGACTTCAAATGAGACTTAAATGAAACAAGGTCAGTTCAGTGTTTGACATGGACTTTTGGGACTATTCTCAGTCACGTGACACTGTGTTCCACTGGTTTGTAGAATTTAAGAGGGGGCGGCAATCTCTTAAAGATGAAGAGAAGAGTGGCAGACCAGCAACAGTAACATCACCACAATGATTAGGGAAGATCCAAGACTAACCTTCAAGAACATTGAACTGGCATTATGGATTAGGTTTCAGCCATGCTTCACATTGTTGTATCAGCTCACACCGCTAATGTAACAATGGAGCTTCTGCAAGGAACTGAGACAAAACTCTTGACTCATTCACCCTATAGTCACACCACGTGACTTCTTCGTGATCACTATGGTGAAGAGGTAACCGATTTTCTAGTGCTGAACAAGCAGTTTGTAGAGGAGTTATCTGCAGTGACGTGGATACTTGCAGAAGTGGTTCAGGAGCACGGAACACTGCATACAGTACCAGGGAGAATACTTTGAGAAACTGTGATAAACAAAACGTTTCTGTGACTATTCATATTTTGTTGTCTGTCTCAATACATATCTAGTGACTCTCCTATATGATGGAACACTACATACAGTACCAGGGAGAATACTTTGAGAAACTGTGATAAACAAAACGTTTCTGTGACTATTCATATTTTGTTGTCTGTCTCAATACATATCTAGTGACTCTCCTATATGATGGAACACTACATACAGTACCAGGGAGAATACTTTGAGAAACTGTGATAAACAAAACGTTTCTGTGACTATTCATATTTTGTTGTCTGTCTCAATACATATCTAGTGACTCTCCTATATGATGTAACACTACATACAGTACCAGGGAGAATACTTTGAGAAACTGTGATAAACAAAACGTTTCTGTGACTACTCATATTTTGTTGTCTGTCTCAATACATATCTAGTGACTCTCCTATATGATGGAACACTACATACAGTACCAGGGAGAATACTTTGAGAAACTGTGATAAACAAAACGTTTCTGTGACTATTCATATTTTGTTGTCTGTCTCAATACATATCTAGTGACTCTCCTATATGATGGAACACTACATACAGTACCAGGGAGAATACTTTGAGAAACTGTGATAAACAAAACGTTTCTGTGACTATTCATATTTTGTTGTCTGTCTCAATACATATCTAGTGACCCTCCTATATGATGGAACACTACATACAGTACCAGGGAGAATACTTTGAGAAACTGGGATAAACAAAACGTTTCTGTGACTATTCATATTTTGTTGTCTGTCTCAATACATATCTAGTGACTCTCCTATATGATGGAACACTACATACAGTACCAGGGAGAATACTTTGAGAAACTGTGATAAACAAAACGTTTCTGTGACTATTCATATTTTGTTGTCTGTCTCAATACATATCTAGTGACTCTCCTATATGATGGAACACTACATACAGTACCAGGGAGAATACTTTGAGAAACTGTGATAAACAAAACGTTTCTGTGACTATTCATATTTTGTTGTCTGTCTCAATACATATCTAGTGACCCTCCTATATGATGGAACACTACATACAGTACCAGGGAGAATACTTTGAGAAACTGGGATAAACAAAACGTTTCTGTGACTATTCATATTTTGTTGTCTGTCTCAATACATATCTAGTGACTCTCCTATATGATGGAACACTACATACAGTGCCAGGGAGAATACTTTGAGAAACTGTGATAAACAAAACGTTTCTGTGACTATTCATATTTTGTTGTCTGGCTCAATACATATCTAGTGACTCTCCTATATGATGGAACACTACATACAGTACCAGAGAGAATACTTTGAGAAACTGTGATAAACAAAACGTTTCTGTGACTATTCATATTTTGTTATCTGTCTCAATACATATCTAGTGACTCTCCTATATGATGGAACACTACATACAGTACCAGGGAGAATACTTTGAGAAACTGTGATAAACAAAACGTTTCTGTGACTATTCATATTTTGTGTTCTCAATACAAATCTAGTGACTCTTCTATATGATGGAACACTACATACAGTACCTGGGAGAATACTTTGAGAAACTGTGATAAACAAAACGTTTCTGTGACTATTCATATTTTGTTGTCTGTCTCAATACATATCTAGTGACTCTTCTATGTGATGGAACACTACATACAGTACCAGGGAGAATACTTTGAGAAACTGTGATAAACTTTTGCGCATATTAAGGCTTCTTAATTATCAAGGACGCGAGCCTCGGGTCGTGAGGAAGTAACACAGAGGAAAAAAAATAAAAAATAAATAAAAAACAATACTAATAATAATAAAAACACGGTGCAACACTGCGCATGTGTTGTTTTGAAGAGCGCCTTTTGAAACTTCCTGTAGATGGGATTGAAAAGCTAAAGGTGCAGCAGTGCGCCCCGAAGCAGAAGAACCCTGCCTTAGGAAGCAAAAGAAAAGAAAAGAAAAAAGAAAATAAAGGAGCTGTAAAGGTGGTTGGTAAGCGAAGGTCAACTGAATAAAGACGGAGGAGGAAGAGGAATGCCTTAGAAAATTAAGGGAACGGTTGTATTGTGCATGACCATCTGCCCCAGATTTGGACAGGGGATGCATTCCGTTATTAATCGTATTTCATAGAGCTGCTTTTAAACAAACACTTCACACCCAGTTCGACTCCTGCCTGGTGCGCATGTAAGGCAAGGCACATGCAAACACGAGGACCCCACTCTCAAAATTCAAAAAGCAGTGCTAACGAGGCTGAGTGTACCCCGTACCACGTCTCCGAACCCGGGTCTCCCACTTGTTAGGTAGCAGTGCTACCATCTAGGAGGGCCACTATTTATTTTTTGAGTATAGTAACAAAAATACCTCACGTGTTGCACTCACATGACTTTCTCTACTCTTCTTCTAACCATTCTTACAAACTCTTACTCCTATATCTTCTTCGTATTAGTTGAGGTAAACATTTATACAAATTATCTTATTTTTTATCTTCTTGTAGGTGCAAGGGGAATATTACAATACAGTAGACTTTGTGCGATAGTCAAACATTTTAAAACTTTGACACCCCGTTCTCTTTGCACGCTTGACATATAAAAACATGAACAATGATGTTCCATTTCACGAAAGTTTTAAGTTTTCCAAAACTAACACAAATAATAAGGAATATCTCCGAAATGGTTCAGTCTACAAAATAACTTATTCAGAAATACATTGTTTCTTTCATAATCAAACCCGACATATATCTGACCCTAGACACTGGCTTGTAAGTCCTCCATAAGGGGAGGGTAATCACTTCCTCACTCTCATACTTGCAGATGTTCACTCTGTGTAGTACATAGGTTCCTGTGTTCCCTGACAGACGTGTTACCCTAGACACCGCCTTCTAGGTCCTACATAAGGGGAGAGTAATCACTTCCTCACTCTCATACTTGCAGCTGTTCACTCTGTCTAGTGCATAGGTTCCTGTGTTCCCTGACAGACGTCTGACTCTAGACGCTGACTTGTAAGTCCTATATAAGGGGGGGGGGGGGTAATCACTTCCTCACTCTCATACTTGCACGTGTTCACTCTGTCTGGTACATAGGTTCCTGTGTTCCCTGACAGACGTCTGACTCTAGACACTGTCTTGTAAGTCCTACATAAGGGGAGGGTAATCACTTTCTCACTCTCATACTTGCAGTTGTTCACTCTGGTACATAGGTTCCTGTGTTGCCTGACAGACGTCTGACCCTAGACACTGTCTTGTAAGTCCTACATAAGGTGAGGGTAATCACTTCCTCACTCTCATACTTGCAGGTGTTCACTCTGGTACATAGGTTCCTGTGTTCCCTGACAAACGTCTGACTCTAGACACTGACTTGTAAGTCCAACATAAGGGGGGGTAATCACTTCCTCACTCTCATACTTGCACGTGTTCACTCTGTCTGGTACATAGGTTCCTGTGTTCCCTGACAGACGTCTGACTCTAGACACTGTCTTGTAAGTCCTACATAAGGGGAGGGTAATCACTTTCTCACTCTCATACTTGCAGTTGTTCACTCTGGTACATAGGTTCCTGTGTTGCCTGACAGACGTCTGACCCTAGACACTGTCTTGTAAGTCCTACATAAGGGGAGGGTAATCACTTCCTCACTCTCATACTTGCAGGTGTTCACTCTGGTACATAGGTTCCTGTGTTCCCTGACAGACGTCTGACTCTAGACACTGTCTTGTAAGTCCTACATAAGGTGAGGGTAATCACTTCCTCACTCTCATACTTGCAGGTGTTCACTCTGTCTGGTACATAGGTCCCTGTGCTCCCTGACAGATGTCTGACTCTAGACACTGACTTGTAAGTCCTACATAAGGGGAGGGTAATCACTTCCTCACTCTCATACTTGCAGGTGTTCACTCTGTCTGGTACATAAGTTCCTGTGTTCCCTGACAGACGTCTGACTCTAGACACTGGCTTGTAAGTCCTACATAAGGGGAGGGTAATCACTTCCTCACTCTCATACTTGCAGGTGTTCACTCTGTCTGTGTACATAGGTTCCTGTGTTCCCTGACAGACGTCTGACTCTAGACACTGGCTTGTAAGTCCTACATAAGGGGAGGGTAATCACATCCTCACTCTCATACTGGCAGGTGTTCACTCTGGTACATAGGTTCCTGTGTTCCCTGACAGGCGTCTGACTCTAGACAATGACTTGTAAGTCCTACATAAGGGGAGGGTAATCACTTCCTCACTCTCATACTTGCAGGTGTTCACTCTGTCTGGTACATAGGTTCCTGTGTTCCCTGACAGACGTCTGACTCTAGACACTGTCTTGTAAGTCCTACATAAGGGGAGGGTAATCACTTCCTCACTCTCATACTTGCAGGTGTTCACTCTGTCTGGTACATATGTTCCTGTGTTCCCTGACAGACGTCTGACTCTAGACACTGACTTGTAAGTCCTACATAAGGGGAGGGGAATCACTTCCTCACTCCCATACTTGCAGGTGTTCACTCTGGTACATAGGTTCCTGTGTTCCCTGACAGACGTCTGACTCTAGACACTGTCTTGTTAGTCCTACATAAGGGGAGGGTAATCACTTTCTCACTCTCATACTTGCAGGTGTTCACTCTGTCTGGTACATAGGTTCCTGTGTTCTCTGACAGACGTCTGACCTTAGACACTGTCTTGTAAGTCCTACATAAGGGGAGGGTAATCACTTCCTCACTCTCATACTTGCAGGTGTTCACTCTGTCTGGTACATAGGTTCCTGTGTTCCCTGACAGACGTCTGACTCTAGACACTGTCTTGTAAGTCCTACATAAGGGGAGGGTAATCACTTTCTCACTCTCATACTTGCAGCTGTTCACTCTGTCTGGTACATAGGTTCCTGTGTTGCCTGACAGACGTCTGACCCTAGACACTGTCTTGTAAGTCCTACATAAGGGGAGGGTAATCACTTCCTGACTCTCATACTTGCAGGTGTTCACTCTGGTACATAGGTTCCTGTGTTCCCTGACAGACGTCTGACTCTAGACACTGTCTTGTAAGTCCTACATAAGGGGAGGGTAATCACTTCCTGACTCTCATACTTGCAGGTGCTCACTCTGGTACATAGGTTCCTGTGTTGCCTGACAGACGTCTGACCCTAGACACTGTCTTGTAAGTCCTACATAAGGGGAGGGTAATCACTTCCTCACTCTCATACTTGCAGGTGTTCACTCTGGTACATAGGTTCCTGTGTTCCCTGACAGACGTCTGACTCTAGACACTGTCTTGTAAGTCCTACATAAGGGGAGGGTAATCACTTCCTCACTCTCATACTTGCAGGTGTTCACTCTGTCTGGTACATAGGTTCCTGTGCTCCCTGACAGACGTCTGACTCTAGACACTGTCTTGTAAGTCCTACATAAGGGCAGGGTAATCACTTCCTCACTCTCATACTTGCAGGTGTTCACTCTGTCTGGTACAAAGGTTCCTGTGCTCCCTGACAGACGTCTGACTCTAGACACTGTCTTGTAAGTCCTACATAAGGGGAGGGGAATCACTTCCTCACTGTCATACTTGCAGGTGTTCACTCTGGTACATAGGTTCCTGTGTTGCCTGACAGACGTCTGACCCTAGACACGGTCTTGTAAGTCCTACATAAGGGGAGGGTAATCACTTCCTCACTCTCATACTTGCAGGTGTTCACTCTGTCTGGTACATAGGTTCCTGTGTTCCCTGACAGACGTCTGACTCTAGACACTGACTTGTAAGTCCTACATAAGGGAAGAGTAATCACTTCCTCACTCTCATACTTGCAGCTGTTCACTCTGTCTGGTACATAGGTTCCTGTGTTCCCCGACAGACGTCTGACCCTAGACACTGACTTGTAAGTCCTACATAAGGGGAGAGTAATCACTTCCTCACTCTCATACTTGCAGGTGTTCACTCTGTCTGGTACATAGATTCCTGTGTTTCCTGACAGACGTCTGACTCTAGACACTGACTTGTAAGTCCTACATAAGGGGAGAGTAATCACTTCCTCACCCTCATACTTGCAGGTGTTCACTCTGTCTGGTACATAGGTTCCTGTGTTCCCTGACAGACGTCTGACTCTAGACACTGACTTGTCAGTCCTACATAAGGGGAGGGTAATCACTTCCATACTCTCATACTTGCAGGTGTTCACTCCGTCTGGTACATAGGTTCCTGTGTTCCCTGACAGACGTCTGACTCTAGACACTGGCTTGTAAGTCCTACATAAGGGGAGGGTAATCACTTCCTCACTCTCATACTTGCAGGTGTTCACTCTGTCTGGTACATAGGTACCTGTGTTCCCCGACAGACGTCTGACTCTAGACACTGTCTTGTAAGTCCTACATAAGGGGAGGGTAATCACTTCCTCACTCTCATACTTGCAGGTGTTCACTCTGTCTGATACATAGGTTCCTGTGTTCCCTGACAGACGTCTGACTCTAGACACTGTCTTGTAAGTCCTACATAAGGGGAGGGTAATCACTTCCTCACTCTCATACTTGCAGGTGTTCACTCTGTCTGGTACATAGGTTCCTGTGTTCCCTGACAGACGTCTGACTCTAGACACTGACTTGTAAGTCCTACATAAGGGGAGGGTAATCACTTCCTCAGTCTCATACTTGCAGGTGTTCACTCTGTCTGGTACATAGGTCCCTGTGTTCCCTGACAGACGTCTGACTCTAGACACTGACTTGTAAGTCCTACATAAGGGGAGGGTAATCACTTCCTCAGTCTCATACTTGCAGGTGTTCACTCTGTCTGGTACATAGGTTCCTGTGTTCCCCGACAGACGTCTGACTCTAGACACTGACTTGTAAGTCCTACATAAGGGGAGGGTAATCACTTCCTCACTCTCATACTTGCAGGTGTTCACTCTGTCTGGTACATAGGTTCCTGTGTTCCCTGACAGACGTCTGACTCTAGACACTGGCTTGTAAGTCCTACATAAGGGGAGGGTAATCACTTCCTCACTCTCATACTTGCAGGTGTTCACTCTGGTACATAGGTTCCTGTGTTCCCTGACAGACGTCTGACTCTAGACACTGGCTCTTAAGTCCTACATAAGGGGAGGGTAATCACTTCCTCACTCTCATACTTGCAGGTGTTCACTCTGTCTGGTACATAGGTTCCTGTGTTCCCTGACAGACGTCTGACTCTAGACACTGACTTGTAAGTCCTACATAAGGGGAGAGTAATCACTTCCTCACTCTCATACTTGCAGGTGTTCACTCTGGTACATAGGTTCCTGTGTTCCCTGACAGACGTCTGACTCTAGACACTGGCTCTTAAGTCCTACATAAGGGGAGGGTAATCACTTCCTCACTCGCATACTTGCAGGTGTTCACTCTGTCTGGTACATAGGTTCCCGTGTTCCCCGACACCACCTCAAGAGTATAAGAAGCGAAGAACTATCACTCAGCTGGTTGCGCGCACAGTGAATTCTGAGCAGACACTATTCTGCCCGCCCCTGTACCTGATCGATCCCGGGTCCTCCGTGCCAATAATAATAATAATAATAATAATAATAATAATAATAATAATAATAATAATAATAATAATAATAATAATAATAATAATAATAATAATAATAATAATAATAATAATAATAATAATAATTTATAATAATGATAATAACAACAATAATAATAACAATAATAATAAAAATAATAATACTAACAATAATACTAACAACAACAACAACAACAACAACAACAATAATAATAATAATAATAATAATAATAATAATAATAATAATAATAATAATAATAATAATAATAATAATAATAATAATAATAATAATAATAATAATAATAATAATAATAATAATAATAATAATAATAATAATAATAATAATAATAATAATAATAATAATAATAATAATAATAATAATAATAATAATAATAATAATAATAATAATAATAATAAGAATAAGAATAATAGTAGTAACCTGGACTTAAATTATGGGTTTTACCACTGTTTTCGTTGATTAAGATTTGGTCTATCTCTTGCAGTTTACCAGTTATGCAAAAGTGGTCAAGATATGCGGGTATAGCCAAAAAGTTCAAAATATATATTTCATTTACCATAAAAATATCTTACACTTGTGGCATTTTAGTCAATATCGTTAGAGCCATTTTCGAGAAAATCAAAATTTTCGAAATTTTTTTCTCATGTAATGGATAGCTTAAGGTGCAGGAATTTCGTTGAAAATCTTCATGTCGCATCCTTGAAACATATTATTCAAATTAATAGAATGTTTGGTTTTTAATCGCCGACGCGCGCGCGCGCGTTTGAAATGTCGACATGCCCTACTTACTACCCGTAGGGACGTATTGGCAGGTGCAAGTGCACTTATCATCAGTAGGTCGTTACACCGAGCCACTGCTTGTTGGATGATTATCTCTCATTATCCTAGAGGCCACGCTCTCTGAGTTCGGACGGGAAGTGAAATATGTATAGGACCTACGCGTAGCTGCCTGTTTGCGCACAGTGGGAACATCCTCACGACCCTGCTCGTATATACAGCAAGTATTGTATCGAGATTTCACCGGCAATATATGCTTTAACATCCCCGCGCGCGCGTGTGCCTGCATGTCACAACAGCCCCTTACATGGAACATTTTTCGAAAATTTTGATTTTCACGAAGATGGCCCTAATGATTTTCATTAAAATGGCCCATCTTTAAAATATTTTTATGGCAAACGAAATGTACGTTTTGAATTTTCTGGCTGTAAGCCTATGTAGAGATAGACCAAATCATACTGTACAAAAATATAGACCTCGGTAAAACACACAATGTCTCAATAAACTTTTTGTGTAGAGAGAACAATTTCCGAGATATTCCTTGTTATTTGTGTCATTTTCGGAAAACTGGAATTTTTTATCTCTTCGCCGTACAAAGAGACTGAATTTCATTTAGCGAGCAGCTTTAAAAGATTTGACTGCCGTTCGAAGCCTATGGATAAATGAAAAGCCAAATAATTGTGGTCGACTTGCAAGTACTTAGGCTAACGTAGCTTTACCGGTTGTGAACAGCGGCCTGCTGCCTTCTATTGTTTAGAATCCGCACCCTCTTACAGACGTAACGCTTCTTCTTCATACAGGTTTTTTAATTTGAATGGCACAGGAACCCAACGGTCTACCTAAAACAGTTGTTCAATGGCAAACAAGTTTTGTTACGCCTATCTGAAATAGTAAGATTTGGTCTATCTCTTACGGTTTACCAGTTATCCAAAAGTCTTCAAGAGTAGACAGGACTACATAGGCTATAGCCACAAAATTCAACATATAGTTACATTTATTCTGCCATAAAATAGCTTAAACATATGCCACGTTTGGCAAAATTAAAATTTTCGAAACATTGTTTATATTGCATCTTTGAAAGATATTAAAATTAATATCAGATATGGTTTTTAACCATTTTTTCCAGGGACACAAACGCGCGCGCGGACCTTTTCCTAAAAATTCGCTTTTTACTTTCTCTACTATGTATAGGCAGTAGTGGAAGTATTGTGTTTCACTCAAAAATTTGATGTCGATATAGCGGAAATATGGAGGCCCGCTAGTCCAAAAAAAAAAAGCATCTTTAGAAAAAGGTGTGTGTGTGTGTGGACAGCATAACTCAAAAACGAATAATCGCTTAAAAACCAAAGTTAGTATTTAAGTTTAATGTCCATCAAGCATGCGGCACGAAGATTTTGAAAAAAAATTCCGGCACCCTGCACATGCAAGGAAAATTTTTCGAAAATGTTTATTTTGTTGAAAATGGCTATAACGATTTTGATTAAAATGTCATATGTTTGAGATATTTGTATGAAAAATCTGATGTGTTGCACTCACATGACTTTCTCTACTCTAGTACTAGCCATTCTTACAAACTCTTATTCCTATATCTTCTTCATGTTAGTTGAGATAAACATTTGTACAAATTATCTTATTGCTCATTTCCTTGTAGGTACAAGGGAAATATTAGAATACAGTAGGCTTTGTGCGATAGTCAATTCTTTCAAGCTTTCAAAGCTTTGAGATTCCGTTCTCTTTGCACACTTAACATATAAAAAATGAACAACGATGTTCCATTTATCCAAAGTTTTAAGTTAATATAGGCTGTGGTTAATATAGGTAAATTGGAACACACGCTACGGCTACGCATAGACCTGAAAGCAGGCTCTCTGGTTTCCGTGCGTAACACGGTGGTGTAATGAGCTATGTCTATGATAATCTAAATGTTTTGTAAGGTGCAAAAGATGTAAATATGCTCTTTAGGCAAAACATGCCTGCCACATTAGATGCGCTAGATCCCACCGACCGGAAGTTCTCGCAACATCCTGTTTATGTATCCGATCATTTGGCAAGCAAATAATGTCGATAATAGCAGCAAGATTTTGGCATATTCTTTGCCAACAATTTCTTTCTGGACCCTGGGTTCCATTGCAATTAGTTTTCGGTCCCAGCGGATGCGATGATTACACTAAAACAATTGTAACTTCGGTAGGTAATTTTGTGAAAATGCATATAATGAACTATACCTACATATATTTAAATTGGTACACCTGTTGTATGTCCTAATAACTCAAACATGATTAAACCGATTACTAGAAAGCGAGTTATACGTTTGTATTACATTCCAACTATCTGATAACCTAGTTTTTACAAAAGTGAAATCACAATGCAGGAAAAGAAGACAATTCTGATACGTGCGTTCACATGAGTTTCACTACTCAGTCTGGTACAAACTACTATTCCACTGTCTACTTCCTGTAAATCGAGATAAACGTTTGCAGAATCATGTACAGTAGAAGTTATGTATATAAATCATTATTACTTTCTCTACTGGTAAGTAGGGGAAGTATTGTATTCCACCCACAAAATTCCATGTCTAGACTTCACCGAAAATATATAAGGGTAAACGGGAAAAGAGGCAATGTCAATGTCACACAGATACACACGCGCACACACACACGCACACACTCACTCACAGACACACACACGCACACACACCACACGCACACACACCACACGCACACACAACACACGCACACACACCACACGCACACACTCACTCACAGTTACACACACGCACACACACCACACGCACACACTCAGTCACACACACGCACACACACGCACACACACCATACACACGCACGCCACACGCACACACACCACACACACGCGCGGACCACACGCACACACACACGTACACACACCACAATCGCGCACACACACGCACAAACACCACACGCACACAAACGCACACACACCACACGTGCACACACACGCACACCACACGCACACACACCACACGCGCACGCGCACACACACCACACGCGCACACACACACACCACACGCACACACACTGACACCACACGCACACACACCACATGCGCACACACACGCACACACACCACACGCACACCATACGCACACACACCCACACAAGCACACACCACACGCACACACACCACACGCACACACACCACACGCGCACACACACCACACGCGCACACACGCACACACACCACACGCGCACACACACGCACACCACACGCACACACACCACACGCGCACACACACACACCACACACACACCACACGCACACCACACGCACACCACACGCACACCACACGCACACACACCCACACAGGCACACACACCACACGCACAACACACGCACACACACACCACACGCGCACACACACGCACACACACCACACACACCACACGCACACACACCACACACACGCACACCACACGCACACACCACACGCACGCACACACCACACGCACGCACACACCACACGCACATACACGCACACACACCACACGCACACACACCACACGCACACACACCACAGTGCACATGCACACACACCACACGCACACACACGCACAAACACCACACGCACACAAACGCACACACACCACGCGTGCACACACACGCACACCACACGCACACACACCACACGCGCACGCGCACACACACCACACGCGCACACACACACACCACACGCACACACACTGACACCACACGCACACACACCACATGCGCACACACACGCACACACACCACACGCACACCATACGCACACACACCCACACAAGCACACACCACACGCACACACACCACACGCACACACACCACACGCGCACACACACCACACGCGCACACACGCACACACACCACACGCGCACACACACGCACACCACACCACACGCACACCACACGCACACCACACGCACACCACACGCACACACACCCACACAGGCACACACACCACACGCACAACACACGCACACACACACCACACGCGCACACACACGCACACACACCACACACACACCACACGCACACACACCACACACACGCACACCACACGCACACACCACACGCACGCACACACACCACACGCACATACACGCACACACACCACACGCACACACACCACACGCACACACACCACACGCACGCACACGCACACACAGACCACACGCACACACACCACACACACGCACACACCACACGCACACACACCACACGCGCACACACACCACACGCACACACACGCACACACACCACACGCGCGCACACACCCGCACACACCACACGCGCACACACACGCACACCACACGCACACACACCACACGCGCACACACACACCACACGCACACACACCACACGCACACACACACCACACGCGCACACACACACCACACGCACACACACCCACACAGGCACACACACCACACGCACACACACGCACACCACACGCACACACTCCACACGCGCACACACACGCACACACACCACACGCACACACACCACACGCGCACTCACCACACACACGCACACCACACGCACGCACACACACACACCACACGCACACACACCACACGCACACACACCACACGCACACACACACACCACACACATACCACACACACACACGCACACACACACGCACACACACCACACACACACGCACACAGACACTCACAGACACACACACCACACGCACACACACACGCAGACCACACGCACACACACGCACACACACCACACGCGCACACACACGCACACACACCACACACACCACACGCACACGCGCACACACACGCACACCACACGCGCACGCACGCACACACACCACACGCACACACACGCACACCACACACACGCACACACCACACGCACACCACACGCACACACCCACACAGGCACACACACCACACGCGCACACACACACGCACACACACCGCGCACACACCACACGCACGCACACACACACACCACACACACACCACACGCAAACACACACCACACGTACACATGCACACACACACCACACGCACACCACACACACACACCACACGCACACACGCACACACACATACCCGCGCGTGCGTACCTTTTTCTAAAACTATATTGTTTTTCTGTTTGGATTTAGGGGACCTCAAAACCTTTATTTACGGTGAAATCTGGACATCGATATTTTGGGTAGAACAGAATACTTCCTCTACTTATTATACATAGCAGATAAGGTAAAAAAATTGCCGTTTTCAAAAAAATTATTAAATTTATGTAATTATAAGTTACAAATCTGTCATATAGTTTTCTTTTATTTGCTTTAGCTCAAAACGAAATAATTTTAGAATTATGCTATTTGAAATTACCGACTAATTTTTACGCAAATTTAAATAGAAACAACTCAAAAACCGTCCAAAAGAAAGAAGTACTATATGACAGATTTAACTGTCTGTTTTGCGATTCTACATAACAAACCCTCAGGAAGTGAATGATGACATGTGTTGAACATTTTCAAAAGGTGAATATGATAAAAAATGATTTTATAAAACCTTTTAAGATGCCATTATTCATAGAACAATTCATAAAAATTTGAGTATGAATAATTGATAAGTGAGTAAGATGCAATAGACTTATGCTTGGTCCAGTAGATGATGAGCGGAAGGAAGTTGCCATATGGGATCACATCTGTTGCAATTAACAAGCGATGGCGGCGGCGGCAGTAACCTCATCCCTGTAAAGTGAGATTTCACACCCTCTCATATCAACATGCGGGCGAGCCCAACTCTGTGGGAATATTCTCATGTTGCTGTTGCTCTCCCATATTCCTTAGTTTGTACATCATCTCCTTAGATTTGTGTAAGTGTTTGGCCAAACAATCATGTTCCGTAACTAATCTAAATTTTACTACTGCAGATTTTCGAGAGATTTCTGGAATAGATTCTGGCTTTTTTTAATTAGAATGCTCCATTATTTGCTTTCCCTATTTCGGATAGTAAGAAGTATTGTATTTGAACCAAAAAATCGATATCGAGATTTCACCGAAAATATGCGTTTTGAAGCCCCCTGAATAAAAACATTTTTAGAAAAGACCCGTGTGTGTGTGTGTGTGTGTGTGTGTATGTGTGTGTGTGTGTGTGTGTGTGTGTGTGTGTGTGTGTGTGTTTTGAATTAACGTCCAACATTCTGTCATATCGGACGAATGAATGAATGAAATGGGTGAAATGATGCTCAAATGAGCCCGAGGTCCATGGAGCTTTAAGTTACCCGACATTCGTCTTCTCAGGGTAGGGAAAACCTCGGAAAGAAACCTTACCCGGATAACTAAAGCTAGGACCTGAACTTTACGTCATTCTCCTGATGAATACATCAAGAGTGCAGTAAGACCTACATCTATGGTGAATCAAGGTATGCTGCTGACTTGTGTCACCTTGTCCCCAAAGGTCTTGATAAATGTCCTATGTTACCTTTATTTTCGTCGCTGAGTGATCTTGCATATCTGCTGACAGGTTCGTTAGAGCATGCACCAACCGCTGTATGATATGTGGGACCCTAATTGTGGTACATAACCTCATTAGCATTACTAAGACAATTATTTTCCAAGTAAATTGTTTTTGACGACTCATGAACTGTTTGCCTACGGATAACTTACCCTAAGCGAGATTCGAACTCGCGACCTCTTGAACGTGAGGCAGACACGCTAACCATCACGCTACCGAGGCGGGCAGTGTGTGTGTCTGTGCGTGTGCGTGTGTGTGCGTGTGTGTGCGTCCGTGTGTGCGCGTGCGTGTGTGTGTGTGTGTGTGAATAGCATAATTCAAAAAGAAAAAGTCGGTTAAAAACCAAAGTTGTTATTTAAGTTTAATATTTTTGAAGAACATTTTTCCACACTAAACTACCCTTCAGATGAAAAATTTTTCAAATATTTTGATTGGCTCTAACGATTTTGATTAAAATATATGTTTAAGATATTTTTATGACAAATGAAATGTATAGCTTGAATTTTCTGGCTATAGCCCCTGTAGTCCTGTTTCCTCTGGACGACTTTTGCATAACTGGTAAACCGTTAGAGATAGATCAAATTATACTGTACAAAACATGTAGATCTTGCTAAAATACACAATTTATCTCCAAAGAACCTTTTGTTTTTTGTTGAGTGAACCATTTCGGAGTTATTCTTTGTTATGTGTATGAGTTTTGCAAAATTTAAATTTTTATCAAATGGAACATTGTGATTCATATTTGATGTTTTAACCATGCAAAGGGAACGGAATTTGAAAGCTTTAAAAGATTTGACATCGCACAAAGCCTACTGTATTCCCATATTCCCCTTGTACCTACAAGGAAATAAGGAATAAGATAATTTGTACAAATGTTTATCTCAACTAACACGAAGAAGATATAGGAATAAGAGTTTGTAAGAATGGTTAGTACAAGAGTAGAGAAACTCATGTGAGAGTTTTGAAAATTGCACCCTGTGGAGCAAAACTAAATCAGATATCACACTGAAATTTAAGATCTTCTCGTGATGATGCAAGATATCATTGACGTAAATTTTAAACTAAATTACCTGAAAACTTCAGTTGTGTATTTTCCTAACAGACTATGAATTGCAAAGTAACGTTTTTACACAGCAGGAAATTCTAATAAAAGTTGTACCTTATTGCGACTCTATTCCTACCAGCTTTGATCTCAAGTGCATTTCCCATTGCGTTCGTATTATCTCTTCACAATTGTGCTGGCAGCCGCGTGCTTTCTTTCCTTTACCTATGACCTGAATAATCGATAAAGTGGCGGCAGGTACGAATATGGACGAAATGAACCCGAGGAATCCTGGAACATGCTGAAAGGCACCAAAAACAAAATCTGAAGTGCTCACTCACATGACTTTCTCTACTCTTGTACTATCCATTCTTACAAACTCTTATTCGTTTATCTTCTTCGTGTTAGTTGAGATAAACATTTGTACAAATTATCTTATTGCTTATTTCCTTGTACGTACAAGGGGAATATGGGAATACACTAGGCTTTGAGCGATAGTCAAATCTTTTAAACCTTTCAGATTCCGTTCTCTTTACACGGTTAACATATAAAAATTGAATAACGATCTTCCATTTGACAGAAGTATAACTTATCCAAAAGTCACACAAATAAAAAGCAATACCTCCGAAATGGACCACTCTACAAAAAAATTAACTAGACATTGTGTATTTTAGCAAAATGTACATTTTTTGTACAGTAAGATTTTGTCTATCTCTTACGGTTTACGAGTTATTCAAAAGCCATCCAGAGTAAATACGACTACAGGGGCTATAGTCAAAAAATTCAAGATATACATTTCATGTCATAAAAATATCTGAAATATATATTTTAATCAAAATCGTTATAGCCATTTAAAAAAAATCAAAATTTTCTAAACATTTCCCATTAAAGGGTAGTTTAGGGTGAAGTAATTTTCTTCAAAATCTTCGTGTCGCATCCTTGAAAGACAAACTTAAAAACTAACTTTGGTTTTTAACCGACTTTTCGTTTTTTAGTTGTGCTATCCACAGACTGACAGAGACACACAGACACAACAGCAACAACAACAACAACAACAACAACAACAATAATAATAATAATAATAATAATAATAATAATAATAATAATAATAATAATAATAATAATAATAATAATAATAATAATAATAATAATAATAATAATAATAATAATAATAATAATAATAATAATAATAATAATAATAATAATAATAATAATAATAATAATAATAATAATAATAATAATAATAATAATAATAATAATAATAATAATAATAATAATAATAATAATAATAATAATAATAATAATAAACTATCAGTGAGACTTTTACTGTATTGAGGAAGTAAACTGATGAGATAAAACCATATACAGAGCTCTATGTGTATTTGCTGTGATAATACCATATTAGTTCAGGGATGCCGTGCTCACTGAATCAAACATATTCGTATCTAAAGAGAATTTCATATCGGAAGTTCGCTACCTTTGGGTAACAGGACATTATAATTTGTTCCAGCTAGATGTGAATGTGTTACCTAAAATTGAGTATAGAGAAACAATTATGAATGTGTTTCCCAAAAGCAAGTAGAGAAAACAGTGTGCACGTAATACGTAGCATTTCTATTTCAAACATGCACGAAATTGTATGACTTATTTGTAGAAGAGTGAGTAGAGAGAGATGTGAATCTTACCTAAAAGTGAGTAGAGAAAACAGTATGAATATAATAGAGAAAGAGATGTGAGTGTGATAGCTAAAAGTAAGTAGAGAAACCACTGTGAATGTAATATGTAGTATCTCTATTTGAAACATACAGAAAATTGTAGATTTATTTGTAGGAGAGTGAGTAGAGAAAGAGATATGAATGTGTTACCTAAAAGTGAGAGGAGAAAACAGTGTGAATGTAATAGCATTTATATTTCAAACATATAGAACATGGTATGACTTATTTTAAAAGTGCGAATAAAAATGTTTCTTGGTGCAAACCACGTTTTTTGTGGAAAATTGTTTATAGAAGAGTGAGTAGAGAAAGAGATGTGAATGTGTTACCTAAAAGTGAGTAGTGAAAACACTGTGAAGGGAATATGCACGTATACAAAAATTTAATCAAATCTTTATAGTCGTTTCTGAAATACCGGGAATATATATAAAAGAATTGCGCAGTAGAAACGGGAATAAAAAATGTTATTTTTAATGCAGAATCGCGTTTTTTCGGGAACTACACCTATATAGCTGAACTTAAAAAGCAAAACCCTATCTGAATACAAAATTTGATCGAAATCGTTAGAGCCGTTTCCAAGTTGGAAAATGTGTGCTCAGTGTAACCGAGCCTTGATCCCACCAGGATTCACCCTTCTGGCTCGTGTCTCTCTCGGTCTGCGATATGGACGGACATGATTGTAAAAAATAGTTTTAGACAATATATTCAAGTGGATGCATGCTTACCACCTGGTCTTTAGGATCTGGAGGCAATCCAGCAGCGTTGTTAGCCCACTTGCCGTTCAACCATAACCTCAAACAAGTGTAGTCCTGCACTCACATGACTTTCTCTGCACTTCTTCATTTGTCTTCTTCCTGTCATGGAGATTAGGCCTTGTAACCTGTCCACTCTCATTACATCTTTTCTTAGGTCTTCTTAGTCCTGTTTTCCCCACGTGGCTGTGATTTAAAATTTGTCTAGGCAATCAAGATCTTCCCATTCTATTAACATGTTCTATAATTTTGTTCCCTAGGGGAATATGATCCCTAGAGGGCGATTAGGGCAATGCCCTCATCGACTTAGCTGACGGGTAAGTGAGAAATCAAATACCACAGTCGGACCAACAGTTGGGATAGATGAAGTTTCTAAGATGTGCTGAAATCAATCCATCCAAGAGAAGAAAAAGCTGATATAAAACCTTGATCCTCCAGGTTGGAGGTTTTGGGAGGGCTTGTAAGCAGCAAAATCACTCTGAACTCTTCGTGTTAGTTGAGTTAAACATTTGTACAAATTATCTCATTTCTTATTTCCTTGTAGATACATGGGGAATGTTAGAATCGTGCGATAGTCAAATGTTTGACATTCTGTTGTCTTTGCACACTTAACATAAAAAAAATGAACAACGATGATCCTTTTCACGAAAGTTCTAAGTTTTCCAAAACTCACACACATAACAAGGAATATCTCCGAAATGGTTCACCCTACAAGAAAATGTATTCAGACATAAATGGTGTATTTTAGCAAGATCTACATTTTTGTATAGTATGATTTGGTCTATCTCTAACGGTTTACCAGTTATGCAAAAGTCGTCCAGAGTAAATACGACTACAGGGGCTATAGCCAGAAAATTCAAGCTATACATTTCATTTGTTATCAAAATATCTCAAACATATGACATTTTAATCAAAATCGTTAGAGCCATTTTCAAGAAAATCAAAATTTTCGAACAATTTTCCATGTAAAGGGTAGTTTAGGGTGGGGATATTTTCTTCAAAATTTTCGTGTCGCATACTTGAAAGACATTAAACTTAAATACTAACTTTGGTTTTTAACCAACTTTTCGTTTTTCAGTTATGCTGTCCAGACTGACAGACACACAAACACAGACACACACACACGGACCTTTTTCTAAAAATGCTTTTTTTGGATTCAGGGGGCCTCAAAACATGTATTTCCGGTGAAATCTTGACATCGAATTTTTTGATGGAATGCAATACTTCCCCTACTTACCAGTAGAGAAAGTAAAAAACCAAATAAACGTCTTTCGATTTCAGAAAAGTATTGGAAACTTCAGGCCAATAACAAGGAATTCTCGGACATGGTTAACTCATCAAAAAAGAGTATTTGACGTAAATTGTGTGTTTTAACGAGATCTACTTTTTTTTTTTTAAATTGGAGTTTTAAACTTTTTCTAAACATTTTTCATGTAAAGGGTGGTCTAGGATAGGGGAATTTCCTGAAAACTTTCGTATGACATTCTCTGAAGATCCTGAGTTTAAAATACCAAGTTTGGTATAAATATGGAAGTAAACATACATAAGCGCACACAGTCAGGGAATCTGAAAACACATAGGTTCGGTAAAATATGGATTGAAATTAAGTTGAGGACATTGAACTGTTTGTTTATAGTGGCAAACCTGGCTACGTGTGAGAGAACCTTAAGATACAGCCAGCATGTGAAGGAACCATTAACGAGGATGCAGTGAACACCAACAGCTGCACAACGGATCATCGTTATGCATTTTTATCAAAGTTCTTCTTGCCTTTGAATTAGGCAGTCAGCCTTCTTCTACATACGAACACGACGCTAAACAAGGCTTATTTTCAACAAATCACTTTGAAAGCACTTATAAACACATTTTAAAAAACACTTATTCCTCTATCTAGTTCATAGAGATAAACATTTGCAGAAATTGTCTTATTGTTCATTTCCTTGTAGGTACAAGGGAAATAAGGGAATACAGTAGACTTTGAGTAATAGTCAAATCTTTTAAAGCTTTGAGATTCCGTTCTCTTTGCACGATTAACATAACAAAAATGAACAGCGATGATCCATTTCACGAAAGTTTTAAGTTTTCCGAAACTCACACACATAACAAGGTATATTTTTTCCGAGTTCACCCTACAAGAAAATTTATTTAGACATAAATTGTGTATCCTTACAAAATCTACATCTTTTACGTACGATTTGATCTGTTTCTTACGGTTGACCATTTATGCACATTCCTCCACACTAATCTGCCCTTTATATGGAAAATTTTCCGAAAATTTTGATTTTCTTGAAAATGGCTCTAACGATTTGGATCAAAATGCCATACGTTTAAGATATTCGTATGACAAATGAATTCTATATTTTGAATTTTCTGGCTATAGCCTAGGAAGTCGTATTTACTCTGGACAACTTTTGTATAACTGGTAAACCGTAAGAGATAGACCAAATCTTACTCTACAAAAAATGTAGATCTTAATAAAACACACAATTTATGTCTGAATAAATTTTCTTGTAGAGCGAACCATTTCGGAGATATTCCTCGTTATTTCTGTACGTTTCAGTGAACTTATCTTCTGTCAAATGGAACATCGCTACCCATTTTTCTCTACTGGTAAGTAGAAGGAAGTATTGCATTCCACCCAAAAATTCCATGTCGAGATTTCACCAGAAATATATGTTTTGAGACCCCCTGAATCCAAAAAAAGCAATTTTAGAAAAAGGTCTGTGTGTGTGTGTGTGTGTGTGTGTGTGTGTGTGTGTGTGTGTGTGTGTGTGTGTGTGTGTGTGTGTGTGTGTGTGTCTGTGGACAGCATAACTCAAAAACGAAAAGTCGGTTAAAAACCAAAGTTGATATTTAAGTTTAATGTCTTTCAAGGATGCGACACGAAGATTTTGAAGAAAATAGCCCCACCCTAAACTATCCTTTAGATGGAAAATTTTGATTTTGTTGAAAATGGCTCTAACGATTTTGACTAAAATGTCATATGTTTGAGATATTTTTATGACAAATGAAATGTAGGTATATCTTGAATTTTCTGGCTATAGCCCCTCTAGTCGTATTTACTCTGGAAGACTTTTGCATAACTGGTAAACCGTTAGAGATAGACCAAATCATACTATACAAAAATGTAGATCTTGCTAAAGTACACAATTTATGCGTTTTTGGTTTTTTTTTTTTTTTTTTTTTTTTTTTTTTTTTTTTTTTTTTTTTTTTTTTTTGGGTAGAGTGAACCATTTCGGAGATATTCGTCGTTATTTGTGAAAGTTTTAGTGAACTTATCGGAACATTGCTGTTCATTTTTTATAAGTTAACCATGCAAAAGAACGGAATTTGAAAGTTTTAAAAGATTTGACTCGCTCTAAGCCTATTGTATTCCCATATTCCCCTTGTACCTAGAAGGAAATAATAATAAGATATCTGAACTAACATGAATAAGAGTTTGTAAGAATGGTTAGTACAAGAGTAGAGAAAGTCATGTGAGTGCAACACATCAGATTTTTTACCGTTGTATCCTACATTTCCAAAAAATAATGTGGTAGTTGGGAGAGAGTGAGACATTCTGATTGAAGGAGTGCAAGCCACAGAGGGTTAGTTCCCATGTGGGTTGGCCGGGCCTAACCGCCAGGCTGTAGACGGACACCTGTGGCTCTGATCGTGTTTTCACACATACTGAAACGACTACACAAATCTCTCATGTGATTCCTATACATCTCATCCGAGCGTTTCGGAGTTGTCAAACCATTTGAATAACTCGTAAATCATAAGAGATAGACCAAATCTTACTGTACAAAAATTTAGATCTTGTTAAAACACACAATACGTACAAATAAATTTTTTGTAGAGTGAACCATTTCGGAGATATTCTTTGTTATTTGTGTTAGTACAAGAGTAGAGAAAGTCATGTGAGTGCAACACATCAGATTTTTATATTATCAATTTTACTAGGCAACGTATTACATTCACACGGTTTTCTCTACACACTTTTCTTCTACGTATCTAACACATTCATATGTCCTTCCGTGCTCGCTCTCAAGCATACAACTCATAGAATTTTCTACATGATTGAAATACGAATGAAACGTATTACATTCACACCGTTTTCTCTACACACTTTTCTTTTACCTAACACATTCAAAATTCTTCCTCTACTTACTCTTCTATATACCATCGATACAGTTTTCTATACGATCATAGAAATGCAACGTATTACATTTACGCAGCTTTCTCCACTAAATTTCTTTTACGTTACACTTTCACATGTACTTCTCTACTCGCTCTTCGACATACAATTCATAAAAGTTTCTATATGATTAAAATAGGCATTCAGCGTGTTACATTTACATGGTTTTCTCTACTCAGTTTTCATTTACATAACAGATACTCGCCCTTTGGCATACAATTCATAGAAGTTCCTATGGCTGAAATAGAAATGCACATTCACATGGTTTTCTCTACTCGCTTTTGTGATTGCTGAACAGTGCTCTTGCATAGTGGCTTCCCCTAGTTTTTATTTATTTTGTTTATTTTATTTTATTTATTTATTTATTTATTTTTTTTTTTTTTTTTTTTTTTTTTTTTGAGCAGAAAAAGTCATGCGATGTTTTAGTATATGCCTGAACTGGGTGTCAATAAAACAGGTGCTTATTTCTATACTGTAAGGTCTAAAAGCACGAGACTGTGTCAGCATATGACAGAAATTCTCGGAAAGTTGTTGCTAAGAAATTCCAATACAACAGTTTATTTACTTCTTAGAAGTGCCTTAGTGTGGAGCAGGTGCTCCCGCCGTATCACTGTACGCCATCTGGGGGCAGCCAATCAAATAATAGTATTAACCAGCCGGTGTTTATTACCTCTGTCCAGCACGCAACATTACGCATTAGGTTAAGTGAGTGCAACAGTGGTTCATGTAACATGTTTGACTGAAACTATAATAATATTAATATTATATTATATTATATTATATTATATTATATTATATTATATTATATTATATTATATTATATTATATTATATTATATTATATTATATTATATTATATTATATTATATTATATTATATTATATTATATTATATTATATTATATTATATTATATTATATTATATTATATTATATTATATTATATTATATTATATTATATTATATTATATTATATTATATTATATTATATTATATTATATTATATTATATTATATTATATTATATTATATTATATTATATTATATTATATTATATTATATTATATTATATTATATTATATTATATTATATTATATTATATTATATTATATTATATTATATTATATTATATTATATTATATTATATTATATTATATTATATTATATTATATTATATTATATTATATTATATTATATTATATTATATTATATTATATTATATTATATTATATTATATTATATTATATTATATTATATTATATTATATTATATTATATTATATTATATTATATTATATTATATTGCCGGCCTAGCAGTGATACTCAACCCTGGGTACGTGTACCCCCAGGGGTACGCAAGACTTCTTTATGTGGTATTAAATAAGTTACCTATATTATAGGTTATGTATGATTTAAATGAAGGTTAACCTTTCGGCTCAGCCTAGGGGTACAGGTTGAAATGGAAAACATTTTGGGGTACGCGGTGAAAAAATCTGATGCGTTGCACTCACATGACTTTCTCTACTCTTATACTAACCATTCTTACAAACTCTTATTCCTATATCTTCTTCATGTTAGTTGAGACAAACATTTTCAGAAATTATCTTATTGCTTATTTCCTTGCAGGTACAAAGGGAATATGAATATAAAAATACATTAGGCTTTGAGCCATAGTCAAATCTTTTGAAATACCGTTCTCTTTGCACGCTTAACATATAAAAAAATGAACAACGATGTGAGTGTAACACATCAGATTTTTTTATAGTCAGAGAGCCTTAGACAGTGAATGTGCAGTATTGAACTTTGGGTGGAAAAGTATTAATCCGGGTTAATTGAAGTGTACAAAGATGAAAATAATGACGAGGTGTTGGTATAATCTAGGCGGCGGTGGCGGCACGTGCCCCCAAAAGCCGCAGGCCGACAATCAAATAGTTCCCCTAACACGTGAGTAACCAAACGTCAAAATAACCCGTTAACGTTTGAAGGTTTGAATCAACATCCCCTCAGCACATCATAAAACAAATGGTGGACGGGCGGAGAGACCCGCGCACATGGAATTATATTATTTTCCTACTCACTTCCCACTCAGTGTTCATGTGGTTTTAAAATGTATTTCTTCCTTTCTTAGAGACCCCTTAAATACAAAGAGTGTCTTTAGAAAAATACAGATGTGTCTGGAACAACAGCTTTCCAGGAAAGCTTCAAATCATATTTTATGAAACTATTTGTATAACAGAATTCCACGACCGTAAAATGTTCTGAGAAAGAAGGGTGGGATTATTTAGGTCTCCCCGGCTGTGAGCTAAAAGTGAGTATCGCAGCAAGATGAGTGAAAATCACCTTGAGACTGTGCACTTCATCTTTTGCACCATATATTGAAGACCTGAAATCAGTGGCGGCTCGCAGTCAAAATTTTAGGGTAGGCAAAGTGTAACAGTAACAACAACAATAACAATAACAATAATAATAATAATAATAATAATAACAATAACAACAACAATAATAATAATAACAATAACACCAACAACAATAACAATAACACCAACAACAACAAGAACAACAACAACAACAACAATAATAATAATAATAATAATAATAATAATAATAATAATAATAATAATAATAATAATAATAATAATAATAATAATAATAATAATAATAATAATAATAATAATAATAATAATAATAATAATAATAATAATAATAATAATAATAATAATAATAATAATAATAATAATAATAATAATAATAATAATAATAATAAACCCCGTTTATCCGAAATATAGGGGGCGAAGTCATTGCGGATAATGCAAACAATATATTGTTTGGTTGTTTAATAAGAGCAGAGTGAATGAGCGTGACTTACGGACGAATTACCGCCAAAACTAAAATCACGGGTGTCGGCAGACTTTTTTCCAGGGGGGGGGGGGGGCACATGTTGGAAATTTGCAATCATATAATATTAAATCATTATTTTACTGTCAAAATTTATAGTATTTGTTGCAGATAACCGTATTATTTTGTGCTAAACAAAAATTGTTCTTTACATCAAAATTAAAATAATAGTTTAAAAGTCAGTAACTGACTGCACATTAAGTTCACCAACTTCCAAGGGGGGCCGTGGCCCCCCTTGCCCCCGTTTTGCGACGCCTATGACTAAAATAGATTAAGAAATTGAAAAATTGTCTGACTGCAGCTTTGTGTTAAATAGCAAAAACACTCCTCTTTTCATTGTCAGTGCGCCGCGAAAGCGAAATTTTTAATAGTTCACTAATTAAGTCGGTCATACTGGTATTACAGAGTGATAACGACACGTTCGGGTCTCTGAGATCTTCGTTCGTGGAGTATGGCTGTTCGGAAAATGTCGCATAAATTCGGATTTGGGCCGGCAAGTGTTCGGACTGCTGGCAGACGCGTCTACGCATGCTCGGAGTGCATATACAGGCCGAATGTTTCCTTATCCCTATTCAAGGGCCTCGTACTGAGGAAATGGGGCCGGGCAGGCAGAGGCTAAGCTAGCCTGCTCTCCACTACCCAGGTTCCATGCGTATCATTTCTGCCGCGCGTTTCAAACACGCAGCGCAGTTTTGATGAATCGGAATTGAGATTAAAGGATTTGACCATGCGCTGGTCATTATAACCGAGAAAACTTTTCTTGAACTGCAATTTAGGGGAAAATGACGCTTCAAATGATAAAATGCAGAATCATAGTTAAACATTATTTGTTGATGTATTACGATAGGGTAGGCAATGCCTACCCTGCCTACCCTGAGGAGCCGCGCCTGCCTGAAATGTAAATCGTGCCAAAAAATTTATCCTCAGAAAGATTGTGGGTTAATCAGGAGTAGAATATGAATGTGCACGCCTCTGCACGTTCCGCCACTGGAAGTCGGTGCGTCATTCTGTCCCAGAGGGTGGAAGGTGGTGATTTCAAACTCCCCTAACTTGCCTGCGGTTGAACACTCCTGTTCTACACAGACACTGTTCAGCTTACTCTGGCAATTTTACTTAAGGGACTGAAAAATGACGGAGAATTCAATGTCTTGGTGACAAGTCGGCTATGGTAGCTTAGTGATTAAAGCAGCCGCTTGATAAGCGGAAGATCCGTGGTTCAAATCCCGGCTACGGTATTGAATTTTTCACCTCTTAAGCGCAATAAAAATTAAAAGTATAGGATAAATCTAATGTAGAGTTTGAAGTTCCTTTGTAATCCCCGCCCTGAGCGTTGGAAAGTTAACATGTGGCACATGCTGAACCAAGCATATCAAATATCTAATAAAAACAGATGTACCTGTGTATCAGAAGAACAAAGGTCATGGTCATGGATGCCCGCATGACAGTGGACATTTCGCACGGTGTTTCTTGTGCGTCTGCCGAGATAGATAAGCTCCCTGCACCTCCCTGCCACACACACACACACACACACACACACACACACACGCACGCACGCGCGCGCGCGCGCGCGCGGGCGGGCGCTCGCTCGCGAACCATTTTCTATGCAGTCACGACTCTTGTACTAACAATTCTCACAAACTCTTATTTCTATATCTTCTTCGTGTTAGTTGAGATAAACATTTGTACAAATTATCTTATTGCTTATTTCCTTGTAGGTACAAGGGGAATATGGGAATACAGTAGGCTTTGAGGGATAGTAAAATCTTTTGAAGCTTTGAGATTCCGTTCTCTTTGCACGGCTAAGATATAAAAAGATGAAAAGCGATCTTCCATTTGAGGAATGTTTAGGTATTCCGAAACTGACACAAATAACAAGGAATATCTCCGAAATGGTTCGCTCTAAAACAAAATTTATTTGGACATAAATTTTGTGTTCTAACAGATCTACATTATTTGTACAGTAAAATTTGGTCTATCTCTTACCATTTACCAAGTATGGAAAAGTCGTCAAGAGTAAACAGGACTGCATAGACCATAACCAGAAAATACAAAATATACATTACTTTTGTCATGAAGACCTCTTAAACGTTTGGCATTTTAAACGAAATCGTTAGAGCCATTTTCGAGAAAACACACACACAAACCTTTTTCTAAAAATGTTCTTGTTTTGGATTCAGGGGACCTCAAAACATATTTCCGGTGTATAGGTAGTAGAGAAAGTAGAAGGCTAGTATTATCAGTTGAGAGTTTCAAATTTTCAGTTAGGTATATCTTTAAGTGAATAGTTTTATGGCGACAATGTAATAGCTAGTCAGGTAGATTAGAAGCCATTCCATGAACTAAATAACCTCTGATATATGTCCCAAAGTGAAACAGATCGATTTGACGATGGTATCGAGGCTTCAACAGAGAATATCGAATCTCTAATTTCAATCTCGTCCAAAAGATTGTTCAGTCCCCTTGTGCAGAGCGGGTCGGGTAGTCTGCCATTGTCATGTGCTTGTCTCACGTCATCCCTTATCTCCCCTTACCCCAAGGTGCACATTTCAACTCGAGAGGGAGAAAACTGTCCCTGGCAGCCAGCTTCCTTGAGCTGAGCACCCGTTTATCTCAAAATTTACACTCCACTCCCGCTGTATTCTTTACTTTTTTCTGCCAAAAGCTATTGCTTCTCATGTTTCACTGTATAATAATAATAATAATAATAATAATAATAATAATAATAATAATAATAATAATAATAATAATAATAATAATAATAATAATAATAATAATAATAATAATAATAATAATAATAATAATAATAATAATAAATAATAGTAATAGTAATAATGCTAATAATAATAATAATAATAATAATAATAATAATAATAATAATAATAATAATAATAATAATAATAATAATAATAATAATAATAATAATAATAATAATAATAATAATAATAATAAAAGGATAGCAATACCTTAGAATCCCAGTGAATCTTTAGAATCTGAGTGGCTCAGTTGATTAGATGCTAACCTACTGATCCCAAGGTCGCGGGTTCAAACCCGGTCCAGACTGATGGTTTTTAAGTGTGCTTAAAAACGACAGCTCCATGTCAGTAGATTTACTGGCATGTTGAACAACTCTTGCAGGACGAAATTCCGGCACACCGGCGACTCTGTTGTGATACTGGCAATTGACAGCGTCATTTAACAACAAAAATTTTAATTTAACTCATATCTGTCCACTACGTGGTCAGCGATCTCTCCCAGTCGGATATGTGGTCGCTACTTCTTGATCAATTACCTCCTCAGGGACATGACGAGGCTGAGTGCACTCCGTGCCAGATCTACCTGCGGGGGGACAATCCCAACGCCGGTACCGGGAAACGAAGCGGCATCCTCTGCGTCAGAGGTAGATGCAGTAGACCAAGTAAAACCACTGAAGATGCGAGGATGCCGCAGACATCTTGAGCATTCGTTTCTGTAATAATGTAGAAGGTATCATGTGGTTTTCAGTGTTGGCAACATTGCAGGATGAAGGTAGGTTAGAAACAGATGACATGGTGGTGAAATAAGAAGTTAATCGTGTTGCAAAAACCACCTTTGTGTAAGAATATGCGGGTAAGATGTGGATGACAGGTGCTGGCTGGCCTGGTGTAGACACTGCCCGCACACGATGCCCCTCATCTCCTCCACAAATTCAATGTCCTCACTGCCTACATTCAAAATTCTATAAAAATGTTTGGGAGATAGATAAACAATTGTAATAAATAATTTCCATAAGTTAAAATTAATGTATAACAATTTTGCCTGTGAATAAGACGCTAGAAAAATTAAGTTTTGAGGAAAACAAAATACAGTGGTGCCGAAATAAGCAAGCTACATGAGATACACAAACGCTCGTAGCCTGACCGAACCACTCTGAGGAAACAGACGAACATATGTACCAGACAGAGTCAAGTGGTCAGTATGAGAGTGAGGAAGAGGATGATATGAAATGTAGGTGATGATGGAGCAGCTGGTGGAATGAGTGGTGGGGGAAACAGACGAACATATGTACCAGACAGAGTCAAGTGGTCAGTATGAGAGTGAGGAAGAGGATGGTATGAAATGTAGGTGATGATGGAGCAGTTGGTGGAATGAGTGGCGGGGGAAACAGACGAACATATGTACCAGACAGAGTCAAGTGGTCAGTATGAGAGTGAGGAAGAGGATGATATGAAATGTAGGTGATGATGGAGCAGTTGGTGGAATGAGTGGTGGGGGAAACAGACGAACATATGTACCAGACAGAGTCAAGTGGTCAGTATGAGAGTGAGGAAGAGGATGATATGAAATGTAGGTGATGATGGAGCAGTTGGTGGAATGAGTGGCGGGGGAAACAGACGAACATATGCGCCAGACAGAGTCAAGTGGTCAGTATGAGAGTGAGGAAGAGGATGATATGAAATGTAGGTGATGATGGAGCAGTTGGTGGAATGAGTGGTGAGGGAAACAGACGAACATATGTACCAGACAGAGTGAAGTGGTCAGTATGAGAGTGAGGAAGAGGATGATATGAAATGTAGGTGATGATGGAGCAGTTGGTGGAATGAGTGGTGGGGGAAACAGATGAACATGTGTACCAGACAGTCAAGTGGTCAGTATGAGAGTGAGGAAGAGGATGATATGAAATGTAGGTGATGATGGAGCAGTTGGTGGAATGAGTGGTGGGGGAAACAGACGAACATATGTACCAGACAGAGTCAAGTGGTCAGTATGAGAGTGAGGAAGAGGATGATATGAAATGTAGGTGATGATGGAGCAGTTGGTGGAATGAGTGGTGAGGGAAACAGACGAACATATGTACCAGACAGAGTGAAGTGGTCAGTATGAGAGTGAGGAAGAGGATGATATGAAATGTAGGTGATGATGGAGCAGTTGGTGGAATGAGTGGTGGGGGAAACAGATGAACATATGTACCAGACAGTCAAGTGGTCAGTATGCGAGTCAGGAAGAGGATGATATGAAATGTAGGTGATGATGGAGCAGTTGGTGGAATGAGTGGTGGGGGAAACAGACGAACATATGTACCAGACAGAGTCAAGTGGTCAGTATGAGAGTGAGGAAGAGGATGATATGAAATGTAGGTGATGATGGAGCAGTTGGTGGAATGAGTGGTGAGGGAAACAGACGAACATATGTACCAGACAGAGTGAAGTGGTCAGTATGAGAGTGAGGAAGAGGGTGATATGAAATGTAGGTGATGATGGAGCAGTTGGTGGAATGAGTGGTGAGGGAAACAGACGAACATATGTACCAGACAGAGTCAAGTGGTCAGTATGAGAGTGAGGAGGAGGATGATATGAAATGTAGGTGATGATGGAGCAGTTGGTGGAATGAGTGGTGGGGGAAACAGACGAACATATGTACCAGACAGAGTGAAGTGATCAGTATGAGAGTGAGGAAGAGGATGATATGAAATGTAGGTGATGATGGAGCAGTTGGTGGAATGAGTGGTGGGGGAAACAGACGAACATATGTACCAGACAGAGTGAAGTGGTCAGTATGAGATTGAGGAAGAGGATGATATGAAATGTAGGTGATGATGGAGCAGTTGGTGGAATGAGTGGTGGGGGAAACAGACGAACATATGTACCAGACAGAGTCAAGTGGTCAGTATGAGAGTGAGGAAGAGGATGATATGAAATGTAGGTGATGATGGAGCAGTTGGTGGAATGAGTGGTGGGGGAAACAGACGAACATATGTACCAGACAGAGTCAAGTGGTCAGTATGAGAGTGAGGAAGAGGATGATATGAAATGTAGGTGATGATGGAGCAGTTGGTGGAATGAGTGGTGGGGGAAACAGACGAACATATGTACCAGACAGAGTCAAGTGGTCAGTATGAGAGTGAGGAAGAGGATGATATGAAATGTAGGTGATGATGGAGCAGTTGGTGGAATGAGTGGTGGGGGAAACAGACGAACATATGTACCAGACAGAGTCAAGTGGTCAGTATGAGAGTGAGGAAGAGGATGATATGAAATGTAGGTGATGATGGAGCAGTTGGTGGAATGAGTGGTGGGGGAAACAGACGAACATATGTACCAGACAGAGTCAAGTGGTCAGTATGAGAGTGAGGAAGAGGACGATATGAAATGTAGGTGATGATGGAGCAGTTGGTGGAATGAGTGGTGGGGGAAACAGACGATCATATGTACCAGACAGAGTCAAGTGGTCAGTATGAGAGTGAGGAAGAGGATGATATGAAATGTAGGTGATGATGGAGCAGTTGGTGGAATGAGTGGTGGGGGAAACAGACGAACATATGTACCAGACAGAGTCAAGTGGTCAGTATGAGAGTGAGGAAGAGGATGATATGAAATGTAGGTGATGATGGAGCAGTTGGTGGAATGAGTGGTGAGGGAAACAGACGAACATATGTACCACACAGAGTGAAGTGATCAGTATGAGAGTGAGGAAGAGGATGATATGAAATGTAGGTGATGATGGAGCAGTTGGTGGAATGAGTGGTGGGGGAAACAGCCGAACATATGTACCAGACAGAGTCAAGTGGTCAGTATGAGATTGAGGAAGAGGATGATATGAAATGTAGGTGATGATGGAGCAGTTGGTGGAATGAGTGGTGGGGGAAACAGACGAACGTATGTACCAGACAGAGTCAAGTGGTCAGTATGAGAGTGAGGAAGAGGATGATATGAAATGTAGGTGATGATGGAGCAGTTGGTGGAATGAGTGGTGGGGGAAACAGACGAACGTATGTACCAGACAGAGTCAAGTGGTCAGTATGAGAGTGAGGAAGAGGATGATATGAAATGTAGGTGATGATGGAGCAGTTGGTGGAATGAGTGGTGGGGGAAACAGCCGAACATATGTATCAGACAGAGTCAAGTGGTCAGTATGAGAGTGAGGAAGAGGATGATATGAAATGTAGGTGATGATGGAGCAGTTGGTGGAATGAGTGGTGGGGGAAACAGACGAACATATGTACCAGACAGAGTCAAGTGGTCAGTATGAGAGTGAGGAAGAGGATGATATGAAATGTAGGTGATATTGGAGCAGTTGGTGGAATGAGTGGCGGGGGAAACAGACGAACATATGTACCAGACAGAGTCAAGTGGTCAGTATGAGAGTGAGGAAGAGGATGATATGAAATGTAGGTGATGATGGAGCAATTGGTGGAATGAGTGGTGAGTGAAACAGGCGAACATATGTACCAGACAGAGTGAAGTGGTCAGTATAAGAGTGAGGAAGAGGATGATATGAAATGTAGGTGATGATGGAGCAATTGGTGGAATGAGTGGTGAGTGAAACAGGCGAACATATGTACCAGACAGAGTCAAGTGGTCAGTATGAGAGTGAGGAAGAGGATGATATGAAATGTAGGTGATGATGGAGCAGTTGGTGGAATGAGTGGTGGGGGAAACAGACGAACATATGTACCAGACAGAGTCAAGTGGTCAGTATGAGAGTGAGGAAGAGGATGATATGAAATGTAGGTGATGATGGAGCAGGTGGTGGAATGAGTGGTGGGGGAAACAGACGAACATATGTACCACACAGAGTCAAGTGGTCAGTATGAGAGTAAGGAAGAGGATGATATGAAATGTAGGTGATGATGGAGCAGTTGGTGGAATGAGTGGTGGGGGAAACAGACGAACATATGTACCAGACAGAGTCAAGTGGTCAGTATGAGAGTGAGGAAGAGGATGATATGAAATGTAGGTGATGATGGAGCAGTTGGTGGAATGAGTGGTGGGGGAAACAGACGAACATATGTACCAGACAGAGTCATGTGGTCAGTATGAGAGTGAGGAAGAGGATGATATGAAATGTAGGTGATGATGGAGCAGTTGGTGGAATGAGTGGTGGGGGAAACAGACGAACATATGTACCAGACAGAGTGAAGTGGTCAGTATGAGAGTGAGGAAGAGCATGATATGAAATGTAGGTGATGATGGAGCAGTTGGTGGAATGAGTGGTGGGGGAAACAGACGAATATACGTACCAGACAGAGTGAAAAGGTCAGTATGAGAGTGAGGAAGAGGATGATATGAAATGTAGGTGATGATGTAGCAGTTGTTGGAATGAGTGGTGGGGGAAACAGACGAACATATGTACCAGACAGAGTGAAGTGGTCAGTATGAGAGTGAGGAAGAGCATGATATGAAATGTAGGTGATGATGGAGAATTTGGTAGAATGAGTGGTAGGGTACAAAAAAAATGTGATGTGTTGCACTCATATGACTTTCTCTACTCTTGTACTAACCATTCTTACAAACTCTTATTCCTATATCTTCTTCGTGTGAGTTGAGATAAACGTTTACAGAAATTTGTTATTCTGTATTTCCTTGTAGGTACAAGGGGAATATTGCAATATAGTAGGCTTTGAGCGATAGTCAAATGTTTTAAAGCTTTGAGATCCCGTTCTCTTTGCACGCTTAACATAAAAAAAATGAACGATGATCCATTTCACGAAAGTTTTAAGTTTTCCGAAAGTGACATAAATAACAAGGAATATCTCCGGCATGGTTCACTCTACAAACAATTTATTTGGATATAAATTGTGTACTTTACCAAGATGTACGTTTTTTGTACAGTAAGACTTTGTCTATCTCTCGCCACTGCGAACATCTCTTTTCCTCCTATCCTGGTGCATTCTGGACACGTGGCCTCCCCAGTATTTGAACCAGGATCTAACCAATCGGCCACGGCGCCGCTAGTATTGAAACGGCACAAGCAAATGAATGAATCTATGTACATTGTACATGCAGAAAGTAATTTGTTTCCAAAATGTTTTGAGCTGTAAAGAGAATTGAGGCTGATAAAGATCCAAGAGGCGTTTTGGTTGAAAGCTTGAGTAGTTTGTTCCTTCCTGGATGAAATTTAGTAGAGCAAATTTCATCAGAGGAGCGCATTTTGTAATTTAATTCGGGACGTCCCCTTTTTATCGCGTAATGGCCATTTTACGATCTCTTCCCGCCGGCTGCCCCTTTTTAAAGGTTTCCCTTGACACTGCATGGAGGGGACGAATGCTGTAACTCGTCGCGCTTCTTCCTCATAATAACGCTTTCCTCTTAATGTAGCGCATTACTTCTTTTGGAAACGAGGATTCCCTAAAATGTGCAATAACTAAAACTGACACAGCTTCCAATCCTCTGTGTGTGTGTGTGTGTGTGTGTGTGTGTGTGTGTGTGTGTGTGTGTATGTGTGTGTTTTTTTTTAAATAAAGATTCTTTATTGTTCTACATGTTCCATTACAATACGTAATACTACATGTTGGATTTACTTTGGTAACTTATTTCTGTTTACAAAGTACACTAATAATGACACATGAATTAACATTAATAAATATATAGATTTATACAATTCAATTATTTTTCCTTAGATTTATTGAATTTGCATACTGAACATATTCTTTAAAATAACTTTTAACAATTTCTGCTTTAGTTGGTGGCCATTTTCCTCTTCTTTGAATTATTTTCCTTCTGAATGTTCTTCCATTTTCCCCTAGATTTCTGCAGTCATATAATATATGGTCTGTTGTTTGCTCTCCGCCATTGCAGGAACAACTTGGGTCGTCTGTGATGTGGAACCTATAGTAGTATCCTTTAAGTCTTCCGTGTCCTGTCAGTAGTGTTGTAAGGTTTGCCGTTAGATTTATCCTTAACTTCAGTCTGTCTGCTACAGTAGGAAAGTTTTGCTTTGTTTTCTGACCTTCAGTTGTTTCTTGCCATTGACTTTCCCAATGTTTTAGACTTTCTTGTCTTAGCGTTCTTCTAACAAAACTCTTTGGAAGTCTATTATAGCAGCATTCCTCTTCGTTTGTAATTGCTCTCTTTGCTAGTCGGTCTGCAGTTTCATTGGCTTGTATCCCATGTGTGCTTTGACCCACCCAATTTCTATATTCCAGTTTTGTTTTTCTAAAATGTTTAACTCTGTTCTAATTGCTTCTGTTAGGTAACTGTGAATTTTGAGGTTATGCAATGATTGTAATGTGACTCTGCTGTCCGTCAGTTTTGTTATCTTCTTCAATTAATTGAATATTTTTAACAGTTTCTAATGCTTTTAACACTGCAAATTGTTCAGCTTGGTTGTTTGAGCACTGTTTGTCTAACTTCTATTGTAGCTGATATTCCAGTTTGTTCTGATGATAAATTGCTACTCCAGAACCAACTCCTTCTTCTGTTTTACTGCCATCTGTATAAATTTCCAGTGCATATACTTATTTTACTTGTCTGTTATTGATAAAGATGCTTACATCCCTTTCCACTCTACGTTTGCGTGTTATTAGCATTGTTTTCGACTTTTGCTCATTAAAAATAATTTTATTATTCTTAGCCCACGTTTCAATCTTTTTCAGGTCTACATTATTGTAATTTTCGGCTTCCAAGCTGGTTTTACCTCTAGTTATTATTAATAAATCATCCGCAAATGCCACTACCTTTGTATGGCTCGAATATTCAATATTCAAGAGCGAATTATATTGCAATTTCCAAAAGCCTGGTCCGCAGCAAGATCCTTGTGGACATCCCTTGCTTACATTTTTTTTTTTTCAAATTTTACATTGTTAACTATCAATACAGCACTTCTATGACTGAAATAAGTTTTAGCAAGGCAGTATAAGTTACTCGGGCAATTAAATTCCCTCAATGTATACAATATACTCGGCCACCAGGCTGCGTCGAAAGCTCCCTCAACATCCAGGCTGGTTAAAATTACCATCTGGCCATCTTCCATCTGTGTGTGAGAGTGTATCTGTGTATGTGAGTGTGTGTGTCTGTGTGAGAGTGTATCTGTGTGTGTGAGTGTGTGAGTATGTATGAGTGTGCGTGTGTCTGTGTGTGAGTGTGTGTCTGAGTGTATTTGTGTGTGAGTATGTGTGTGTCTGTCTGTGTGTGAGTATGTATGAGTGTGTGTGTCTGTGTGTGAGTGTGTGTCTGAGTGTGTCCGTGTGTGAGTGTGTGTGTCTGTGTGTGTAAGTATGTATGTATGAGTGTGTGTGTGTCTGTGTGTGAGTGTGTGTCTGAGTGTGTCTGTGTGTGAGTGTGTGTGTCTGTATGTGTGTGAGTATGTATGAGTGTGTGTGTCTGTGTGTGAGTATGTGTCTGAGTGTGTCTGTGTGTGTGAGTGTGTGTCTGAGTGTGTCTGTGTGTGTCTGTGTGTGTGATAATGTATGAGTGTGTGTGTCTGAGTGTGTGTCTGTGTGTGTGTCTGAGTGTGTATCTGTGTGAGTGTGTGTGTCTGTGTGTGTGAGTGTGTGTCTGTGTGTGAGTGTATGTGTGTATGTGTGTGTGAGTGTGTGTGTCTGTGTATGAGTGTGTGTTTCTGTGTGTGAGTGCGAGTGTGTGTGTGTCTGTGTGTGAGTGTGAGTGTGTGTGTCTAGGTGTGTGTGTGAGTGTGTGTGTGTGTCTGTCTGTGTGCGAGTCTGTGTGTGTCTGAGTGTGTCTGTGTGTGAGTGTGTGTGTCTGTGTGCGAGTCTGTGTGTGTCTGTGTGTGTGCACGCGAGTCTATGTGTGTGTGTCTGAGTGTGTGTCTGTGTGCGAGTCTGTGTGTGTCTGTGTGTGTGCACGCGAGTCTATGTGTGTGTGTCTGAGTGTGTGTCTGAGTGTGTCTGTGTGTGCGAGTCTGTGTGTGTGTGTCTGAGTGTGTCTGTGTGTGTCTGTGTGTGAGTGTGTGTCTGTCTGAGTGTGTCTGTGTGCAAGTCTGTGTGTGTGAGTGTGTGTCTGTGTGTGTGAGTGTGTGTTTGTCTGAGGGGGGGATAGAAAAAGTTTCGTTATTTAGATTTTGTCTAAAACTCCTCTATGGATTTTGATTAAAATACTATTAGTTTAAGATACTTATATGACAACTAAAATATATTACTTGAATTTTCTAAATTTCTAATTCATTCTTAGTTCCTTTTTATAACTGTTAAGCCTTTAGGGATAGACAAAATATTTATACATAAAGATTATATATCTTGTTAAGAGTAGGTACATAATAATGTTTGTTTTTTGGGTTAACCGTTTCCAAGATATTCGTTGTTACTGAAATAGTTAAAACTTATATTCTACACCAAGTGGAAGGCAGTACTAGAGTCATACGTTAACCAGCAATTCTACATGATGAGTGGAACAAATAGAATTCTTGTCAAGAAAGAACCGTTTGGGGAATTCTAGCTTCTTATGGATATAAATGGTTATTATTTCACTAACTGTGTCTAGCTCACTATTTTCTCTCTATTTTTGGTTAACCTTTTTCGAGATATTCTTTGTTGCTGGTTTAAAGACATATTTTACATATAACGAGCGTTAACCATTTCCTAGTCATGCACAGTACTTTTTCAACTGCTAAGAACTATTAATTTTTCTCCCATGATCGTGAAAAGACAGCTTTAAAGCTTTCCAATTCCGTTTTCTTTGCACGGCTAAGATATAAAAAAATAACGATCTTCCATTTGTAAAAAGTAAAAGTATTTCAAAACTCACACAAATGACAAAGAATATCTCCGAAATCGTTCACTTTATAAAAACATTTATTCAGACATAAACTGCAAGTTTTAGGAAGATCTGCATTTTTGTATAGTAAGATTTGGTCAATGTCTTACGCTTTACCAGTTATACAAAAGTCATCCAGAGTAAACAAGACTACATGGGCTACAGCCAGAAAATTCAAAATGTACATTTCATTTGTTATAGAAATATCTCAAACATATGGCATTTTAATGAAAATCATTATAGCCATTTTCGAGTAAATCACAATTTTCAAAAAAAAAGTTGCATGTAAAGGATATTTGAGGGTTAGATCCGTATCTCTTTAACATTAAACACATTCACATTAGGTTGCACATTTCTACTTGCGGACTCTGGGAACCGAACCCAGGAACCTGACCACTCAGTGTATACGGTCATTGACCTGACAGTAGTGGTACCTATATCAACACTGTAAGCCTCCTTAGAGACAACACTACTCCCCCGGAAAGCGCTGGGGCGCCCCCCGGGCCAAGTACCAGCTGTGCTCATTAATCTCTGTCAACAGGCCTTCATTCATTCATCCTGGGAGATGCAAAAACACAGCTGATCACACTTTCCTATTTACATTATTTCGTTTGCAACCCAAATAAAATATCGATATCACGGAAATTTGATGTTTATAATTACCAGTCACCACCAAAAAGCGTTTTTCGGAAAAGTGTGTGTGTGTGTGTGTGTGTGTGTGTGTGTGCATGTGTGTCTGTGTGTATGTGTGTCTGTGTGTATATATGTGTGTATGTTTTTTTTTTTTTTTTTTTTTTTTAAACAGCATGCCCCATTCCGTATGAATACTACATGCTTGCATTTATTTATTTACATACAATTTTAATTTTATATACATGTATATATTGTTGATGTTCTATTTCAACATTTACACTTTCATTTACCTCTAATTTTTTATCTGCCTTAGTCTAATTGAATACTTCTCTATTGTGCATACTTACAGTTTTTTTTTATTTGATGTTTGTTGTTTAATGCTATTTTATTTTGTTTGACCATATTTCTTTAACCTAATACTATTTTACAAATCATAAATCTAGTACTTATCATATAGTGAAAGGCAAATATAATTATACTCGTAACAGCAGTAGAGTATTGAAATGTGTTTGGACAATGATACTGGTTGCAATCTTGGTAAAGAGTAGAAATTATATATATTTGGACTTAAGTCATTCTATTTCTGTGAATTTTATAGCATTAATGAAGTTAACGAAAGGTTTATGAAATTGTTTCCCAGGTCTTCTTTGTTTATGGGCCAAGTAGCACCTTTACTTTGTATTTTCCTAATCATGTCGTTTCTCTGGTTGTTTAGTATTTTGCATCGAAATATAATGTGGTTTACTGTTTGGTCCTCTTCTTCACAATGTGTGTTGTTGTTGTTGTGTTTAACGCCCGCTTTTACTACTACGGCACCGCAGGCGGTGACACGGATGATACATGAAGATGGAGCACCGGTGGAATGAGATGGCGGGGGAAACCGGAGTACCCGGAGAAAACCCACAATGTGTGTGTATGTCTGTATGTAGGTGTGTCAGTGTGTATGTGTGTCTGTGTGTGTTGGTGTGTATGTGTGTCTGTGTATGTGTGTGCCTGTGTGTATGTGTGTATGTGTATGTGTGTATGTGTGTGCCTGTGTGTATGTGTGTCTATGTGTATGTGTGTGTTGGTGTGTATGTGTGTCTGTGTATGTGTCTGTGTGTATGTGTGTCTGTGTGTATGTGTGTGTCTGTGTGTATGTGTGAGTCTGTGTGAGTGTGTGTATGTGTGTGTCTGTGTGTATGTGTGTCTGTGTGTATGTGTGTCTGTGTGTATGTGTGTGTTGGTGTGTGTGTATGTGTGTATATGTGTGTAAGTGCGCGCGCATGTGTCTGCATGTGTCTGTGTGTGTATGTGTGTGTTTGTGTGTATGTGTGACTGTGTGTATGTGTGTGTCTGTGTGTATGTGTGTGTCTGTGTGTATGTGTGTGTCTGTGTGTATGTGTGTGTCTGTGTGTATGTGTGTGTCTGTGGGTGTCTGTGTGTGTCTGTGTGTATGTGTGTGTCTGTGTGTATGTGTGTGTCTGTGTGTATGTCTGTGTGTCTGTGTGTGTCTGTGTGTATGTCTGTGTGTGTGTCTGTGTGTATGTGTGTGTCTGTGTGTGTCTGTGTGTATGTGTGTGTCTGTGTGTATGTGTGTGTCTGTGTGTATGTCTGTGTGTATGTGTGTATGTGTGTGTATGTGTGTGTCTGTGTGTGTCTGTGTGTATGTGTGTGTCTGTGTGTATGTCTGTGTGTGTCTGTGTGTATGTGTGTGTCTGTGTGTGTCTGTGTGTATGTGTGTGTCTGTGTGTATGTGTGTGTCAGTGTGTATGTGTGTGTCTGTGTATGTCTGTGTATGTGTGTATGTCTGTGTATGTGTGTATGTCTGTGTATGTGTGTATGTCTGTGTATGTGTGTATATGTGTGTAAGTTCGCGCGCATGTGTCTGCATGTGTCTGTGTGCATGTGTGCGTCTCTGAACGCACGCGCGCGTGTATATGTGCATCCGTAAACAGCATAACTAAAAGATCTGATATGCTGCATTCACACGACTTTCTCTACTCTTGTACTAACCACTCGCACAAACTCTTATTCCTGTATGTTCATTTTAGTTGACACTAACATTTGCAGAAATTATCTTATTGTTTATCCTCTTGTAGGTACAATGGGAATATGGGAATACAGTAGTCTTTAGCGAGAGTCAAATCTTTTAAACGTTTCAGCCTTTGCACGGTTAACACACAAAAAATGAATAACGATGTTGCATTTGACGAAAGTATAAGTTCTCTAAAACTTGCACAAATAACAAGGAATATCTCCGAAAAAGCTCAGTCTACAAAAAAATGTACTTGTGTGTTTTAGCATGATCTCCATTTTTGTATAGTAAGATTTGGTCTATCTCTAACGGTTTACCAGTTATTTAAAAGTCATCCAGAGCAAACAGGACTACACAGGATATCGTCACAAAATTCAAAATTACATTTCATTTGTCATAAACATACGGCATTTTAATCAGGATGATTAGAGCCATTTCCAAGAAAATCAAAATGAAAATATATATGGCAGACAGACCTACTTGTTAGAAAATGCAAATTATTTCGTACTTGCGGAGCTGTTCTCGTGACTAGCTATTTTTGTCCATGGGTACATCCATGCCCCCCGGAAGAAAGGATGAGGTGAGAGGAGACACCGGGCGGCCAGATCCAGAATAACGGCACAGACAATGAGGGAGTGAAAGAGTTGTTCAAAGAACCAACAGGATGAAATGAAAGGTGGCGACCCGGGGATCGAACTCAGCTAATGTGCGACACGAAGCAGCTGCTTTGGTCATCGACCTTGAGAAATAATAACGCTGGGTTCCAAATGTCGCTCCGCATTTCGCGATCGGTGAATAGATAACAAGACAGGTGCTACGTGTTCCTTTGTGTGTTACGACATTCAGGTCATCGCACCAAGGTCACAACCTATAACCGCACCAGGCTTCAAAACAGCATCGCTGCCATCAATCACCTCTTCTATTATCATTGTTTCCTTTTTTACATTCTCTACTACGTATAGTAAGTAGAGGAAGTACCTATTGTATTCCACCCAAAAATTCGATATCAAGATTTCACCAGAAATATATGTTTTGAGGTCCCCTGAATGCAAAAAAAGCATTTTTAGGAAAAGGTCCGTGTGTGTGTCTGTCAGTCTGTGGACAGCATAACTCAAAAACGAAAAGTCGGTTAAAAGCCAAACTTGGTATTTAAGTTTAATGTCTTTCAAGGATGTCACACAAAGATTTTGAAGAAAATACCCCCACCCTACACTACTCTTTACATGGAAGATTTTTCGAAAATTTTTATTTTCTTGAAAATGGCTCTAACGATTTTGATTAAAATGTCATATGTTTGAGATATTTTGATGACAAATGAAATGTGTATCTTGAATTTTCTGGCTATAGCCCCTGTAGTCGTATTTACTCTGGATGACTTTTGCATAACTGGTAAACCGTTAGAGATAGACCAAATTATACTATACAAAATATGTAGATCTTGCTAAAATACACAATTTATGTCTCAATAAATTTTCTTGTAGGGTGAACCATTTCGGAGATAATCCTTGTTGTGTGTGTGAGTTTCGGAAAACTTAGAACTTTAGCGAAATGCAACAACGTTGTTAATTTTTTATATGTTAATCGTGCAAAGAGAACGGAATCTCAAAGGTCAAAAAGATTTGACTGTCGCTCAAAGGCTACTGTATTCCCGTATTCCCCTTGTACCTACAAGGAAATAAGCAATAAGATAATTTGTACGAATGTTTATCTTAACTAACATGGAGATATAGGAATAAGAGTTTGTTAGAATGGTTAGTACAACAGTAGAGAAAGTCATGTGAGTGCAACACATCAGATTTTTTTTGGTAGAATGAATAGTTTCGGAGATATTCCTTGTTATTTGTGTGTTTTGGAATACTTAAACTTTCGTCAAATAGAAGATCGTCATTCATGTTTTATATCTTAGCCGTGCAAAGGGAACGGAATTTGAAAGCTTTAAAAGTGTTTACTGTCGCTCAAAGCCTACTGTATTCCCATATTCCCCTTGTACCTACAAGGAAATAAGCAATGAGATAATTTGTACAAATGTTTATCTCAACTAACACGAAGAAGATATAGGAATAAGAGTTTGTAAGAATGGTTAGTACAAGAGTAGAGAAAGTCATGTGAGTGTAACACATCACTTTTTCTAATATTTATTCCAATGTTCCAATATTTTCAGTGTAATTTCGGTAGGTATTTTAATTTTTGGGAAGAATATTGTGTATGTGTGGCAAAAGGGATTTAATGAATCTAATAAGAAGATATTTTCGGATGGTCCTGTACGAGTATCTAGGAGTTCCTGCACGTGCCACGTGCTTCCTGGCAGATGTAAATTCACCCGTTCCTCGCACCTGTCATTTATAGGGCAGTGGCTCAGTTCGCGAACTTTCAGCCTTGAAGTCTCCCCCGCGGTAACCAGTTTTCACTAGAATCGTCCCTTTACAGCTGCTGATGAATATCCTCGAGCATGTCATTGTTTCACTGCTTCTCGTGAGAGAGAGAGAGAGAGAGCGATCACTTGGGCTTATTCCTAGCACGTAAAGGGCCTAAGCCGTGTAGAAGAAGAAGAAAAAGAAGAAGAGTGACAAGTTACTATCTCTCCGATTTCCATGCAGTAAACATTAGGAACAGTACGTGATTAAATACAGTGACCGCTTCCATTCTCACCAGTCTCTTGTTTATTTCAAGTAGGAAACAAGGGTTACCACCATCAATTTGCATGACGTCACTCGCGCAGAGTCGTTTTTAAATTGTGAACAACTCGTGAGCAGACTATGCCAGTCGGCCAGTAAGGAATATGGTGGCTAACTTGATAACATAGAGTTAGAGAAAACTGTTAAAAACAAATGGTGTTAAACGTATTTCACAAGGTAATGGAGCAAGCACCATTTAGTAAACTTAACCTCACTCTGTGCATGTTCAAACAAAGCTCCCTCCGTGTACGAAGAGAAAGAAGCATATACAGTGTTAGAAAAAGTAGACCATTTTGTCAAGTACGCAAACGAACCACCAGTAAGTGCACACGCACGTGTTTAAATGTTAAATTGTTGGGTTAAATAGGCCCCATGCAACACATAGACACCAACATTAAAGCTGTTCTCTTGTTCAGACAGCGCGCGAACTCACACGCGTTTCCCCACGTGCTGCGCGCACTAATGCATTAGCGGTATTGATGTTAATACCAACTTTGGTTTTTAATCAATTTTTCGTTTTTGAGTTGTATCCACAGACTGACACACACACACGCGCGCGCGCGCGGAACTGTTTCTAAAAATGCTTTTTTTTTTTTTTTTTTTTTTTTTTGATTCAGTGGTCTCAAAACGTATTTCCGGTGAAATCTCCACATCGAATTTTTGGGTGGAATACAATACTTCCTTCTACTTACCAGTAGAGAAAGTAAAAATGTAGATCTCGCTAAAACACACAATTTATGTCCAAATAATTGTTTTTGTAGAGTGAACGGTTTCGGAGAAATTCCTTGTTATTTGTGTGAGTTTCGAAATACCTTTCGTGAAATGGAACATCGTTGTTCACTTTTTTATATGTTAAGCGTGCAAAGAGAACGTGATCTCAAAGCTTCAAAAGATTTGACTGTCGCTCAAAGCCTACCGTATTCTCATATTCCCCTTGTACCTACAAGGAAATAAGCAATAAGATAATTTGTACAAATGTTTATCTTAACTAACACGAAGAAGATATAGGAATAAGAGTTTGTAAGAATGCTTAGTACAAGAGTAGAGAAAGTCATGTGAGTGCAACACTAATTGTTCAAAACGTGCCCCATGAAGACATACATAACTCTAAGTGTAAGAGTTTGAAATTCAGTTTCATGGCTCAGTCTCAGAGAGCCGCGCTGAAGAAAATAAGAAAAACTGACTTCCATTTTCCTCCACATATTTTTAGGTTATTTTTTTCTTGTGGCTGAGTAAGGCTTAGCCGTTGTTGGTCACATCGTAATTGGCAGCGATTAGGTTTCAAAAAGGGTCGATGCCTCCAATTATAGTTTAAATTAACCCCGTACTTATTCTCAGAGCCCGCGACCCTGCCCCCATTCCTCGCAAGACAAAGAAGATGGCCCAGTTCATGTTACACAAAATACATCGCAATCAAACACACTCAGTATCTTGAGTAATCATTGTAACTGGGAAAACAGAGGCAAGAGAAGTGAAGTGAACTAGAAGAAAGTCAAGAGTACAGTTTGTTCACCAGCTCATGGTCCCTGGCAGGAATGCAGCTAGCCAGAACGTCAGTAAAGAATTCTAAATAAAGAGATAGCGATATCTGCAGTAAGAGTCGTGCCTCCTATCCCGTTTACAATAATGTTGCCAACCTTGGAATGTGTATTCACGCTAGATTAAAGCAAAGAACTCGCTCAAAATAGCACAATTTAAATGTTATTTTCAGTTCATGCACTATATTTAGCGTATGAAGTATTTCCACTTTTCTTTCTTTTGTATATGTTTACCTTTGCTACCGGTAAGTAGAGGAAGTAATTGCATTGCACCCAAAAATTCGATGTCGAGATTTCACCGGAAATATATATTTTGAGACCCCCGAACCCCAAAAAAAGATCATTTTTAGAAAAAAAATTGTGTGTGTGTGTGTGTGTGTGTGTGTGTGTGTGTGTATGTGTGTGTGTGTGTGTGTGTGGACAGCATAACTCAAAAACGAAAAGTCGCTGTAAAAACAAAGTTGGTATTTAAGTTTAATGTCTTTCAAGAATGCGACACGAAGATTTTGACGAAAATTACTCCACCCTAAACTACCCTTTACATGGAAATTTTTCGAAAATTTTGATTTTCTTGAAAATGGCTCTAAAGATTTTGATTAAAATGCTATATATTTAAGATAATTGTGTGATAAATGAAATGTATATTTTCAATTTTCTGGTTATAGCCTATGTAGCCCTGTTTACTCTGGATGACTTTTGAATAAGTCATAAACCGTAAGAGATAGACAAAATCTTACTCTACAAAAAATGTATAACTTGTTAAAGCACACAATGTATGTGTGAATAAATTAGTTTTTAGAGTGAACCATTTCGGAGATATTCCTTGTTATTTGTGTCAGTTTCGGGGATATAATAAGATTCATTCCCCTTAGACCTGAACAGACAGTAGAATAGCTATTATCCTTCAATAAAACTGTTTTAAGTGGTGATAAGGGATTGCATTCAGCCCAAAAAATTGCTAAGGAGATATCACTGGAAATATGTACATCCTCTGAGACTTCCTGAATTAAAAACTATATGATTGTTGCATTCACATGTCTTTCTCTACTCACTCTTCTATTCTTACAAACGCTTATTCTTCTAATACCCCCAGCGCAGCAGCCCATGAAGAGCCAAGGCTTACCGCCCGGCCGCTGCATCCCCCACCTCTATCCTCTACATGTTAATAGAGATAAACAATTGTAGAAATTACTTTATTGCTAATTTTTCTGTAGGTACAAGGGGAATAGAGTGGGCTTTGAGCGATAGTTAGAACGTAACTTTATTATTATTATTATTATTATTATTATTATTATTATTATTATTATTATTATTATTATTATTATTATTATTATTATTATTATTATTATTATTATTATTATTATTATTATTAATATTATTATTATTATTATTAATTATTATTATTATTAATTATTATTATTATTATTATTATTATTATTATTATTATTATTATTATTATTATTATTATTATTATTATTATTATTATTATTATTATTACTATTATTATCATTATTAGGGCTCGGAAGTTCATGCCCTAAAAACACTGAAATATGCATGCATATATGCTCTTAAAAACTTGAAAATTTGCCAAGAAATATGCACTATAATTAAAACAATTAATGTCCCTTTGCAGTAGACAAGACAAGTTAGTATAAATAATAATAATTAAAGTTACCTTATTCCTTAGAGGTTGAAGCAGAAGTGGTCCCGCTGCTAGTATTAACTGCTAAATTGCAGTTCACAACCAACACTTTGCACAAATTTTCAACTGTAAAGCATCGTCTGTTGTCTCGCAAAACACTTTTGTAACGTCAAAAACTTCTCTCTACGTCACAAGATGTTATAGGGGCATATTTAAATGATGTAAACTGTTTCACAGAGACAGAGTCAACTCTCTTGGTGTGGTAGATGGTTTTCTTTCAAGGATGTCTCGAATATCACACAACTGTTTATAACCAGAATTTTTTGAAATTACATAATTCACTTTCTCTTTCACTTTTTGTCCTATGCTACCAGGAACCGAACTTAGATCACATATTGTTTTTTCAAAGACAGTAAGTGATTCATGCAAAGGAGATCCTACAGCTTCCAATGCCGTTATGGCTGTTGGTAAGAAAGAAAAATGGGCAGATATGAAACTAAGATCCTCTTTTAACCCAGTGCCTGACAGCATAGTTTGCACAGTTTGTATTGATGAAACATCGTTCGAGTCCAATGAATTAACAACCTCTTCGGCTATTTCTATGTGCTCAGCATGATATAAAAGTGCATCGATCCATGTTCCCCATGGAGTTAACACTGGTGCAGGAGGAAGTCTGATATTAGATGCTGTTGATCTAAATAACTTAACACTTTTAGGAGACTTAATAAAAATTCTCTTTGTACTGCACACAAATCTGTCTACCCATGGGAAAGAATCACGTGTTGTCTCAGAAATGCGATGAAGAGCGTGTGCCTAACAAGTTATATGAATTAAGCTAGGAAAAATACCTTTCAGAGTTTGTCCTGATTTTAGCGTATAAGGACCTGCATCAGTAACAAATAAAAATAACCGATCGTATTTGATTCCACAGGCCCATAGTAATTTCAAAGAGTCCATCACAAACTGGGTCACAGTTACATTGTCAGTGGCCGACAATTCGCACTCATTAAGAATATAAGCTGTAGTCTTTTGTTCATTATTTAAAGCACCCACGATTATATTAGCATTAGAACGACGCTCAGAATCAGAGGTTTCATCAACAGACAACCACACAAACTGATCCGCTAATTCATTTTGTATATTTGACAGTACGTAATTGTAACAATGTCCTACGTAAGGACATCCGTAGTGCACTTTCTTCAGGCACATGTTGTCCAGTGTACGTGGCAAAAAACGTTTTTAATTGTCGGATTATTAATTTTCAACAGCAGCTAAAAATGCTTGACAGAAGTCATATAATTCAGTAACCCTACTTCCTAAACACTCTACTGTTTTTGAACGCGATTTTTGTTTGCGAGTTTTCTGATTAAATTCTCCTTATGTTTTGCTGTGTTTATGTGCTGAACTATATGAAATCTTTTCTCACTCCCTATATTTTTCTCACACGCTTCACAAAACAGTGCCCTATTATCTGTAGATATTAAATCACCCGAAAACTTGTTCTGTAAATTAATTAATCTAGCACTCGGAGTTGGTTTTATTTTAGACATTTGAAGAGCTTTTTAACATTTTATACGCCTAATTTAATTTGCTGGGAACCAGTTCACTACACTGTTACGTTTGAAGACCACTACACAACTACTGATGGGCAGACAAGCGTTGCTATAATCGTGCTGCTCAAAACGTTGACCTGTACTTTATCTTTGCTAATATAAACCTCTCAGATAACGCACAGATTATTCTCTACGCACATACATATGTTGAAAGGATGGAAACGGGATTCACTGCATGACAACATGACTCAGCATTGATTCTCGCCACCTCGCGAGTTACATCATTATGTGCAATACTACCAATATGAAAAATATTATCCAGCTTGGAAAAAAAAAAAAAAAAAAAAAAAAAAAAAAAAAAAAAAAAAAAAAAAAACCATAAAAATCATTAAAATATGCAATATAGGGGCTATAATAGTGAAATAATATGCATTTATCAAAAATCAAGAAAATATGCAGTTATATGCACCATAAAATTATGTCCAAATAACTAAAAATTCCATAATTCGTGCACATAATGTAAAAGCATACATTTTTAATCCCTATGAAAAAACATGCAAATGCATGAACTTCCTAGCCCTAGTTATAAAGCTGGAGACCAGTATATACAAAATTTTTTTCAAAAGAACTTGTGCTATGTGTGATTACATGGAGGTGATATTTTCTTCTGGTGTCATGAGAATGTATCTGTGAGTTTGTTGTGTACGTACTAGACTAGACTACCAAATGGCAGGCTGAGAACAGCCCGAGGTGTGTCATTCGTGTACCTGCCCTTTTAGGGCTTAACCACTGTATGACGGGATTAGGATGTTGTAGGATGGCTGGTGAAGAATGGGGATTGTGGGTTGTTAGGAGGTAGCATAAATTTATGCTCCTCATCGGGTGTTAATTTCAGCGTGCAACTACCGTTGGGCACTGCTGATGGGTGGGTACTGAGCATAATGTCTCATATATGGACATGTTTCCTAAACCGTACAATATGTCATATTATAGTGAAGTTAACAATTTACTAAACATTTCTTGGAAGTAGTTGCTAATTTTCCAGTTGTGATTAAAGATTCTTATTTTGCTTCCATTGCAAGAATATAGAAAAAGGAACTATGAGCAAAATTTGTGGGTATTAAATGCTCAGCTCGTGTTAAGTGAACCCCAGTGCTATCTAGTGGTTGGTGAGTTAACTACGCGTGACTGCGAGATCTAGCGGCAGATAGGCAGTACTAGAACCACAATCCTGCAAAAGACCGCATAAACCACGTCTATTATAATTATGATGGAGCAACAGCAAACCGGAAATACATCTTTTGAGGACCATTAAATTTAAAAAATCCTACTTATTGAACTCACATGACTTTCTCTACTAGTTATTCTTACAATTATTATTTATGTTTGCCAACAAACTTCCTGCTGGTGTTATTAAACACACAAGGCGTATGTGGGCAATGTTTAATCATCACTGAAAGTTCAATGCCAAGGCCGGGATTTGAACCACGGATCTTTCGCATTATTGACATCATACTGGCAAGTTGGCTATGGTAGCTTAGTGTTTAAAGTAGCCGCTCATCTGTTAGTTATTCCTCTACCTATTTCATGATAATAGAGATAAACATGTGTACAAATTATCTTAGTGTTAATTTTCTTGTAAATGCAAGAGGAGTATGGGAATACAGAAGACTTTGAGCGATGGTCAAATGTTTTAAGAGTGGTCGCTATAAGATGACTTTGAATTTCCATTCTCTTTTTATGACCAGGTTTACCAGTTATGCAAAAGTCGTCCAGAGTAAATACGATTACAGGGACTATAGGCAGAAAATTCAAGATATACATTTCATTTGTTATAAAAATATCTCAAACATATGACATTTTAATCAAAATCGTTAGAGCCATTTTCAAGAAAATCAAAATTTTCTAAAAGTTTTCCATGTAAAGGGTATGTTAGGGTGGGGCTATTTGCTTCAAAATCTTCGTGTCACATCCTTGAAAGACATTAAACTTAAATACCAACTTTGGTTTTTAATGGATTTTTCGTTTTTGAGTTATGCTGTCCACACACACACACACACACACACACAGACACACACACACACATACACACACACACACACACACACACACACACACACACACACACACACACACAGGGACCTTCTTCTAAAATGATTTTTTTTTTTTTTTCCGGTGAAATCTCGACATCGAATTTTAGAGTGGAATGCAATACTTCCCCTACTTACCAGTAGAGGAAGTAAAAATATAGAAGAGGCAGAAAATAATCAGTGGAAAAAAGACGGAGATGGAAAACAACGTTTAGGTTTCATAACCTAAACATGCTCCATGAACTTTAAATTGTGTTATTTTGAGGAGTTGTTCGCTTTAATCTAGCGTGATCACAGGTTCCAGGGTTGGCAACTCCTGCTTTAGATATCTATGTTTATCTGGAATTGTTTACTGACATACTGGCTGGCTGCATTACTGCCATGGACTAAATTCGCTTTGTAATAATATTTTTATTGCAGCTAAATAGCCATAGATTTACATATAAATCACATATTTGCATATTCTCTGTCAGATAGTTGCCTTTTGTTGCATAGTTCTAAGTGGTAGCGTTCACAAATCTGCCCACAAAGTTTACATGCACACGTTTCCGATGGTTCTTTTCCGTCTTTGATGTGTTTATTTCAAATTTGTGTTTGTGGCACCACTGTTCCATATCGTTTATTGCGTTTTGAACCGACGGATATATCGTTGGCATACGCGTATGCTACTATGTCACTCTTTTGAGCTAATCTCATAATTTGTTTTGCTGCCAGGATGAAAAGTATAGGATAATACTCCGTGTTAAATTCCAAATGCGCGCGTGCTACTCCTCACAGTACTGCAGTTGCTCGCTAGTGGCAGTAGTATCCACAACAACTGAAGAGCACAGAGATGACGCCACTAGATGGCATGGAACTCAAGTTACCGGTGTATGTCGTGTCATGGCTACTAGAACACGCTCTAGGTCATGCATGCTCAGTCAGTATGGGATGTGACAAGTAGTAGTGTGTGCGTGTTAAGAAACTGCGCAGGTTTAACTTGGATAATATTCAAAGGTAGGGTAGTGCGAACATTTATCTTTATATCACACTTTACACTTACGTTCCTCTCAATTTTGATACATATTTGCGGAAAAATGTATCCAAAAGGAGATATTTGTGCTCTTAACTCACTTTCTGTACATTTTTAAATTGTCTTTTAATTTTTCTTATTAAAGGCATGCAGTTAATAGTTGACAATTACTATTGAATTGTATAATTGTTTCCATTTTCATTGTCGGTCTTTTTGAGAAACAATGAAATGTCATCGTGGTCGTAAAGTACTGCCCCGTAGGTATAATGTGATCCATGTAAAAAGTAGAAAAGGACAATGTTAAATGTTACCTTTATACACATGACAAAATATAATGCCAAATTCGGAGGTTAAGAAAATACCTCCAAGTATTCACCTGGCGACCAGGGGAAACCTCCGAAAAAGCCCATGGGCCAAGAAGGACGACTACGGGGATCGAACCCGCGACCTCAAGAATGCGGGCCACAGAAGTTACCCCCTAATACATTACACTAGCTAAATGGTCTTAATTAACAGTATTAACTTCAAAATACGACTCAGTAGAAATATTCATTACCTCATCATTAATACTATTTCAGTTCATTTCTTAAAATGCCACCCCAAAATAAAAGATTATGGGCCTTAGCCCTTATTCTTATTTAGCTTCTACCATTCCATTCTTACAAAAGCTCAGTTTTCTACTTCTTGTTTTTCTCGATAAATCTTTGCAGAAATAGTTATAGGTAAAGGGGGGACATAGAAAATCAAATTCATGGTCAGATGTCTAAAAGCGAATCGCTATGTGCTGCTCTTAAAATGCTATAGTTCTTCCATGGCAGTATGAGAAACAACTGAAAAGCGACAGAAAAGAATGATTCATTGATACAAACAAAAATGGATATCTCGGAAATGAATTATGCTACGAAAGTTATTTTAAGCATTTTTGTATTCTAAGTGTTTTGTAACGCAAATATTTCCAATATACGACATTTAATTCAAATCCATTCAAGCCAATTTTGAGAAAATCAAGGTTAACGACTTTTTTCATGTAAGGGGTAGTTTTTTGACAGGGAAGCTCAAAGGATATATTTGTGGCGAATTCTTGACATTTGATTAATGGATAAAATACAATACTATCTCCTGTTATTGTACACTGGTACCTATTAGATATAAAAACACAATTGTATCGTATTATAGTTATAGGAACGTTTTTGTATCCAATTATTACATTCTCTACTACATACGTATAGTAAGTAGAGGAAGTATTGTATTCCACTCAAAAATTCGATATCGAGATTTCACCGAAATATGTTTTGAGTCCCCCTGAATGTAAAAAAAGCATTTTTAGAAAAAGGTCCGCGTGTGTCTGTCTGCGGACTCAATAACGAAAAGTCGGTTAAAAACCAAAGTTGATATTTAAGTTTAATGTCTTTCAAGGATGCGACACGAAGATTTTGAAGAAAACAGCCCCGCCCTAAACTACCCTTTACATGGAAAATTTTTCGAAAATTTTTATTTTCTCGAAAATGGCTCTAACGATTTTGATTAAAATGCCATGTGTTTAAGATATTTTTATGACAAATGAGATGTATATCTTGAATTTTCTGGCTATAGCCCCTGTAGTCGTATTTACTCTGGAGGCCTTTTGCACAACTGGTAAACCGTTAGAGATAGACCAAATCATACTATACAAAAAATGTAGATCTTGCTAAAATACACAATTTATGTCTCAATAAATTTTCTTGTAGCGTGAACCATTTCGGAGATATTCCTTGTTCTGTGTGTGAGTTTCGGAAAACTTGAAAATTTCGTGAAATGGAACATCGTTGTTCATTTGTTTATATGTTAAGTGTGGAGCGAGAAAAGAATCTGAAAGCTTTATAAAATTTGACTATCGCTCAAAGCCTTCTGTATTCCCTTATTCCCCTTGTACCTACAAGGAAATAAGCAATAAGATAATTTGTACAAACGTTTATCTCAACTAACACTAACATGTTAGAATGCGCGGCGCCACTGAGTAAGTAACTTGCATGATGGAGATGTGAAGTGTGTTACGCAAGTATTCCCAGCCTGATGTTCCGGTCGATCAGGAAACGTTCTTACGTCATCAATTATCTCAACTGCATCCTGCTTCCTTCCTTTCATGTCAGGGAACTACTGTTTCATTCACAGCTCCTGCACTATCACTAGTTCTTAACGTGCTTAGTACCCAGGTTTCAACACTAATTCACAAACGAACATCGTTTCAACAGCAAAGTTCACCGAAGTTCAGTGCCTTCCAAGAAAGCAACACAGAGTTTCAACAAAATCTCACCACCCAAATCTCCCTTTGCAAGGAAAACATTTCCTTATTTTTTATTTTCTCAAAAATGTTTCTAACGATGTCGATTTAAACCCCGCATGTTTAAGATATCTTCAGAACAAATGAAATGCATATGTTGAATTTTCCGTGAATATACACAAAATATTATAGAAAAAAAATCTGATGTGTTGCACTCACATGATTTTCTCTACTCTTGTACTAACCATTCTTACAAACTCTTATTCCTATATCTTCTTCGTGTTAGTTGAGATAAACATTTGTACAAATTATCTTATTGCTTATTTCCTTGTAGCTGCAAGGGGAATATTAGAATACAGTAGGCTTTGTGCGATAGTCAAATGTTTTAAAGCTTTGAGATTCCGTTCTCTCTCCACACTTAATATATAAAAAATGAACAACGCTGTTCCATTTCACGAAAGTTCTAAGTTTTTCGAAACTCATACACATAACAAGGAATATCTCCGAAATGGTTCACCCTACAAGAAAATTTATTGAGACATAAATTGTGTATTTTAGCAAAATCTACATTTTTTGTATAGTATGATTTGGTCTATCTCTAACGGTTTACCAGTTATGCAAAAGTCGTCCAGAGTAAACAGGACTACAGGGGCTATAGTCAGAAAATTCAAGATATACATTTCATTTGTTATAAAAATATCTCAAACATATGACATTTTAATCAAAATCGTTAGAGCCATTTTCAAGAAAACCAAAATTTTCGAAAATTTTTCCATGTAAAGGGTAGTTTAGCGTGGGGATATTTTCTTCAAAATCTTCGTGTCGCATCCTTGAAAGACATTAAACTTAAATACCAACTTTAGTTTTTAAGCGACTTTTCTTTTTGAGCTATGCTGTCCACAGACTGACTGACACACAGACACACACACGGACCATTTTTTAAAATGCTTTTTTTGGATTCAGGGGCCTCAAAACATGTATTGCCGGTGAAATCTCGACATCGAATTTTTGGGTGGAATACAATACTTCCCCTACTTACCAGTAGAGAAAGTAAAAAAATCTGTGTTGCACTCACATGACTTTCTCTACTCTTGTACTAACCATTCTTACAAACTCTTATTCCTATATCTTCTTCGTGTTAGTTGAGATAAACATTTGTACAAATTATCTTATTGCTTATTTCCTTGTAGGTACAAGGGGAATATTAGAATACAGTAGGCTTTGTGCGATAGTCAAATCTTTTAAAGCTTTGAGATTCCGTTCTCTTTGCACACGTAACATATAAAAAAATGAACAACGATGATCCATTTCACGAAAGTTCAAAGTTCTTCGAAACTCACACACATAACAGGGAATATCTCCGAAATGGTTCACCCTACAAGAAAATTTATTGAGACATAAATTGTGTATTTTAGCAAGATCTACATTTTTTGTATAGTATAATTTGGTCTATCTCTAACGGTTTACCAGTTATGCAAAAGTCGTCCAGAGTAAATACGACTACAGGGGCTATAGCCAGAAAATTCAAGATACACATTTCATTTGTCATCAAAATATCTCAAACATATGACATTTTAGTCAAAATCGTTAGAGCGGCTTTCAAGAAAAGAAAAATTTTCGAAAAATGTTCCTTGTAAGTGTATTTTAGGGTGAAGCAATTTTCTTCAAAATCTTCGTGTCGCATCCTTGAAAGATATACTTAAATACCAAATTTGGTTTTTAACCAACTTTTCGTTTTTGAGTTATGCTGTCCACAGGATTCATGGGACCTCAAAACATATTTCCGTTGAAATTTCTTTACTATATGTAGTAGAGAAAGTAAAAAGCTACATTCTCTCCCTCAGGAAGAGTGACTGGCTTTGAAACATTTGACTATCGCTCAGCGCCTACTCTATTGCCATGTTCCCCTTGTACCTATAATAAGATAATTTGTAGAAATGTTTGTCTATATCGGACATGAAGTAGATAACAAGAGTGAGATTTAGGGGGCGGCTCTGAATGTCCGAACGTCATCAGCTGTGAGTGTTCCCCGGAAGAAAAATGCTATCAATTTTCCAATACCGCTTCTTTTGAAAAATGACATCGATCTCTCTTCCAAGCTCCAGGTGCTACACAATCCAATCCAGAAGCATTGTAGTATAAATTGTAAAAAATGGAGCAATATTGATCTTTCTTGTGCGTCTCCTTTAACTGTAGAGAACAAAGAGCATGTCGCGAAGGGGTCGAAGGGGGCGCAAAGAGGGGGGGGGGTGGCGGCCCTACCCTGGAAGTTGGTCAACTTAATGTGCAATCAATTACTGACTATTAAACTACTATTTTAATTTTAATGTAAAGATCAATTTTTATTTAGCACAAATTAACGTGGTTATATACAACAAATATAAATTTTGACAGCAAAATAATGAATTAATATTACCTGATTGCAAACTTCAAACATGTGGCCCCTCCCCCCCTGGAAAAGTGTCTGTCGACGCTCATGGCAAAGACCTAACTGGTGTCTTCAGCTCACGTAGTGGTTATGATCCAAGATGTCGGGCGGGAACCAGGACGGTATTCAGATAGCAGCGCGCTTGCTAAGCCAGCGTAAACATCGTCAGGTAAACAGACATTTTTCAGGGGGGCAGCATGTTGAAACTTTGCCATCAAACGATATTTATATTCTGTCAAAACTGTAAAACTGTACATTCCCATGGGGAATTCAAATCGATTTGAGTTCTGATTCCAGAATGAATACTGCAGGAAAGCGCGGATACAGATCGAACTGAATCCTTGGAACCGGATCTTAGAACTGGGATCGGATTTGGTTGCATGAAAACACCTACCGGATTCAAATCGATTTGAATCCACTAAAGATACTTCTACTATACACGTAACACGCTGCACGCTCATTTTGTTTTCCTAGTGAAAGCGGTATAATAAAACACAAGTCACTTTTATTGTTTCGCAATATATTCTCGTAAAAACCTTCACTGACCTAAAAACCTATTTAAAATACGTTTTTACACGCCCACCAACATAAACCAAATAACCAACATAAAAGCTTGAATTATTTATGTTTGAACCTTGCGCATTCAAATCGATGTCAATACGGATTGAATTCTGAATGGAAACGCGGATGGTATTCAGAATAGGATTGGACTCAAATCGATTTCAATTTCCCATAGAAACGCAGTCATTATTTGTTGTGGATAACCGTATTAATTTGTGCTCAATAAAAATTATTCATTTCATTGCATAATTATTAGGCTGAGGATTTCTCAAGCGCTAATGCCAGAACGAACACTGTGTCGGAGCTTGTACATATACACTGCGCCTTCAAGTGCCGATTCCGTGTCGCTCTCTCACTCTCTGCCACAGTAACAGCTACAAACGTGGTTATATGTAGAAACACAATATCTGCATATCACGCAAAGGCAAAATACAGGAATATATTAAATAATTCGATTCACAGTATTCTACTATTAATAGTGATATAATAGAATGAAAACTGTAATTCTGAAATAGTGGGGAAGAAACGCTTTAACAATGTAAAATATGTTGAAGTAAATGGCATTGGCAACAGGTGCATTTGCTGGGTTCAAATGAATCGGGTGAAATTATGTCCTCTACCTCATATCCAAGCACAGAGTCTGACCTTATGTCACATGATGCGGGCTAATATCCCATTTAACAACTTAACACAAAAAGAAGCGTACCAAATGCAAGAACAGTACGGTAGGGGTACTTAAAACATGCATATGGAGATTATATAAGGGGATCTGTGGCTCATAGTTCAAGTTGCGACGTAGAACGCAGTTTTTCACGATACAAGGAAAGTCTTACTGCAAATCGTAAGAGTAACTTCAAGATGTGCAATTGGTGCAACTAACAATACATATCTTATGGAATATTGCATCTCTAAAGATATGAGCTATAATGTTGAAAATGCATAAGCATGCATATTGAAATGTGTGATCGCATTGTGTATTAAACCGGTAATTGTGTTCATATTCTACCAAATTGATTGTCAAGGAGGTTGCCATGGGGACAGTTTTATTGGTGAGAGTTTGGAAAGATTAAGAGACAGAAACCAGTAGTGTGGCTGTACTTGAATGTTGAGAAAATAAAAGATTAAGATTTGCTAAACTTGTTACATTTGGTGATCAGAAGCTACGATGTAGGCTGCATTGGAAAAGAGTTTACAAGAGCTGAAGGAAATGAAAGCGGTGAACGACAACCTCGCTGTGAATACGGAAACGCGTGCTTGTGGACACCAGGGCAGCCGTGACCGTCATCAGAGCTGACGTAGCCAGGAACTCGCCGTCGAGAAAACCCAGCCGACCATACCAACTAGTGACGGCATCGGGTGACACCTTGCCTGTGGAGAGGGAGATCCTGATGCAGTTAACCTTGGGGCGAAGTGTCTTACATCTGTAGGTGTTCGTCGCGAAGGTGATACTGGGACTGGATGCCCTCAGGAGCCACGAGGCGACGTTAGACGTCGGCAAGAACGTCCTTCGGCTTGAGGAAGAAGAAGTGATTTTCCGGCACCCCGAAGAACGCTTAGGAATCTGTAGGGTCATCCTGAAGGAAGACGTGGTTATCCCCGCGAGAAGCGAGGTGTTGGTGACAGCGCAACTGCAAGGCCAGCGGACGAAGAACATGATGTTGGACCGAAAGACGCCTCTGTGTAGCCGGGACATTGTTGCCGTGCCGAGAGGAGGTGCCGGTGATGCTGCTCAACCCAACAGATATCGATCACGACGTTCAGACCGGGATGGAGTTGGGGACGTGCGAGCCCGTTATCAGCGTGACGCCAATCGCCAAGACCCAGGAGCTGGCGCCAACGCAACACCTGGGGACCCGGCTGGAAGGTTTACTGGACCACGTGACCGCCGAGCAGCGAGAGAAGGTCCAACAACTGCTAAGACGATATCAGCGCGTCTTCAGCCAAGGCAACAGCGACTACGGCCGCACGGACCGAGTGCTTCACCACATCGACACCGTAGACGCCCGGCCTATTCGGCAACCACCTAGATGCGTTCCGCTGGCAAAACAAGCGGCGGTACGGGACGTGCTGGAAGACATGAGCGCCAGGGGAGTGATCGAAGAGTCTGACAGCCCTTGGTGTGCCCCTGTGGTTCTGGTGAAGAAGCTACGCTTCTGCGTGGATTACAGGAAGCTGAACGCGAAGAAGTGCCAGCTCTTCCGCAAGGAAGTCAACTACTTGGGTCACATAGTCTCACCAACTTGACTCTGGTGGAAATGGTCCTGCCGGTTTGCCCTATGTACGGCGCCCCGCATTCACAGGGTATACGGTATACCCCTGGTACATTAAGCTCCAGTTTCTCTAACAGCGACAAGTCCCTCACTCGCCTGACGGAAGAACACCAGCCTTATGAGTGGACGGAGGACGCCGAAGGCACTCTCCAGCAGCTGAAGAGGACCCTTTGCAGCGCTCCTATTTTGGGATTCCCACAACCAGGCGACGGCTTCATTGTGGACACCGACACCAGCGACCATTGCATTGGAGGCGTTGGAGGCGTCCAGGACGGCCACCAGCGGGTGATAGCCTACTACAGCAAGACGTTGTCCAAGGCAGAGAAGAACTACTGGCGGTAGTGAAAACCTTGGAGCACTTCCACAAGTACCTGTGCGGTCAGCCGTTCCACCTGAGGACAGACCACTCCGCCCTAACCTGGTTACTTAACTTTAGAAACCTGGAAGGCCAGATAGCCCGTTGGGTCCAGAGGCTGCAGGAGAACGACTTCACCTCCGAACACCGTAAAGGGAAGATTCACGCCAATGCGGACACCATGTCTCGAATACCCTGCCCAGAAGAGTGCGGCCCATGCACAAGAGTGGAAGACAAGGAGCGTACCGCAGCTGCCAGAGTGGTCACGGCAGTGCGTGCTGATAGCGCGGGCCTGAGGAGGGAGCAGACTTTGGGCCACTCTTGAGAGAAGTGGCGGCAGGGACAAGACATCGCAACCAGAAGCGCTATGTACAAGTCGTAATGGGCCCAATGGAACTCGCTGAAGGACAAAGAGGGCGTGCTATTCCGCGTATGGGAATCGCCCGATGTGCAGACGCAGAGAGAGCAGTTGGTACTTTCCCGGAGTAAGGTCCCGGAAGTCTTGGAGGAAGTGCATGCCGGTACCTCAGGCGGACACTTAGGAGCAAACCGGACGATCGACAAACTCCGACAGCGCTACTACTGGCTGAGGCTCCGAGCAGACGCTGAGAATTGGTGCCGTCAGTGTCACTTGTGCGCGGCGAGTCGCGGCCCCCAGACTAGGACCCGGAGTCGCATGCAGCAGTACAACGTCGGAGCGGCTTTCGAACGCATCGTCGTCGACATAGCTGATCATTCCCAATGTCCGATCGAGGCAACAAGTACCTGATGGTGGCTGTGGCCGGAGGTGTATGCCATCCCGAACCAGGAGGCAAAGATGGTTACAGACTGCGTCGTGGAGCAATTGTTCTGCTGTTTTGGGGTCCCGTTAGAGCTCCACAGCGACCAGGGCACCAATTTGAAAGATTTGGGGTGAACAAGACCCGCACAACACCTGAGGAAGTTCGTCGCCAGCCATCAGCGAGACGGGGCCTCAAGGTACCACTGTTCTTGCTGGCCTACCGCTCGTCGGCGCACGACACCACTGGGATGACGCCAGCAAGTTTAATGTTGGGACGAGAGCTACGCCTCCCTTGTGACCTGGCTTTTGGGAGCCCCCGGAAGCGAAGCAGCCAGCTACCGAGTACATATGTGAAGAATCTGGTAGACCATCTCCACGACATGCACGACATGGCTCGTCGGAACATCCAGATGGCGAGCGACCGCATGAAGACCCGGTACGACAGGCAAGCAAACAGCCGAGGTGACCTAGTCTGGTTGTACCGCCCTACCTGGACCAAGGAAGGCTGCACAAAACTTTAACAACCATGGCAAGGGCCGTACCGGGTGGTAAAGAGAATTAATGACCGCATCCAGAAGATGCCCCGAGGAAAGATATTAGTGGTACACCTGGATCGTCTGGCCCGTTCGGGACGATCAGCACTGAGAAGGGAGCAGTGTCACATGACTTCTCCATGTCGACTCCTTGATTGTTAAGGAGGTTGCCATGGAGACAGTTTTTATTGGTGAGAGTTTGGGAAGGTTAACAGAGACAGAAACCAGTAGTGTGGCTGTACTTGAATGTTGAAAATTATTTTGTTGTTTAACGACGCTGTCAATTGCCAGGATCACATCAGCGTCGCCGGTGTGCCGGAATTTTGTCCCGCAGGAGTTCTTTCACATGCCAGTAAATATACTGAGATGGAGCTGTCGTTTTTAAGCACACTTAAAAACCATCGGCCTGGGCCGGGTTTGAACCCGCGACCTTGGGGTCCGTAGGCCAGCGTCTAACCAACTGAGCCACCCAGACCGACTTTGAATGTTGAGAAAATAAAAGATTGAGATTTGCTAAACTTGTTACAGAAATCTCGACATGGGAATTTTTTGGATGGAATACAATGCTTCCCCTACTTACTACCGGTGGTAGAGAAGCGTTTAAGACCGTGGCCTTCTATATGCTGAAAGGTGCCTAAAGTATTGCCACATCCAAGGTCAACATGCGCACACATTCAAGCATAAAGCAAAACCAGAAATGTGAAAATGTAACGAAATAAAAGGCTATAATTAAAATACACGCTTTTAAAAATGTATAAAATGATGAGAAAATTGCTTTCAATGTGGAAACCATTAATTAAACGCATATAAAACAGTTCTCATCTGCATAAAAGACTTTTGGTTCGCTTGGACATTTAATAATCATAAAACAAAATGCATCAATGTGTAAATGAACGGGAATCAGAGGGGAATACGTGCCAATGCATTGCAGCATCGATCCTTGTTGGAGGCTTCAAGGAAAGTAAATTCTGCTCTCAATTACTTTGTCTACCTACTCTTGTATCCTTGGTTACCTAGTAGAAAGGGAAAGAGAGGAGGTTGGGTTTACCTCCTTCCACGTTGTGCAGACTTTGCCTATCTTTAACTCCTAGCCGTGCATTGTGTTGCAGTGGCGGATTGGTTATATGTAGGTTGTGTATGAAAGCACTTTCAAATGTTATGTGTTCATTAGTGACTTACTTACGTTTAAGAAATGTATCAATATTTGGTGAAGTGCAAGATACACCAAGTGTAACATATTGTGATATAGGTATACAGATTTTTAATATAGTTCAACTTGGAGAAACTCTGTTCACAAATATATGTAGAGTTATACTCACTCTTATACAGTAAATTTTTATTTCTCTATCTACTACAATTTAATTAACGTAAGCATTTTCAGGAAGTAGCTTATTGTATGAGAGGTAGAACTGGAACTTAAAAAATTCAATGCCACAACTGGGATTTGAACCACAGACCTTCCGCTTACCGGGCGGCTGCTCTAACCACTAAGCTATTGTGACAAATTGCCAGAATGGCATTAAATTCTCAAACCAGTTCGTATTTCTCCTGGTACATGAGTACCAACAGTAAGTTTGTTAGCATAAATAATAATTACCATTCTGAAGGTTATTTAATCCTGGGATATAAAGTACTTACAACAGTAAGTCACCATTGGGGTAATTGTTTCTGATGTGAGACTGCCTTTGTGGTTTACCAGGAGAAATACGAACTGGCTTGAGAATTTAATGCCATTCTGGCAGTTTGTCACAATAGCTCAGTGGTAGAGCAGCCGCCTGGTAAGCGGAATTTCTGTGGTTCAAATCCCAGTTGTGGCATTGAATTTTTAAGTTCCAGTTCTACCCCTCAAACTTTGCCCACACACGGCTTGTGTGTTTAAAAACACCAACAGTAAGTTTGTTGGCATAAATAAATAATAATTACCTTATTGTAGTTACAAAGAGGAATATGTGAATACAGTAGGCTTCAATCGATAGTGAAATGTTTTAACTTGCATCTACAGGAAAATTGGGAATAGGATAACTTACACGAATGTTTATCTCAACTAGAACGAAGAAGATATAGGAATAATAATTTGTAAGAACAGTTAGCACAAGAGTAGAGAAAGTCGTGTGAATTTAAGACACTACCTGAATTCTCTTCAGTGGGACACTATATTAGGTACAAATGAACTAGAGTCTTTTACTCTAAGCCACTCTTACCTGAAGTTGGTAATTGTTCGTGAAGTAAGGGATGAAAAACGATTTTACATTTTCGCGCCTTTCCCCAGGCCCTTCAGTATGTACTCTCGAGGAAAGTGAGGCAGTAAAATTAAAACTTCTAAAAGTAGTCATATCTTAAAAGCCGGAAGGGGAACTGAACACGCGGAGAGAATTTTTTTCGTTTTTCCAACGCGCCTCTGAGCACAGTAGAATGTTCTCAAGGGTACCTACACAGGGGGTGCAGTTTGGAGATCAGAGAGGCCGCTATATCTTCATGTCCTATATTTGATTCCAGTGGATAAATACAATAGGACTGACTATATTTAGCTCCCCCGAATATCGACTTGTCATACATGCACGGCGGGGCGAAGCGTCCTTATCAGCTGTTGGGAATAATACCGCTAGTAATTAAAACCCACAAGCGTCGGTAAAACTACCTACATTGGAAAATAAACTTGCAATGTTTGTGAAACCAACTGGCAGAGGTAGAAAAAAATAAAATAATTTGAAAATTAGGAAGGGTACCTCGATACTCGATAGTACGGAAATACATGTAATACTTTGAAATAGGCCTTTGATACTTTTTAATTTTAACATTTTCTATTATTGAACTTTTTTATATCTTATCTTATATATTTAAACGAGCAATTCTTGTATATATATATACAATATATACAATTTTCTGTGTGTTTGGAACTGAAATGCTACATATTATATTTATACTGTTTTCTCTTCTCACTTTTAGGTAACACATTCACATCTTTCACATCTCTTTCTCTACTCACTCTTCTATAAACAATTTTCCATAAAAAAAACGTGATTTTACACAAAAAATGCTTTTATCCTCGCTTTTAAAATAAGTCATACCATGTTCTGTATGTTTGAAATGGAAATACTATTAATTTCACCCTGTTTTCCCCTCCCAATTTTAGGTAACACATTCACATCTCTTTTTCTGCTCACTCTTCTACAAATGTCATACAATTTTCTGTATGTTTCAAATAGAAACGCGAATATTGCATTCACAGTGGTTTCTCTATTTACTTTTAGGTAACACATTCACATCTTTCTCTACTCACTTTTCTTTAAACAATTCATATCATATCGTATCACCGCGAAATTCGGCACGTATATGTATGTTTCCTTGAAGAAAGTTTTTATGATAACAGTTTTACTACACAATATATTACTTTCAAATGGCTTTCTACTCGCTTTTCTTTTACGTAGCACATTCATATATCCCCTGTTTGCCCTTCAACATACAATTCATATAATTTTCTATGATTGAAATATAAATGCAACGTATTACAAAAAAATCACAAAAACAGAGGCGAAAATCGCCGAGCGAAGCTCGGTCACCCAGGTACTTTAACTTTATGCTAGATAAATAATGAAAGCAGTGGACACTTGATGTTATTGGCCCACAAAGGTATAGTTGTTGAGTGTGAGTGAATGACGACATACACAAAGTGGAAACATGCAGCGTTAACCGAGTTGTGAATGGAGAATATACGTAGGTACATTCTACCGAGATACGATTGGTTAGCTACTTCTATCGACATTTACACCACACGACCATGATGTTGAAGCCTAGTATCACAGTTGATTGCAAATATAGAGCCAAGAAAAGGAACAGACGTGTTTTAGGCGAAAAGGGGAACATTTTTAATCTCAATCTTACATAAGATTGGTTTTTCATACTTGAGCTGCACTTTTTTCACAACTATTAAATATATTGATATGAAATTTTTGCTGCGTATTTGTTAATGTAACTAATGTAACTAACCTTTATGAATATCAGTTGTGATATAGACGCCAAAAAAAATTAAGTGCCTTAAAATTGCATCACATATTTTGACATGCAATACCTTCTTTTTTTAAAACATGTAAAAGTAAAAAATATAGGATATTTGTGTAGTTCTACCTTATGTAAGTTTAGAAAAAAAAATATTATGTCTGTCTTATGAGATCCTTGCAAGAAAAGTGTACCAGAAGTTTGAAGTGTAACATTTGTTTAACAATACACGGTGAGCTTTGTACCCTTTTTGCACGAAGTGTGTCAATATATGTTATAATGTACATGGATTATACTCACTCCAATTTTCAGTGATTGGTTGTTCGTATAACGTTTGTTCTTGTTCTTATTCTGCACTTCCTGTCTTCCTTTGTTCATCTGCATTTCTTCCTTGGGCGTCCGTGGTTCGTATCCTTTCCAGCTCTCTTTGTCTCTTCTAGTGCAACCTGTTACCTTTCTCAAACATCTCATTTCTGATTCATAATCCAGGACTCGCTGCCATGCATCAATACTGGTACTGCCATTCTTTTGTCAAATTTGGGTTTTGTGCCTTTCCTGGCTTTATTTTGTAGCGAATTGCACACTTCACAAAATGGTCTACTTTTTTAACACTGTTTATGCTTCTTTCTCTTCGTACACGGAGGGAGCTTTGTTTGAACATGCACAGAGTGAGGTTAAGTTTACTAAATGGTGCTTGCTCCATTACCTTGTGAAATACGTTTAACACCATTTGTTTTTAACAGTTTTCTCGAACTCTATGTTATCAAGTTAGCCACCATATTCCTTACTGGCCGACTGGCATAGTCTGTGCACGTTGTTCACAATTTAAAAACGACTCATGTTCTCAAATAAAACTTATAAGTGTAGGATGTTACAAGGGAAACATTAATCATAATTGTGAACGTATTTTAAACAGCAATAACATTAAAAAGTGGTGGATCTATTTTGTTTCCTTCCTCAGAGTGCTTCGGTCAGGCTACGAGCGTTTGTAGCTTGCGTATTTCGGCAGCATTATAGTGACTTGTCACATAATGGTAGTGAAATGTAGAAGATTGAGTTAAAGTGCGACCAAGACATAACGGCGTGCCATGTGACTCCATCGTCCGTAAGTCACGTCAAGATCTAACGGTTCATGATACATCCATCTACCTACCGCAGCTGTTCAGCACAAAACCTTATTCTCCTATCTAATGCTGTTATATGTACAGAGTATTTACAATATTACCCGATGATCAACGGTCTCGCCTTGTGCCAACACAAATTCAGTTGCCGCTTTTAATGTTAAAATTCGTAATTAAACATATCTCCGTACGCATAAACGAGTGTGATGTCTCAGACAGAAACATCTGTGGCCCATATTCAGTAGGTCTCGGGTTCGATCCCTGTGGCCGAACTTCCTGGCCAACCAATCTTTTCGGAGGTTTCCCTGGGTCGCCAGGCGAATGCTGGGAAGGATTTCCATGTCCTCCGAATTTCCTGCCCCTCTATTTTGTTATATTAATCATTTCATTTTACCCTTCAACGCGCTAGGTTTCTTTAGGACTAGAAGCGTCGGCGAGCGTCGTGGCTGCAGCACGGCAGGGGGAACAAATCTCCTTCCCTGGTTTCTCACGAACCGCGCTGAGCCAGCCAGCCAGGGTGCTTCTAACTGGGAAAATATAGGGAACTTGCCCTTTGCTCGGCCGTGGCTATTCTAATAGTCCAGGTGTATCTATCTTTCCTTGTCCTCATTACAACGCCACGCCTCTAGCCCCACATTGCAGCTGTCATTGGTCAGTAGTTATGTCTCACCTCTTTAAGACGATTACAAACTGAAAGATGATTTCTAACAGTGTATTTTACTAAATTCGTTTTGTGTACGTAGAAATTAGAATGTGTGAATTATCTAATGCAAATAGCTATTCCATATTGTAACCGTTGGAGCCGCAATCCCTCATGGCCCCTGTTTTCCAAGAGATTATTTTGTTTTTAAAATAACAAATTCATCATTTAAATTGACGGTCGCGTCCATTTTAATTAAAAAGGTTGTGTTTGCATTTATATGAGAACAAACAGTGATATAACAACCAGTTATGGCTGTAAGGGTTTTAATTATTATTATTACCATCTATTACGGTATATTCCACAATACAATGTTTCCTTCATCCCAAAACGATCTTCTGCTTCCATAAGTCCCTGTCCATAGCATTTTCCTCCTTTAATCCTCTTCTTCTTTTCCCTTCTACTTTCCAATTCACAATTTTATTGAGTATTCGATCCTCTGACATTCTAAGCACGTGTCCATACCATATCAGGCGTACTGACCGTCTCCACAAATCCAATTCTAATACCATTAATTTGTCTGCTTATGGTCCATGATTCAGCGCCGTATAATGTTGTACTCCATAAAACTGAATTAGGCATTCCTTTAATTCTCTTGCGATCAGTTATTCTTCTTTGAATCTCTAAATTTGTTGTTGCATACTTTTTCATTACAGACTCAAGTCAACATGTGCTATTGCATGTTAGCATATTAGGTTTTCATTACTGAAATCGAAAATATCGAAAATTCGACTTGGCAAGTTATACAGGCTACAGTGTTATGTTCGGTAATGTGCGTAATGCGTAAAGATGAACTTCATCTACATAGCTCCTTGATAATGATGAATTTCGGTAAGTATAAAAAGCAGGAAATTCTACTCTACTTACGCATACCTACACTTCTCCCAATGTAACAATTACACAAGAAGTGACGATCCCTTCATGTTACGATCAAACAAATTAATTTATGAATCACATAACCTCATTTTTTGCTAAACCCCGGCGTGTAGAGGAAGATAACCTTAAATATACGTTTATGAAAGAGACCGTATAACCTGAAATAATTATGAATCCATAATCTTATGCAACTGTAGGGTATATCATAATGCTTTAAACATCAGTTTTTACTGGAAATAAGTGCGGCAAAGTTGTTTGAAATATGGATTTCCATTAATAACAACAATAGCTAAAGGGGAATGAGGAAAAAGGAAATCTCCACTTTGTAACATGTTAATAATGGAATTTCAAGGAGAGTTTCGACGTAAACATGTGCTTTAACGCCTGATGTAGGTATAGGGGCATTGCTTTCTTGTTCCACTAGTGGCTAATACAGCTGATGGGAGCTGATAAGAATAAATTGATTACACTTCCTTTTTTTTGAACTGCCCTCACAGTGGCATTTTCTAGTACTTTACTCAAGCAATAAAAGTGAATTTAAGTCACAAAAATCTGATGTGTTGCACTCACATGACATTCTCTACTCTTGTACTAACCATTCTTACAAGCTCTTATTCCTACATCTTCTTCGCGTTAGTTGGGATAAACATTTGTACAAATTATCTTATTGGTTATTTCCTTGTAGGTACAAGGGGAATATGGGGATACAGTAGGCTTTGAACAAGTCAAATCTTTGCATGGTTAGCGTAAAAAATAAAGAACGATGTTGCATTTGACCAAAGTTTTAAGTTTGCCGAAACTGACACGAATAACAAGGAATATTTCCGAAATGGTTAACTCTACAAAACAAAATTATTCGGACATTAATTGGTCGTTTTAGCAAAATCTACATTTTTCTATCATACGATTTTGTCTAGCTCTTACAGTTTACGAGTTATTCAAAAGTCATCCAGAGTAAACTGATGTACATATGCTATAGCCAGAAAATTCAAAATATACATTTCATTTGTTATAAAATATCTTAAACATGTCATTTAATCAAATCGTTAGAGCCATTTTCAATAAAATAAACATTTTCGAAAAATGTTCCATATAAACGGTAGTTTAGGATGGAACAATTTTCTTCTAAATCTTCGTGTCGCATCCTTGAAAGATATTAAACATAAATACCTACAGTCACGGACCTTTTTTCTAAAAATGCTTTCCTTTTAGACTCAGGGGGCCTCAAAACATATATTTCTGGTGAAATATCTACATCGAAATTTTGGGTGGAATACAATAATTCCTCTACTTACTATACGTAGTAGTGAAAGTAAAAATGTAGATGTCGTTAAAGTAAGTAATGTATGCGAAATGCTTTTCTTTGTGGGTTTAGCGATTTCCTCTTAAAAGTTTTGACTGTCACTTCAAGTCTACCATATTCCCATATTCCCCTTGTACCTACAAGGGTAATTTGTACAAGTGTTTATCTCAACTAACACGAAGAAGATATTGGAATGGTTAGTACACGAGTAGAGAAATTCATGTGAGTGCAACACATCAATTTTCACCGATCTGAAAGGTGAAGGAAGCGTTCAAGCGGATATTCGTGAAGCAAGCTTTAAGACCAGATATATGGAACTCCTTCCACGACAATTCCAGACTCACTCGCATTGAATATTGATTTGGTTTGGAAACAAGCGCAGCACGCCACGGTGATCCAGTTCCAGCTTCCCCGCAAACTAAAAATTATTCACTCCTACTTCAACTTGTACTTTCTGAGGACTTGTTTATCTTCTTTAAGTATTGTTTTGGAAACAGATTACCAGGTTAGTATTAAATAGAATGGAGTGAGCTTTAGGTACACATTTTTATTACTTTCAGTAGAGGTAGTATTGTACTCCATACAAAATTTCGATGTCCACATTTCCCCAGAAATATATGTTTTGAGGCCCTCTGAATTCGAAAAGAGTATTTCAGAAAAAGGTCCGTGTTTGTGTCTGTGAACAGCATAACTCAAAAAATCTGATGTGTTACACTCACATGACTTTCTCTACTCTTGTACTAACCATTCCTATATCTTCTTCGTGTTAGTTGAGATAAACATTTGTACAAATTATCTTATTACTCGTTTTCTTGCACGTGCAACGGGAATATGGGGATACAGTAGGCTTTGTGCGATAGTCAAATCTTTTAAAGCCTTCTGATTCCGTTCTTTTTGCACACTTAACATATAACAAAATGAATAGCGATGTTCCATTTTACAAAAGTGTAAGTTGTCCAAATTCAAACAAATAACAAGACATATCTCCGACATAGTTCACTCTACAACAAAATGTATTCAGAGCTAAACTGTATATTTTAGCAAGATCTACATTTTTTCTATAGTAAGATTTGGTCTATCTCTTGCGGTTTACCAGTTATGGAAAAGTCATCCTGAGTAAATACGACTACAGGGGCTATAGCCAGGAAATTCAAGATATACATTTTACTTGGCATAAAAATATGTCAAACATATGACATTTTAATCAAAATCGTTAAGGCTAACTTCAAGAAAATTAACAGTTTCGAAAAATTTTCTATGTAAAGGGTAGTTTAGGGTGGAACTATTTTCTTCAAAATCTTCGTGTCGCATTGTTGAAAGACATTAAGGTTAGATATCTACTTTGGTTTTTAACCGACTTTTCGTTTTTGAGTTATGCTGTCCATAGACACACACACAAACACACACACACACACACACACACACACACACACACACACACACACACACACACACACACACACACACACAGACTCTTCTAAAAATGATTATTTTGGATTCAGGGGGCTCCAAAACATATATTTCCGGTGAAATCTCTACATCGAATTTTTGGGTGGAATACAATACTTCTACTTTATTATACGTAGCAGAGAAAGTAAAAATATAAATCTCGTTAAAAGGTATAATTCATGTACAAATGAACTTTTTTGTGCGATGAGCCATTTCGGAGATAGTCCTTGGTATTTGTGTGAGTTTTGCAATACTTATAGACTATTCTCAAATGAGAGGTCCTTATTCCGTGACCAACCTCAACGTAACGTTGTCAAGCTACTTCACGTCTGAAAGAGCTGCTCGGAGTATTCCTTCACTTCTTGTAAGTGATTAATTATTCCGAAACCCTGTGTGATGTATGTCCCATGAAGTAATGTCAGAAATAAGTTACTCTAATCTACTTAAACGAAAACAGATAAAGAAAGAAATCTTGGTTGGAATAATCCATCCGATCCTTTTCATTTATGCCCTAGAACTAGATTAAACGGTACAAACAGATAGGTATTTCATCATAATATTGAGAGCTGTAGCACGCGTTTGGCAAGTCCTCGGTTCGAATTTTAATTTAACTCTTTTACTTTTGTTACACACTGTTTTGGATATTCCAAAGGGTAATTAAAGGTGACACCGAAATTATATATTCAGAAAATAAATAATTTTTAAATAATTAAAAATAATTATTTAGTTATATCTATACATAGTTTCAATGTTTACACATCTTTCTGTGCCTATAGAATCTTCTTTCTCCACTCATCCATCCCAAAATCCTTCTCGGTAATCTATCTTCATTCATTCTTCTAATGTCCGTACTCTTTATGTCTTACATAGTTTAATATTTAGTTTGATTCTAAGTTTTTGTTAAATTGCCATGTTTCAGCTCCTTATGTGACAGTATTGTATTATATTCTTCGTACTTATGTCTGTTCCCTATTCAGTATCGATATTATAATATTACCTTTATTGATTCTGTTCTGTCATTTTCCTGCTTATCTTCGTTGTCTATTTTTACTCCCAAATACTCAAATTCTTCACCTTTCTGGTCTTCCACAACTAAATCTTCGGTTTACGTTTCACATCCCATATAAAACAAAACAAGACAGACATCATTATAGTCGTCGTTAGGAAGAAGGCGGTTGCGCAGTAGACAAATATCCAACGACGTCACAGTCACGTGTTTTCCAGCCAATCAGACGTAGTCTGTTTCAGAGCGCGTGTGAGACTACTCGCCTTACTGTTTAACAGTGAAATTAAATAATTCCGAGCAATAAGTCCACCTCATTGTGCGATAGTAATTTCGTTAACAGCTCCGACTATGGCAGAAGAAAAAAAAACAAAAAAAAACGGAATAGCTCAGGCAGTTGCGTCTCAGGTCGGCATTCGAAATGCCGTGACTTCGATTCCCGATTCGATTTATTATTATTATTATTATTATTATTATTATTATTATTATTATTATTATTATTATTATTATTATTATTATTATTATTATTATTATTATTATTATTATTATTATTATTATTATTATTATTATTATTATTATTATTATTATTATTATTACTATTACTATTATTATTATTATTATTATTATTATTATTATTATTATTATTATTATTATTATTATTATTATTATTATTAATTATGATTATTACTAGCTGAAATACCCGATGTTGTTGGGTGGTTTGATGATTTGTCCTTAAAACTTTCAAATAGGTATAGGTTGCACTTGGCCAATAGCTTTGCGTTTTTTTGAGACACTTAAAAATATTACTTATCACACTTAAACAAAATATTTAATTGAAACTGTTGTCATACTATAAGGAATGAAAAATAAATTAAAAAGTAAACACCAGAAACACACTATGCAAAAGCACTGTTGAACAACCGGAAATACCACAGTAGAAAAGTGTATGAATTCTTTGTACTAGAGTGAGAAGACAAATATGGGTGTTAGTCAAAACATAGAAAAGTATTTGAATTGCATATAGAATTGGGAGGAGAGAGAGAGAGAGAGAGAGAGAGAGACAGAGAGACAGAGAGAGACAGAAGAGAGAAATATGTTTCATAAAAGAAACGCGAGTGGAGAAAATCACGTGAATGTAATACTATGCATTTCTATTTTAAACATATAGAAAGCTTGAGAGGTAGAATCGAAACTGAAAAATTTCAATGCTACATCTGGGATATGAACTACTGACCCTCCTCAAACATTGTCCACACACGGCTTGTGTTTGAAAACACCAAAAGTAAGTTTGTTGCCATAAATAAATAACAGAAAGTTACCTATATATATTGTTTGTAGAAGTTGGAGTAGAGAAAGAAATGTGTTGCTTGATAAAAGAAAAGTGAGTAGGGAAAACTGTGTGCGATACGTAGCATTTGTTTCGATCAAAGAGAATTTTATGTTGAGGGGCAAGTGGAGAAGGATATGTGAATGTGTTACGTAAAAGAAAAGCGAGTAGGGAAAACCATGTGAATATAATCCGCTGTATAATAAGAAGGATAGCATAAAAACCTTCTCCATGGAAAAATATTTAGATTTGCCTATTTTCATCACATTCGGGATGATTCATCACATAAGGGCTATTTTTGAAAAATCAAAATTTGAGAAAATCTTTGTGTTCCGTCGACGATAGATGCTGAACTTATTGGTATTTGACCGACTGTATGTGTATGTGGGCGCATAACGAAAAATCGGTTAAAAACCAAAGTTGGCATTTACCTTTCATATCTTTCAAAGATGCGACACGAAGATTTTGAAGAAAACTCCTCCACCCTAAATTGCCCTTCACGTGGAAAACTTTTCGAAAATTTTGATTTTCTCGAAAATGGCTTTAACGATTTTGATTAAAATGCAAACAAAATGTATATTTTGAATTTTCTGACTATAGCCCCTGTAGTTCTGTTTACTCTGGATGACTTTTGCATAACTGGTAAACCGTAAGAGATAGACGAAATCTTAATATACAAAACTGTGGATCTTGCTAAAACACACAATTTATACCAAAATGAATTTTTTTGTAGAGTGAACCATTTCGGAGTTATTGCTGCTTATTTTTTGAGTTTTGGATAATAAACTTTCGTCAAATGGAACATCGTTATTAATTTTTTTGTCAGCCGTGCAAAGAGACCGGAATCTCAAAGCTTTTTAAAACATTTGATTATCGCTCAAAGCCTACTGTATTCCCATATTCCCCTTGTACCTACAAGGAAATAAGCAATAAGATAATTTGTACAAATGTTTATCTCAACTAACACGAAGAAGATATAGGAATAAGAGTTCGTAAGAATGGCTAGTACAAGAGTAGAGAAAGTCATGTAAGTGCAGCACATCAGATTTTTTTATATCCAACATGATTCAGATGCATCTAATTTTTCATTTTTTCATGCAACAAGTTGAAAACAGCCAATGAGCATCTGTAACGTAACAATATGGCGCACTGCGCATGCAACACGTAGTCAGCTTTTGTGTATGTACGTCTCGTGGCACTTTTAATGCCATGGATGTTTTAATAAAATGTTTAATTTTTTCCAAAAGACTAACATTAACATCTGATACTGAGTGGGTTATTACATAGCCATGTTTCATAAATAATAAGAAATCCAGTTGAAATATAAAATGAGTTGAAATGAGTTCAAATTTCCTGTCTAAGATTAAAATCATTACAATAGTTCCTTGTCTCTTTCGGGCTTGTCTTATATTTGTGTAATTTTGTCTTCGACACGATATAAAAGCTTGAGAGATACATCTTCGCAATTCGTAGAAAATTGCGACCGTTTTCTGGCTCCTCTAACCTCAATTTGTTTTTAGTAGAACCAATATACTCGGTGTGTGCCCTGTTCTCTTCTTTCTAACCATGATCGTATCCCACAAAGTGCTTTACTTCTAATATACTCGTATGTTGACACTCGTGGAAATACCACGTGAGTCAGCCGCGCCTTGTTTTTTAGGAAGGTAGGCCACCCATCTAACGGCATGTGCGCCTTAGTCCAGTTTTGCGCTTACTACAATGTATTGCTTGACGTTCTTAAAGAGAGGAATGCGCAAAATTGAGAGCAACAGTGCTTTAAGGGACAGAACGTACTCCTCGCTAAAGTACACCTCAAAAACATACAACTCGTTTACTGAGAGCGAATTCCGGTTTCCAGCCGATTTTACAAACTTTTTATTAGAGTATACATAGCAACGTAATTCAGTAAACGCCTCGGAAAAAATGGACCTATCATATGAGTACACTAATAACGTCAGCTAAAAAGAAAATGGTGGATTGTTATACTTAGAGCAGGGATTGGCTGCCAAAAATTAGGAAAAATTTAGAGACGCCTCATCCATCATGGACCCGTACAGTCAAAACGCACATATTGAATAACAGTTTATTTACATTTTTGCGTGAACTACGCCTCGTACATCTCAATTAATATGTATAACAGCTTTTGCCATTTAAGTAATAATATTACAACGCCCAGTAAATGATTAAAACTGCCTTAAAAGGCTAAATCAAGCGCGCAAACTTGCGAGGTGGCAATGGCATAGCGCCAGGCATACAAGTCCTACTATTGGACGTGGTACGTGCTTTCAGGAAGTCTCGAAATAGATGAATGGGATTGTGAAGGGTCCTCTGCGCTTAACCCCTAATGACACAGGATCAAGTCTCAGCATTGTAAATATATATATATATATATTTTTTTTTTTTTTTTTTTTTTTTTTTTTTTTTTTTTTTTTTTTTTTTTTTTTTTTTTTTTGTTCATCAAAAATTGGAAACCGAATTCACAATAATCCAATTATGAAGTCCCTGAGGGTTTAGGACATTATAATTTAAATCGTTTTTGGTTGTCTGCATTTTTAATAGCACAATAATCCATTGTGTGCAAAATTGAGTTTAACTTCCATGTTAAACTCTGACAATGTAATTTACTTGCTTTCTGTGTTCAAATGTGTTTGAATGATCCTTATTTCAATTGCACCTACCTATAGGTGTGTTTAAACAATTGCATAATTGTAGTTGACCAATAAAGAAACATCAAACAATGTCATAAAACATAAATAAAACAATAAAAATGAATATAATAACAGTTTTCAGAATAATAGTTTGTAAATTGTGAGGATTGCACGGTTAAAAAAAAAATTAGTACATGCAGATGATTCGAACAACCTTCACAACAGACAGGTTACTTCGGAGTCTTGCGCCCGATCCAACTGAGCTACCTAGTAACGTGTGAGCTAAACATTCCGTTTAAGATGTAATATTCGCTGGTTCCAGTGAACATTTGCAGAAGTGCAAACGTCAGCTGTCTAATTACGAATATATTAAAAAGCGATGTGATAACATCTATATTACTACTAATTTCATCGAGTGTTTAACCTCCATGTTAAATACGCGGGTAGAACCTGGTAATGGGGTCGATGTTTTCATGTTGGACTATAAAATGCGGATTGCATAAAACTCGAGAATAAGGGGCTGCTGACTCACCTGGTATATCCCAAACCTATCCTTAGTATAGCATTCGGTAAATTAATATTTGCATCTGCCATGTTTATTTCTCACGTGAACTGTCATTTGTATTGGAGCAAACTGTATCATAGTGTGACAGACATTGTTTCTTGTGCGTGCAATTCCATTGGATACAAAATGTTACGTCAATAACACTCAGGCAACTTATTTTAATGGACGTTTATCCGAGTTTTAATTTTAATTTTGGTATACAATTTTTGGGTGGTTAGTGTAGTACTTCAATAGTAAATGGAGAAGGGAATGAGGTAATATTCCTTGTCACGCGGTGGGTCACCTTGTGGGAGGCGGAGGGGGGACTCAGCTGCCATGCACATGTCCGCGAGAACAGGAGAGTGCGTTTGTCGGTCAGTAGCTATCTGTACGGCTTGCGAGTGAGGTGTTAGTTAACAGGCTGCTATAATAGTGTTCGGTGTTACTCAGTGCGTGTGTGTGTGTATGTGTATGTGCTTTACAGATATCCTCCTATCAAGTGGTGAGTAAAGCTGTGTGCTTTTATTCTTATTCGCTATATAATCACTGTATCAACCTAATAATTCAATATTATCATTTCGCTGTTCGCACTCGAACCCAAAACGAAAAGCATTTTTCGAAAAACCTGATGTGTTGGTGTCACATGACTTTCTCCACTCTTGTACTAACTATTCTTATTCTTTTATCTACTTCTTGTTAATGGAGGTAACCATTTGTACAAATTATCTTATTGTTTCTTTTCTTGTAGGTGCAAGTATACAAGTACTTTGAGCGATAGTCAAATGTTTTAAAGGTAGTCGCCATGTGAAGGCTGTGAAACTTCGTTCCCTTTGCACGGCCAAGGAATAAAAAAGTGAATAACCAGCTTTCCATTTGAGAAAAAAGGTTTTTTGGACACAACTTGTTTGCTTTAACGACATCTACCTTTTCTTAAATAAGATTTGATCTATCTCTTATGGTTTAGGGTAAACCGGACATGGCTATAGCCAGAAAATTCAAAATATACATTTCCTCAAAAATACCTTATATATATACATATACATATGAATCATATGATATTTTAAACAAAATCGTCAGAGCCATTTTTCAGAAAATCAAAATAATGAAAAATTTTTTATGTAAAGGGTAGTTTAGAGTGGATAAATTTTGTGCAACATCTTTGTGTCGTAGCTTTGAAACATACTTAACTTAAATACCAACTTTGGTTTTTAACCAACTTTTTGTTTTTGAGTTATGCTGTCCACAGACAAACACACATACACAAGACACATACACGCACGAACACACACACACACACACACACACACACACACACACACACACACACACACACACACACACACACAAGGACTTTGTATAAAAATGTTTTTTTTTTTTTTTTTTGATTCACAGCTCTCAAAACATATATTTACGGTGATATCTCCACATCGAATTTTAGGGTGCAATATAATACTTCTACTTTATGTAGCAGAGAAAGTAAAAATACTTTCTTGGATTCAGCGGACCTCAAAATATGTTTTTCGGTGAAATCTCAAAATTGAATTTCTGGGTGGAATACAATTCTTCCTGTACTAGAGCTGTCCCAATAGTTGTTCACCGTGAGAAACAGTGGGTCAGTGGTAAGAGCTGCATCGACTGTCACTTGTCACTTGGATCAGATGGAACCATCGTTGGGGTGGTCCATATCAAACAAGTGACTGATGAGTACGGCAAGGATTGCGTTTAACTCTTACACACACCATATATGGCAACTCTGCTAGCTGCGATAACGCTGCGGCCACCACATATGGACATATTTGACTGTGATAAACCTTAAGCAACCAGAGAATGTTACAGCAACATTCCTAAAAGAGATCTGTCAACCTTAAAGTTCACAAGAAACGCTTATGCCTACATAGGTACAGTCTTTCTTAACAAGAATATATCCATAGTCTTCTGTGAGGCGTTTGAACGAAGTACAGTCACACAAACAATAGCTCAGCTGGAGTGGTGTCCCAGTACGTCATAACTTTGTGAGCAACTCCCAATTCTTAAATGTTTCTCCTTTATCAATTCGATTAATACTATCCTACTTTTTACCCATTGAAATCATTCGCTTTTGTGTTATTTTAAACTTGTGCACACAACTACACTTTGATGAGATAAAAACACACACTATAAACTTACGGCCGTTTGAAAATTGAGGAGATTAAGGGGTCAAGGTCAATGGTTCCTTCCGGCGCTATTTATAGATATACCGCGTCAGCACCGTGTGACACTACTGAATCTTTACAGTACAGTACGTATTACCGTAATTTATGCAGGAATCCAATTGAAAAGCAAATATTTGGTGCACCTACAATTATGTCCTAGTTAAATTTATTAGCTATATTTAAAAACTGTTACTGTACGGAACAATAAGGAAGGAAGATGTTCGTTGAAAGCCCCTAAATGACGGAAACAGCTGGTAGAGCTACACAGTTTGTTTTCATCACAAGGGCCCTTCTCAGCTCCCCTCTTAATGAATTCATCAAAAGTAGTTAACTAACTTTAAATTACTCTCAACCTGACCCTTGCTACATTAGCATAATTTCACAGGAAATCGATGAATGAGACGCATTTGTTTGTTGATTTTTCGGCCTCGCCGTGTTACTGTTTTCCCCCTTCTCTCTTGCGGTCAGTACAGAAAAACCTCCACATTTAGGTCATCATGTATAAATTTATATTTTAGACTCGTTCTGCTCGCTCTCTTATACTCCACGTATATAGCTACTACATAGTGCGTTACAAAATATGCATTTTAGCTCAAAATGTAATAGCAACAGTCCACTGGAAACACGTTTTGAGCACCCCTGAATGAAAAAATCTTATGTGTTGCACTCACATGACTTTCTGTACTCTTGCACAAACTATTCATACAAACTCTTATTCCTATATCTCCATCATGTTAGTTGAGATAAACATTTGTACAAATTATCCTATTACTAATTTTCTTGTAGCTACAAGGGGAATGTGGAAATACAGTAGGCTTTGAGCGAGCCAAATCTTTTAAAGCTTTGAGAATACCTTCTCTTTGTAGGCCTAAGATAGAAAAAAAAAAACTGAATAACCTTCCTCCATCTGTGAAAACCATATTACAAAACTCATACAAATAACAAGGAATATCTCCGAAATTGTTGACGGAACAAAAAAAAAAAAAAAAAAAAAAAAAAAAAAAAAAAAAAATAATAATAATAATAATAATAATAATAATAATAATAATAATAATAATAATAATAATAATAATAAGAAGAAGAAGAAGAAGAAGAAGAAGAAGACGAAGAAGAAGAATTTGGACCGTAATTACTAGGGCTAGGAAGTTCATGCATTTGCATGTTTTTTCATAGGGGATAAAAATGTATGCTTTTACATTATGTGCACGAATTCCGGAATTTTCAGTTATTTGGACATGATTTTATGGTGCATATAACTGCATATTTTCTTGATTTTTGATAAATGCATATTATTTAAATATTATAGCCCCTATATTGCATATTTTAATGATTTTTATGGCTTTTTATTACTTTATTCTATCTGGATAATATTTTTCATATTGGCAGTACTGCACATGATGATGCAATTCACGAAGATTTCAATATTATTGCCTCTATATTGCATATTTTAGTGATTTTTATGCATTTTTATTTTTTTATTTGTATAATATTTTTCATATTGGTAGCATTTCTGAGACAATGGTTCTTTCCCATTGGCAGATAGATTTGTGTCCAGTACGAAGAGAATTTTTGTTAGATCTCCTAAAAGAGTTAAGTTGTTTAGATCAACAGCACCTAATATCCGACTTCCTCCTGCACCAGTGTTAACTCGATGGGGAACATGGGTCGATGCAGTTTTATATTATGCTGAACACATAGAAATAGTCGAAGAGGTTGTTAATTCATTGGACTCGAAAGATGCTTCAATAGAACCTGTGCAAAATATTCTGTCAGGCACTGGGTTAAAAGAGGATCTTAGTTTTATAACGGCATTGGAAGCTGTAGGATCTCCATTGCATGAATCACTTACTGACTTTGAAAAAACAATATGTGATCTAAGTTCGGTTCCTGGTAGCATAGGACAAAAAGTGAATTAATTTTAAAAAATTCTGGTTATAAACAGATATGCGATATTCGAGACATCCTCGAAAGAAAACCATCTGTCACACCAAGAGACTTGACTCTCTCTCTCTGTGAAGCAGTTAACATCATTTAAATATGCCCCTATAACATCTTGTGACGTGGAGAGAAGTTTTTCACGTTACAAAAGTGTTTTGTGAGACAACAGACGATGTTTTACAGTTGAAAATTTGTGCAAAGTGTTGGTTGTGAACTGCAATTTAGCAGTTAATACTAGCAGCGGGACCACTTCTGCTTCAACCTCTAAGGAATAAAGAATTATTTATTACTTATACTAACTCGTCTTGTCTACTGCAAAGGGATATTAACTGTTTTAATTAAATAGAGTATATTTCTTGGCATATTTTCAAGTTTTTAAAAGCATATTTGCATGCATATTTCAGTGTTTTTAGGGCATGAACTTCCGATCCCTAGTAATTACTATTTATTTATGCCAATAAACTTACTGCTGCTGTTTTTAAACACACAAGCCGTGCTTGGGCAATGTTTAAGAATTCCCGGCTATGGCATTGAATTTTTCAGTCCTGATTCCAACTCTTAATAATTTGGACATCGACTGTTTTAGCAAGATCTACATTTTTTGTATAGCAAGATTTGGTCTATCTCTTACGGTTTACCAGTTATTTAAGTCATCCAGAGTAATATAGTATATTACTATAATATTTGGTTGACGATAAGAATGATTGTTTTAGCACAGCGGCATTCTTGAGGACCAGGAAAGAATGTTAATCCGAAGTTCATTTTATGGTGAAAATGACTCAGAAGCATTGCAGCAATGTCAGACGTATAAAGCATCGCTGGTCATTTGCGGTCCATCAGCGTTCCCCTTCCCACGATTATACAAAATAAATTGCCCTGGTTTTGATGAAAGCAGCTTTTCATTCGTTCGAAAGCAGCTAGCTATGTAGTTGCCACTTTCATTGAGTGTATTGATGGTACGTATGGTATTCTGTGAAAAAAATTAGATACCAAATTTTCGCCGGGAATATATATTTTAAAACCTCTGAATTAAAAAAAAAAGATTGTAGAAAAATGCCCATGTATCCGTCTATGAACGTGTTTCAGTTCACTGGCTTTCAAGGATACGACAGGAAGATTTTCAAAACAAAACCCCCTCCCCAGGCTACGCTTTTTTTATTACTTTTTTGGGAAAGCTTTATTTTGATTTTCTCGAAAATGTCTCTAACGATTTTTATTAAACTACCATATCTTTAAGATATTTTCATGACAAATGTACATCCTGAATTTTCTGAGAATAACCTCTGACCCCTTAACCCCGTGGACCAACAGCCCCACCGCCCGGCCGCTGCGTCCCCTACCTCTACCTACTATAGCCCCGAATCCCTCCCTTCCGGTTATGTTGTCTTCTCGACCAGGGGCACCAGTCTTCAATCAAGTAGCTTCTCAGGGACCTAACGAGGCTGAGTGCACTCCGGGCCAGGTTTCACCCCGGCACCGGGAATCAAACCGGGATCCCGGCTCGGAATAACTCCTGAAGTTCTCTTTATTCTGAGTGACTTTTGTATAACTGGTAAAGTGTAAGGCATACAGGAGATCTTACTGTACCCAAATGTAGATCTCGTGAAAGGGTTGGAATTCAATACTTCTCCTTACTTACTGTCAGTACCTAGTAATGCAACATGTGTAAATCTCATTAAATTATAGATTTATTTCAAACCTTGTGTGTGTGCGTGTATGTATGTGTGTGTGTCTGTGTGTATGTGTGTGTATGTGTGTATGTGTGTGCGTGTATGTCTGTGTGTCTCTGTGTGTATGTGTGTGTGCGTGTATGTATGTGTGTGTCTGTGTGTATGCGTGTGCGTGTGTGTGTGTGTGTGTGTGTGTGTTATGGATTTTAATTTTGAGACACTTGATTTTGCTATTCATTTCGCCTGCTGTATTCTTGCTATATGTGCAGAAGAACATAGCTGCTCTGCGCCATGAAGCTACTGGTGACGTAGGGAACTACTTCCTGAGGAAATGCTTAATCTTTTTCTGGATTACGGCTTGTTGCCGTCTGACGCTCTTGTTCTGTTCCGCTGTTCTTTTGGGAACTATATACTCGTAGATACGACAGGTGCATTTCAAACTGCTCGGCGAAACGTCTTCACCAGAGTCGCTTATTGCTTGGTAGACGTTCCATCGCTAGGAGTGAAGCCAATACTCAAAAAGGGGAATGAACAACAGATAAATAATTATAGACCAATAACCTCTCTATCCGAAGTAGCGAAACTGTTCGAAAGAATTTTACTGACAAGATTAGATGACTAAGTAAATTTAACATACCAAAAAGTTTTCAACGTGGCTTTAGGAAGGGGTGATCTAGCATTTGTGTCATTAATTGGGAAACTGGAAAGCCAACATCTGGAGGGATTTCTACCAGACAGATGCTATGATGACCTCAGAGTGGAAGAATTATATGTATGAACTTCGCCGTACAATGACTCGATTCGGTGTTCATGGTTTTCACTACAAGCTGTGCAGCAAGAAGTTCCAAACCCAAACGAGAACTGTGTGGAAAGACATGTGAAAGTTTGTAATAATAGAACAGGAACAGTAACAGAATTCTGTAAATGACCATTAATCTAAATGCACATTGTGCGCAATGTAATGTATTATTATTTTTCGATTTGCCTAAAGCCTTCGACTGTGTTGACCATCATATTTTAATCAGCAAAATTGAAAACTATGGCATAAGGGAACTTTCCCTTGATTTAATTCATACTTACCTGGTGGGAAGAAAACATCTAACAGAGATATCACATAAAAAGGGGAAGGTAAGATCAAAATCGGATATTGTGAAATTTGGCGTACCACAAGGCTCCGTATTAGGCCCATTATTATTTATTATGTACATTGCAATAAAAATTCCTACAAATGTTTGTAGTTTAACTGCAGGGATTCTGATCTCAGAATTTTATCCTGGACTCAGTACTTAACTGTACAGTACAGGAGTTAACTATATGTGTATTATTTACCACCTTGACAACGTAAACTTACTAATGTGATTAAGGTACACTTATAGTAGGTAAGTAGAGGAAGTATTGTATTCGACCCAAAATTTCTGTATCTAGATTTCACCGGAAATATCACCTGAATGAAAAAAATCATTTTTAGAAGAAGGTTTGTGCGTGCGTGCGTGTGTGTTTGTGTGTGTCTGTCTGTCAGTGTGTGTGTGTGTGTCAGTGTGTGTATGTCTGTGTGTGTGTCTGTCTGTCAGTGTGTGTGTGTTTGTGTGTGTCTGTCAGTGTGTGTGTGTGTCTGTGTGTGTGTCTGTCTGTGTGTGTGTGTCTGTGTGTGTGTGTGTGTGTGTGTGTGTGTGTGTGTGTGTGTGTGTCAGTGTGTGGAAAGGATAAACAACAAACTTCCGAGGAGAAGGCACCAAGGTTTTCAAGAAAATTCCTCAAGCCTAAACTACCCTTTAGGTAAAATGGGTCTAACGATTTTAATTAAAATGCCTTATCTGTAGTATATTTTTATGGCAAATAAAATGTGTATTTTGAATTCTTTGGCTATAGCCCATGCAGTCCTGTTTACACTTGATGACTTTTGCATAACTGGTGAACTGTAAGAAATAGACCAAATCTTACTATACAAAGCTGTAGATCTCGTTAAAGCATGCAATTTATGTCAAAATATTTTTTTTTTTGTAGAGTGAACAATTTCGGAGATATTCCTTGTTATCTGTGGGAGTTTTCTACTACTTATACTTCCCACACGTGGAATATCGTTATTCATTTTTTATATGTTAGCTGGGCAAAGAGATCGGAAATAAGCAGTAATTTGTACAAATGTTTATCTCAACTAACGTGAAGAAGATACAGAAAGATACAGAAGATATAGTTTTTAAGAATGGTTAGTACAAAAGTAGAGAAAGTCATGTGAGTGCAACACACATATTTTTGATTCAGAGGGATAGAATACATGTAATTAAGTCTTGGCATACGATTGTTGAGTGAAATGCAATATTTGCTCTAGTAACTACATGCCTATGCAGCCAGGAAACACAATAACATTACAACAGAAAGGAATTGAGTTTGGCACCTGAGAACTGCAGGCTACAAATTGAAGAGCGTACTCGGGTCCCACTCGACAGATTCCCAAAGGATCCTCAGACTTGAGATGCCTCCTTGTCGCGTCTTTCTTTCTTCCTTTCCTTAACAATAACCAAGAAACCTTCTTACTCCCAGGTCAGCGTTTCAAGCACTGCATTCATACTAAAAACTCTACAGTAATTTTGCTGTTTTAATTTCCGAGTCACTTTATTGTAAATTTGATGTACTGATGGCGATTTCCTTGCTATTAGAAATACAGGATACACTCCTTCTAATATGTGTTTCATAGAAGCATTACAAATACAAAAGTCTAATGGCATTTTGTTTTTGATCAGCCGATTTCCAAAAATATAAATCGCTTTTGCTCCAAATTGGATGTTTAATGCCACGGGAATGTACGAAGATAACAGTTTGTTACTTGTAAGATGCGTAGAGTAACTTATTTCTGACATAACTACATGGGACATACATCACACAGGGTTTCGGAATAATTAATCACTTAAGGGACACTGGGAGTGAAATTTGAAAGTTCCACATTTCTTGATAGATTTTTCTGAAATTTTTACTGTGTTTGTATTTATATGAGAATACGAGGTACACCAAATTTCATTAAAATTGGATAATTTGTTTATGATATATAAATTATTTTATGAATTTAATAAGCAGATTTTCAAAATAGAGCTCGCGTCTATTGACTTTTCAAAATTAATTTATATTGGCAGAACTGGTGCTCTAAAACATGGGTAACAATTGTATGAAGAGATATATCAAATACGTTTGCTGATTATGCTGTACATATTTTTTTAATATCAAAAAAAAAAAATTAATCTTAAAAATTATTCATTTTTTTCATACAAAAAAAATGTTCTTGGAATTCATGTTAATCGTAACATCAATATTGAATCATAGTTTTGTTTACCTGCCATTTATGAATACTTTTGGAAATTTTCATTGAATTTTAAGCAAAAATCAGGCGCGACCTTCTTTTGGAAGGTAGTTTTGAGAAAAACAGGCTTTTATATAGGAGCATCCTGTGTACGTTAAGGGAAGAGCACTATTTGAAAGGGCCGTAATGACCACATGGAGTGGGGGATATTAAAAATTTTAGCTGATCCAAATGCACCGGTGTTCCA
>CM060963.1:206615140-206802640 GCA_030765045.1 Tenodera sinensis
TCTCTCGTGTAGGTGTTTCATTCCCATCTTCAATTCTGCCCAGTTCATCAAAATATAACAAAGCCCAGGAAAGTTGCTTTTCATTTGTGGATATAATTTGCTGTAGCTAATGGTATGCCACTCATAATCCACTGGGACCTCATTAAGGGGCAAAGGTCTTCCAGATGGCTTTGCCCCATTTCCCTCTCAGCGCTTTGTATCTATCATACTGCTCATCCAAAATGATGAACAGGCGTTGCTTTTTATTTTCTAGTAATATTGTATTCCACCCAAAAATTCCATGTCAAGATTTCTCCGGAAATATATCTTTTGAGGTTCCTTGAATATATATAAAATCTGATGTGTTGCACTCACATGACTCTCTCTACTCTTGTACTAACCATTCTTACAAACTCTTATTCCTATATCTTCTTCGTGTTAGTTGAGATAAACATTTGTACAAATTATCTTATTGCTTGTTTTCTTGTAGGTACAAGGAGAATATTAGAATACGTAGGCTTTGTGCAATAGTCAAATCCTTTAAAGCTTTGAGATTCGGTTCACTTTACACGCATAAGATATCAAAAATGAACAACGATGTTGCATTTCACGAAACTTTTAAGTTTTCCGAAACTCACACACAGGACAAGGAATATCTCCGAAATGGTTCACATCTCTTACGGTTTACGAGTTATTCAAAAGTCAACCAGAGTAAACAGGGCTACATAGGCTATAGTCAGAAAATTCAAGATATACATTTCATTTGTCATACAAATATTTTAAAGATATGACATTTTAATCAAAATCGTTAGAGCCATTTTCAAGAATTTAAAAATGTTCCATGCAAAGGGTAGGTTTAGGGTGGGGCTATTTTGTTGAAAAGAAGACGCTAATTGGTTGTGGATTGTTCTTGTTCGCAGGTTGTTGGTGCAGTGTCTGTGTGAGTTGTGTTGTGTTTAGTTACTGGACCACTTAGTCAACTCCTGACCTTCCAGTCTAACTACAAGGTAAGTTCACTTCTGCAATAACTTGCACTTAGGAAAACTGTTGCCATGGACTGTATGGCTTTAAAAACAAAAGAGACCTAAACACTGAACAAATGACACCCTGGTGGAGCCTAGCTAGCACCCCTTCGGGCTTGTACCATCTCATGGTAGACTCGCCTCCAAATCCGGGGGATGAGATTTCTAAAACGCAGAAATATCGCTATCATATTTATCAGTTTTACAAAATTTGGATTTTCTCGATAATTAAAACTATATTATTCTATTATATGATAGACTATTTGAACTAGAGAATTAAACTTTTGCACGTTCATTTCTTCATTTACTCATATTAAGTGTAACAGTTTTCAAGCAAATAGCTTTAAAATAAAAATAATCGGATGTATTGCACTCACATGACTTTCTCTACTCTTGTACTAATCATTCTTACAAACTCTTATTCCTATATCTTCTTCGTGTTAGTTGAGATAAACATTTGTACAAATTATCTTATTATTTTCTTATAGGTACAAGGGGAATATGGGATTCCGTTATCTTTGCACGGTTAAGATATAAAAAATGAATAACGATCTCCCATTTATAGAAAATGTAAGTATCGCAAAGCTCACACAAATAACAAGGGATATCTCCGAAGTGGTTGACTCTACAAAAAAAAAAAAAAAAAAAAAAAAAAAAATGGTTTGGACATAAATTGTACGTTCTAGCGAGATCTACATTTTTTTGTATAGTAAGATTTGGTCTATCTCTTACAGTTTTTCACTTATGCAAAAGTCATCAATAATAAACAGTACTACGTGGGCTATAGCCAGAATATTCAAAATATACATTTAAATTGCAATAAAACTATGTTGAAATATAGCATTTTAATCATAATCGTTTGAGTCATTTTCGAGAAAATCAAAACTTTTGAAAAATGCTCCGTGTAGAGTGTAGTTTAGAGTTGAGGAATTTTCTTTAAGGGGACAGCGTACTCTGAGCGAATACCAATTTTACATCACTTTACAGAATTTACAATACACAAAAGGCTATCAAATGGAAATGATTGAAAATGTTACTACGTATTCACAATAAAATGAGACATATTTTGGTTTATGTTTCATGATTCTGTCTGTTAAAATAGATTTTTCAAAAATTCAGATATATGAAAATGTATTGAAAAAATATTTTCCAAAAGCATACAAAACTTGGGTACCTGTTCCTCGGGAACCATTTGCAGCACACAACTGAAAAAACTCAGGCATGTTTTGAATATAGTTAGCTACTCTAGAAAGCACAATTTTTAAAATACAGCAATTGGGGAAGTGTACAAAAATTAATTGGTAAATTGCGAAATAATGTGTAGATTTTTAAGCAAATTTACAACAGGTTTTCAGTTTGCACATATGCTTAATAAACACTGAGCTTAAAAATTGTGCTTTCTAGAGTAGTTAACTATATTCAAAACATGCCGGATTTTTTCAGTTGTGTGCTGCATATGGTTCCCGAGGAACAGGTACCCAGGTTTTGGAAAATATTTTTTTAAATAAATGTTCATATATCTGAATTTTTGAAAAATCTATTTTAACAGACAGAACCATGAAACATAAACCAAAATATGTCTCATTTTATTGTGAATAGGTAGTAAAATTTTCAATCATTTCCATTTGATAGCCTTTTGTGTATTGTAAATTCTGTAAAGTGATGTAAAATTGGTATTCGTGCAGAGTACGCTGTCCCCTAAAATGTTCGTGACGATATTAAACTTAAATACCAACGTTGGTTTTTAACCGAATTTTGTTTTTGAGTTATGCTCACTTCGACATCGAATTTTTGGGTGGAATACGATACTTCCTCCACTTAGCATATGTAGTTGAGAAAGTAATAAATGTGCAATGTGCAATGTTCTAATTAAATATAGAATATTATAATGAAGTTTACACAAATAGGAAAAACGGTATACGATATTATTGTAAGGAGTAAGTTTGATACAAAAAGTGGAAAATTGGTGTAAGTGAAGTTAGCCTGGTTTTGGTTGTTGCGTTGCGTTGCGTGTGGGAGGTTTGTATCTAATGTTAGAACTGCCTCCAGCAGTGCGAATTGCATGTGGGGAAACAGTGCTACCAGCATCTCTCTGCGTTTCCCATCCCTCGAGGTAAGTAGCGCTTGCTTCCTTCCTTACTTTATTATGTTACAGTATCTTCTTCGTGTTAGTTGAGATAAACATTTTTACAAATTATGTTTTCCTTGTAGGTGCAATGGCAATATGGGAATACACTAGGCTTTGAGCGATAGTCAAATGCTTTTAAAGCTCTGTTCTCTTTGCACAGCTAACATAAAAACTGAATAACAATCTTCCATTTAACGAAAGTTTGTTTTCCGAAATGGTTCACTCTACAAAAAAAAAAAAAAAAAAAAAAAAAAAAAAAAAAAAAAAAAAAAAACCATAAATTGTGTGTTTTAGCAAAATCTACATTTTTTGTACAGTAAGATATTTTCTATCTCTTACGGTTTACCAGTTATGCAAAAGTCATCCAGAGTAAACAGGACTACATAGGCTATAGCCAGAAAATTCAAGATATACATTTCATTTGTCATAAAAATATCTTAAACATATGACATTTTAATCAAATTCGTTACAGCCATTTTCAAGAAAATCTAAATTTTCGAAATTTTTTTCCATATAAAGTGTAGTTTAGGGTGGGGCTATTTTCTTCAAAATCTTCGTGTCGCATCCTTGAAAGACGTTAGACTTAAATACCAACTTTGGTTTTGAACCGGCTTTTCGTTTTTGAGTTATGCTGTCCACAGACTGACAGACACACACACACACACACACACACACACACACACACACACACACACACACACACACACACACACACAGACCTTTTTCTAATTTTTTTTTAATTCATGGGGCCTCAAACATATTTCCAACAAAATCTGGAATTTGTGGGCGGAGTACTATACTTCATTATCTTCCAAGGATACAACACAAAGACCTTGAAGAAAATCCTATCACCCGAAAATTACATGGAAACGTTTTCAGACATTATTAATTTTCTCAAAAGTGGCACTAACGTTTTAGATTAAAATAACACTTCATTCTGAATAACTAACAGTTACTACGTAATAAATGTAGATCCAGTTAATTTATGTTATATACTCTTCTTGTACCATTTATTCGAGTATTGCTTGAATTTTTCAATAGTGATAGTTTATGTAACATAGGAAGTTATTCTTTTTACTTTTTCTACTGGTAAGTAGAGGAAGTGTTGTATTCCACCCAAAACTTCAATGTCAAGATTTCATCCAAAATATGTTTTGAGGCCCCTGAATCCCAAAAAGTATTTTTAGAAAAAGTGTGTGTATGTGTCAATCAATGGACAAGATAATGTCACCGCGCCCGCCGCATCTGATTGCCTACACTGGGGAGGGGGGACCCAGCCAGTCGCCTGCCTGGCCTAACGACCTGCCGCCGACAACAATAGGAGCGTACGAGACAATAGCTATTACATGGCGGTGCGGTTTCTGGACCGTTCCGCCACAGGCCGCCGACAACAATAGGAGCGTACGAGACAATAGCTATTACATGGCGGTGCGGTTTCTGGACCGCTCCGCCACAGGCACTCCCGAATATTCTACCTCCAGAACTTTCCCTCTGTCGAAGGACCTATATAAGTCGCTGCCAAGCACCGGGCAGTAGGAAAAAAGACGTATACGAAGGGCTGAGGAGTCGTGCCGACTAGCAGTTCAATCTGACAGTTCTTATTTGTGATTCGGCAGTTGTTCTGTTGCTCTGAGCTTGTACAAAAGTAATCTGAGTGTAACGTTAGCACTACGCTAACTGACTAAAAGGCAACAAAGTGTGAATAGCAGTAACTGGTGTTTTCTCCATTTGTTACAATAACAACGAAAAGTCGGTTAAAAACCAAAGTTGGTATTTAAGTTTAATGTCTTTCAAGAATGCGACACGAAGATTTTGAAGAAAATAGCCCCACCCAAAACTACCCTTTGCATGGAAAATTTTTCGAAAATTTTGATTTTTTTGAAAATGGCTCTAATGATTTTGATTAAAATGTCATATGTTTGAGATATTTTTATGACAAATGAAATGCATATCTTCAATTTTCTGGCTATAGCCCCTGTAGTCGTATTTACTCTGGACGACTTTTGCATAACTGGTAAACCGTTAGAGATACACCAAATCATACTATATAAAAAATGTAGATCTTGCTAAAATACAAAATTTATATCTAAATAAATTTTCTTGTAGGGTGAACCATTTCGGAGAGATTCCTTGTTATGTGTGTGAGTTTCGGAAAACTTAGAACTTCCATGAAATGGATCATCGTTGTTCATTTTTTTATATGTTAAGTGAGCAAAGACAACAGAATCTCAAAGCTTTAAAACACTTGACTATCGCACAAAGCCTACTGTATTGCCATATTCCCCTTGCAGCTACAAGGAAATAAGCAATAAGGTAATTTGTACAAATGTTTATCTCAACTAACACGAAGAAGATATAGGAATAAGAGTTAGTACAAGAGTAGAGAAAGTCATGCGAGTGCAACACATCAGTTTTTTCAGTTATACTGTTCACATACAAACACGCGCCCTTGGCCAATAACGCTGGATCACTAAATGGGAAAACTTTTTCTTAATGAAGTCACCGGGAAGGGCAGTACAAAGTACAGGGGAATATCAATAGTACGTAACAATTTATATATCTCGAAACATATCTTTGCAGTGCATTTTGATATTGAATTTTTGTGCGAAATACATAGAGTAGTTTGTAAAAAGACGCATTGAAAGAAGGTGCGAAGAGTTTACATAGGTTTACCCAGTAGCACAGGAAAGGGCGGGACAATGCCAACAGCAACAAACATCCCTTGTATTTACATGGAGGGCGTGTGTGTCAGATTAATGCGCTTCTGTGTATATACCTCGAGTCCCGGGCGAGTTTAGGTATGGACATCACAAACACTGACAGCGCAATACCTGTCTTTTTCTCCTACTTTTCTGGTGCTTTCCCCTAATTACACACAAATATAGACCGACATTTGCAAACATCCATGCCCGAGACGGGACTCGAACCCGTAAATTGCGTGTTTTAGCGAGATCTGCATATTTTGAATAGTAAGATATCGTCTATCTCTTACGTTTACAACTTCTGCAAAAGTCATCAAGAGTAAACAGGACTACCTTGGGCTATAGCCAGAAAATTCAAGATATACATTTCATTTGTCATAAAAATACCTCAAACATATGGCGTTTTAGTCAAAATCGTTAGTCATTTTTGAGAAAATCAAAATTTTCGAATAATTTTCCATGTAAAGAATAGATTAGGGTAGAGGAATTATTGTCATCAAAATCTTCGTGTCGCATCCTTGAAAGATATTCAACTTAAATACCAACTTTGGTTTATAAACGACATTTCGTTGTTGAGTTATGCTGTCCACAGGCACCCAGATACACACACACACACACACACACACACACACACACACACACACACACACACACACACAAATAGCCCCACCTTAAACTACCCCTTAAATGGAAAATTTGCGGAAACTTTTATTTTCTTGAAAATGGCTCTAACGATTTTTATTAAAATGTCATATGTTTGAGATATTTTGATGACAAATGAAATGTATATTTTGAATTTTCTGGCTATAGTCCCTGTAGTCGTATTTACTCTGGACGACTTCTGCATAACTGGTAAAGCGTTAGAGATAGACAAAATCTCACCATACAAAAAATGTAGGTCTTGCTAAAACACACAATTTATATCTCAATACATTTTTTTGTAGACTGAACCATTTCGGAGATATTCCTTGTGATTTGTGTCAGTTTCGGAAAAAAAACTTCCGTGGAATGGAACATCGTTGTTCACCTTTTATATGTTAAGCGTGCAAAGACAACGGGATCTCAAAGCTTTGAAGCATTTGGACTATCGTTCAAAGCCTACTGTATTCCCATATTCCCCTTGTACCTATAAGGAAATAAGCAATAAGATAATTTGTACAAATGTTTATCTTAACTAACACGAAGAAGATACAGGAATAAGAGTTTGTAAGAATGGTTAGTACAAGAGTAGAGAAAGTTATGTGAGTGCAACACATGAGATTTTTCCCGTTTCAAAGCACCGAATCAATTAAGTTTGATGCATGCGATCAAACTGGGTTAGTCATCAGGAAACTTACATCGGCTATAGAGCGAGAAAGGCCATTTATTTTCCGAAATAGAACTGGGAAATTCTGCGGTTTGTTAAAGCGGATATCCTGCGTGTAGATAAATGTGGCGATGTAGGGCCCGGCCCGCTCTTACTTTCTCTAACTGAAGCAAGTATTGTATTCCACTCAAAATTCTATGTCGAGATTTCGCCGGAAATGTTTTGAGGTCCCCTAAATCCAAAAAAGCATTTTTAGAAAAAAGTCCTCGGTCTCCCTCTCTCTCTGTCTCTCTCTCTGTGTGTGTGTGTGTGTGTGTGTGTGTGTGTGTGTGTGTGTGTGTGTGTGTGTGTGTGTGTGTGTGTGTGTGTGTGTGTGGACGACTGAAAAACGAAAAGTCTATTAAAAACCAAAGTTGGTATTTAAGTTTAATGTCTTTCAAGGATTTGACAGGAAGATTTTGAACAAAGTTCCTGCACCGTAAACTACGCTTTACATGGAAAATTTTTGGAAAATTTTGATTTTCTCGAAAATGGCTCTTAACGATTTTAATTGAAGTGTTATATGGTTGAGATATTTATGGTAAATAAAATTATATAGTAACTAAACAGCAAAATGTGAAATCCTATTCCTTTTCTAATACTTTATTTTCCTGTAAACTTTACTACAAATGCATCAATGACTCAGTGGAATTAACTAGAAGCTTCTGGACAGTATAGTGTTATCGCGCTCTTAGATCACATACACACAGTCACTAGTTGCCCTGTAGCCTCGAACCCTTCCATTGTGTTTTACCGCCATTATTACGGTCACGCACGTATTCTTTCTTGATTTCAGATTTTGTCTTCAAACCCTTTTCAACTTCTCGAATGAGACGACTTTTTCCACAAAAGTTAGGACACGTGGTTTGCTAAGAGAGAACTGAAGACTAGGAAGTTCAAGGCGCACGTGTTTTAAACAAAAGGATGTGGAAGAAGGTATAGAAGCTCAAGGCCGGCGCCGGGAGCTATTCTATCCCCCAAACTGCATTCCAACAAAACAAACAACACCGGACCTATTATGTATTATATTCACACGGCTTTCTCTACCCGCATTTCTTACTGCAGCATTTGCGTTTGTACAGTGCCTTTCCCAAGTTTTTATTTATTTTATTTATTGTTCTTTATGGTATCCTAAGAGCTTAAGATTTTCTTAGGCGTATTAAGTAATTTTTTTTTAAATAGGGCTAAATCGTTAAACCATGGGAAACGCCGGGTATTTGGGCTACAGTATTCCTGTCTTGTAATGTGTGTTACATGGGTACACCTTTCTCTTACAATGTACTATCGAAAGCTTTTCTGGCCTAAGCCTAAGCGACCCAAACTGAACATAGGGAGTTGCGTGCGATTTGTCGACTCTACTTTTACTGATAGAAGCTATCATTGCACACTACCAGATAAAACCGATAAGATAACAAATTTGCCTGCATGATTCACTCGTAAATCTTGAGATTGAACCACATACAGCACTGTCTTCCTCACGTTTCTTAGTGATAAAAAGCTTCCACTAATATAAACCTTTAGCTTACCTACAGATACTCCAATCTGAGTCATTTGTGGAATAGTGTTATATGTTTCATTATACATACAACGTTTTATGTAATTTTACTATTAAAATAATTAATAAATTTGATAAATGTATCGGATATCACAGATATATGACGTAATATAGTTGTGTTTCATTTGTTTCAATATCTATAAAGGAAAATGGACGAAGTGCTGAGAATTTATTAATTCCAGAAAAATTAAGAAATATTTACGAGAAACAATATAAAAAGTGTGAGAGTGACATTTCAGGTTTTCTTACAAGCACATTGGGAAAGCAAATGTGTTGTGGTGGTGAAGACGCCATTGCTGTCTTGTACGTCACTCATTTTCTAATACTGGTGCCAAAAATAGAGTAATTTCGCACGATTTATGCCGTTATAAGTACTTTTAATACTAAAATTGCGTGAACATTTATTTGCCACCTTTAACATCGAAGGTAATATCGGTGACCTTCAACCTCCTGTAACAATTGCTGAACAGTAATGGGGTTAACTCGCTTAGCGGTTTTGAACTTTGGCGTTCATTTACATTAAATCACACACATTCATACTTCCAGACTCTGGGGAGAATAATTCTAGAATTCTTCCAGCCGGGAATGCAACCCGGGACCCCTTCCGCAATAATATTCTGTTTTACAAAAAGAGCCGTGTGTGCGTGCGTGCGTGCGTGAAGAGCATTCTCGAAAACGAAAACTCAGTTAAATACCAAATACCAAATTTCTAAGCAATGGCTCTACTGATTTTAAGAAATGTTTGTTCCAAGTGAACTTTACCCCCTTTGAATAGCCTTTATTCTAAACTACTGTTGTTTAACTGGCAAACCCTAATAAATGCACAAAATGTTTTTAAGATACAAGAAAGATTTATATCTCGGTAAAACAAACATTTTCTGTGCGCTTAACCGTTTGTTAACTATTTGTACATTTTAGAATACTTATACTTCTCTCAAATGGGAAGTCTTTTTTTTTTTTCTCTTGGAGATGCAAAGAGAATAGAAGTTTACAGCGACCACTTTAAATATTTCAATATCACTTAAGCCTCATGTACTCCCCTGTACATATAAGGAAGTGTATTGTAAAATCATTTCCACAAATGTAGGACAATGAGTTAGAAGCATAAGGGTTTGTAAGAATGTGCTCAAGAGTGAATCGAGAAAGTCATGTGAGTGCAACATATGACACTAACGGCTTCAGCTTCAACTTCCAAGGGCTATAAATGCGTGTAATTAAAGCTTCACTCTCCATCAATGCAGTGATCAACTACTACTGAAACACCCGGTGTTGTCCAACGTTTACACTTACCATGGATACTATATCGGGTAAATACCACAGGAAGAAAAGCAAGTAGAGAAGGCCGTGTGAATGTAAGACGTTGCCTTTCTATGTCAATCACACAGAAAATTGTATGAATTCTTTGTAGAAGAGGTGTAGAGAAAGACATGTGATTGTGTACCGGGAAAGAAAAGTGTGTAGAGAAAACCATGTGAATGGAATGTGTTGCATTTGTAGTAGAGGTGTAGAGAAAGAAATGTGATTGTGTACCGGAAAAGAAAAGTGTGTAGAGAAAACCATGTGAATGGAATGTGTTGCATTTGTAGTAGAGGTGTAGAGAAAGACATGTGATTGTGTATCGGAAAAGAAAAGTGTGTAGAGAAAACCATGTGAATGGAATGTGTTGCATTTGTAGTAGAGGTGTAGAGAAAGAAATGTGATTGTGTATCGGAAAAGAAAAGTGTGTAGAGAAAACCATGTGAATGGAATGTGTTGCATTTGTAGTAGAGGTGTAGAGAAAGAAATGTGATTGTGCATCGGAAAAGAAAAGTGTGTAGAGAAAACCATGTGAATGGAATGTGTTGCATTTGTAGTAGAGGTGTAGAGAAAGAAATGTGATTGTGCATCGGAAAAGAAAAGTGTGTAGAGAAAACCATGTGGATGGAATGTGTTGCATTTGTAGTAGAGGTGTAGAGAAAGACATGTGATTGTGTATCGGAAAAGAAAAGTGTGTAGAGAAAACCATGTGAATGGAATGTGTTGCATTTGTAGTAGAGGTGTAGAGAAAGAAATGTGATTGTGTACCGGAAAAGAAAAGTGTGTAGAGAAAACCATGTGGATGGAATGTGTTGCATTTGTAGTAGAGGTGTAGAGAAAGACATGTGATTGTGTATCGGAAAAGAAAAGTGTGTAGAGAAAACCATGTGAATGGAATGTGTTGCATTTGTAGTAGAGGTGTAGAGAAAGAAATGTGATTGTGCATCGGAAAAGAAAAGTGTGTAGAGAAAACCATGTGAATGTAATGTGTTGCATTTGTAGTAGAGGTGTAGAGAAAGACATGTGATTGTGCATCGGAAAAGAAAAGTGTGTAGAGAAAACCATGTGAATGGAATGTGTTGCATTTGTAGTAGAGGTGTAGAGAAAGAAATGTGATTGTGCATCGGAAAAGAAAAGTGTGTAGAGAAAACCATGTGAATGGAATGTGTTGCATTTGTAGTAGAGGTGTAGAGAAAGAAATGTGATTGTGTACCGGAAAAGAAAAGTGTGTAGAGAAAACCATGTGAATGGAATGTGTTGCATTTGTAGTAGAGGTGTAGAGAAAGAAATGTGATTGTGTACCGGAAAAGAAAAGTGTGTAGAGAAAACCATGTGAATGGAATGTGTGTTGCATTTGTAGTAGAGGTGTAGAGAAAGACATGTGATTGTGTATCGGAAAAGAAAAGTGTGTAGAGAAAACCATGTGAATGGAATGTGTTGCATTTGTAGTAGAGGTGTAGAGAAAGACATGTGATTGTGTATCGGAAAAGAAAAGTGTGTAGAGAAAACCATGTGAATGGAATGTGTTGCATTTGTAGTAGAGGTGTAGAGAAAGACATGTGATTGTGTATCGGAAAAGAAAAGTGTGTAGAGAAAACCATGTGAATGGAATGTGTTGCATTTGTAGTAGAGGTGTAGAGAAAGACATGTGATTGTGTATCGGAAAAGAAAAGTGTGTAGAGAAAACCATGTGAATGGAATGTGTTGCATTTGTAGTAGAGGTGTAGAGAAAGACATGTGATTGTGTATCGGAAAAGAAAAGTGTGTAGAGAAAACCATGTGAATGTAATGTGTTGCATTTCTATTTCAGTCATAGAAGATTGCATGAATTTTATGTTGAAGGGGTAGTAGTGAAGGATATGTGAATGTAATACGTAAAAGAAAAACGAGTAGAGAAAACTATGTAAATGTTACATTGTATAGTGTACACACCTTCTCCCTGATAAAAATACAAATAGGTACCTAGGTATCGAATGTCAGTGCCTGGTCACAGAGGACAAATATCCAAAATATTGGCCAGATCTTTCTGGAACGCCTACAAACAAGCCGCCTAATGCTCTGGAAAACAGCTTGATTGTTGTTAGTCACACACTTGCTCGCGTGAAGCTTAACCTTCAGCGCCTTGTTACGCGCCGCGGAAACTCCGCCCCGACCGTCGTTTGTTGTGTTGCCGTAGCCGCGGGCCGGCGTCGCATTATCATATGCATAAGGTATTTTCATAGCAAATTAAACACATATCTTGAATTTTCCCGGAATAGAATTTGAAGTCCTCTTCATTCTTTCTGACTTTTGCACAACTGATAAAATGTAAGAGGTTCACAAAATGAACATGTCATTAAAGGCTTCAACTTCAGTCAAATACAATTTTTTGTGGAAATAAAATTTTTAGATGTTCATCTCTTGTTGTTTGATTTTTCAAGTACTTAAACTTCTCTCAAACAGGAAGTCGCTATTTATGTTTTGTCTTGACCATGCAAAGAGAACGAATTTGCAGCCATTACATAGCGACCAGTTGTTAAAACATTTGACTATCACTTAAAGCCTACTGTATTCCCCTTGTACCTACAAGATAATTAGCAATAAGATAGTTTGTACAAATGTTTATCTCTGTTAACATGAAGTACTCGTAGATAGAGCAATAAGTTTGTCCCACGTGCAAGGTTGCGTGTTGTTGCATAAGCCGACGGACTTTGCTACCCCTCCCCCTCCAGGTAAACTTAATTTCTTGGTGACAGACAGAACTTGCGTCTTTTACTAAAACGCCTTTCATAGGGCGAACAGAGACGCTTTACAATGTCTCCCCAGCACGGACTGCTGCTGCTAATCTTCTTACCAAACACGGAGCGAGCGGCTGTAGGTACTAAATACCTTACACCACTTTATATTTTATTTACTTTTGGTGCTGCACATTTCATAACAATCGATACCTACCAATTTATAAAGGGAGAAAATAGCTGAAATACCCTGCGTGGTTTCACCATTTCATTCCAACAACTTAGAGGCGGCCCAGGTTCGATCCCAGGGACCTGCATATAGTATTCGTGGTGCACGAACAATTCCAAATATCACAGGAAGAAAAGCTGTGTGAATGTTAGACGTTGCATTTCTATTTCAACCATATAAAACTATGAATTCTTTGTAGAAGAGGGAGTAGAGAAAGAATTGTGATCGTGTTTCGTAAAAGAAAAGTGAGTGGAGAAAACCGTGTGAATGTAATTCCTTACATTTCAATGTCAATCATAGTAAACGACATGAATTGCATGCTGAAGGGCAAATGAGAATGATATGTGAATGTGTTACGTCAAAAAGTAACAGAGGAAAGCGTGTGAATGCAATACGTTGCATTTCTATTTCAATCATAGAAAATTGCACGAACTGTTTGTTAAAAGGGCAGTAGACGACATGTAAATGTGTTACGTAAAAGAGATGTGTGTAGAGAAAGCTATGTGAATGAAATAAGTTGTTTACTAAAATGTAAAAGAAGAAAACCTCCAGTAAAAAAGATATTTAAATATACCATTTTCATGGTGATCGGTGAGTCAGTAGATTGTACGGAGTTTATGTTGAAGAGCCAGTAGAGAAGAACGTGTCAATGTGTTACGTAAAAGAAAAGTGAATTGAGAAAATCGTGAGAATGTAATACGTTGCATCGTGTTTCAATCATATAGAAGATTGTATGAATTGTGTGTTAAAATATTAAATTATTCTGTTATTTAACCACGTTGTCAATTGCCGGGATCACATCAGCGTAGCCCGTGTGTCTTTCAGACACAAACAACAGCTGTCTTACCTAAAAGTGAGTAGAGAAAACAGTATGAATATAATAGAGAAAGAGATATGAATGTGTTACCTAAAAGTGAGTAGAGAAAACACTGTGAAGGTAGTATGCATGTATACAAAAATGTATTGAAACCTTTAGAGTCGTTTCTGAAATACCGGGTATATATATACAAGATAGAGTTTTTAAGTTTTTAGCGGAGTGTAATATCAGTTTGAAGGTTTAAAATTTTAGATATCTCTTTTTATGCTTTTTGACATATTTATCACCTTGTTTTATATCTGGCTATTGCCACTGTCTTTTATGTTTATGCGTATATTTTCTTTGTTACTACTAATTTTATTTTGACTGAAAATTATATCTGGCTATTGCCATGAACTGTTTTTAAGGGTACTGATGACCACGAAGTCTTTTTTTTTTTTTTTTTTCAATTTGCCTTTATTATCGATCAGCGCAGCAGCGCTATACAGATAAGTGAGAATTACAGGGAAATAAACTGAATACAAAAACACAAAAAACTTACTAAATAAGAACGTGAGTCTGAACAGGAATGAGGTCGACCTCTATAGGCCCCTCAGGGACAAGCACATGGTGAGAATGGTGTAGATATCAGTCCTCTTCTGCGGTGTCAGGTGGTAGCAGCAGATCTTGCGGCAGACGACTGCGGATGCGGTTTGGAGGCTGCGACCTATGGCCCAAGGAGAACAAAACCGCACCTGGGACCTGGTGAAGACGACCATAGAAGCGATGAGCCTCATGGCGGATGAAGTCCACTATGGAGGCAATTCCAAGTTCACGGTGTAGCTGAGTGTTGCGAACAAACCAGGGAGCGTGAAGAGCGAGGCGTAAAACTTTATTCTGAAAGGACTGCATGGCTGCAATTTTACTAGAAGCTGCACCACCCCACACAGGGCAAGCATACGTGAGAAGAGGACGAAGTAAAGAGGTGTAAAGTAAAAGCACTGTAGCACTTTTCAGAGAAGATTTACGGTTAATCAGAGGATAAAGCTTGGAGAGTCGGGAATAAGCCAAGTTGAGTTTGCTGTTGATATGAGCCTTCCAAGTAAGTCGGCGGTCAAACAGTACTCCCAGATATCTTACTGTTTCGTCCTTGCGCTTCCAAGGTATGTGGATGTTATCTATCAAAACAGGTGCAGGAGACGCGGGCCGGCGGAGAGTGAAAAGCATCATTTCACATTTGCTGTGGTTGAGGGCGATGCGCCATTATTTTAGCCATAGAGATAAAGAATCCAGGGCAGTTTGAAGATGATTGCCAGCTGTGTGAATATCTTCGTGGGAGGTAAACAAAGCGGTGTCGTCGGCGTACATGGACACATTGATAGACTGCAGGGGAGGAAGGTCTGAAATGTAGATGTTGAAGAGGGTAGGTCCTAAGACGGAACCTTGAGGAACACCAGCGAGGACGGGTCGAGAGGAGGAACGGTCTGAACCTAAAGTGACGGAGAAAGTGCGATCCAGTAGGAAACTGTGAATTAATTGATACAGGTAATCAGGAAGACCAATATTACGTATTTTAAAGAGTAGACCACGGTGCCAGACTTTGTCGAAAGCTTGACTGAAATCTAAGAAAGCAGCTAAGCAATGCTGTTTCCTTTCGAAGGCTTGAGCGATGTGTTCAGTTACGCGGAGAAGCTGGTGCACCGGAGAATGCCTTTGGCGAAAGCCAAATTGAAAGGGTGGTATCACTGAGGAGGCGGATAAAAATTTGTACATGCGGATATTAACAGGCTTTTCAAAAATTTTGGACAGGGCCGGTAGAAGACTTATTGGGCGATAACTGGAAGGCTGATGTGCAGGTTTTCCGGGCTTGTGCAGAAGTATAACATTTGCATGTTTCCAGCAGGTAGGAAAATAACCTAAGCGGAGTAGAGCATTGAAGAGAGAGACAAGAAAGGCGTGGACTTTGCGAGAAAGATTTTTAAGAGCAATATTGGGAATACGGTCATGACCAGGAGCCTTTTTGGATACCAGTATGTGCAATAGGCGGCGAACCTCGCTCGGTGAAGTAAACTTGATGGGCACGGGAACACTCGGAGGAAAAAGAGACCACGAAGTTGAGCGCCCTTAAACCTAACCCCCCTCCCCAACCGTCCGTCCGACCTGCCTGAAAATTCCTGGCTTGAGACCTCCCAAGTCCAAAACCAAATGACATATTTAGAGAAAGGTTTGTGTTAATGTTTCTTGCAATTTTCTATTTTCTCACAAATGACACAAAGTTTGTATTCAACTGACTGAAGATTTTTAGTGACAAATGAAACGTACTCAGCTATTTATTTGTTTATTTATTTATTTTTTTGGAGACCTACGAAATATCCTAGTTATTAGTTTGAATTTGCAAATACTTAAATATACTTTCCTCAGATAGGAAGCCGTTATTCGTTTACCTATGATCTAGCCCTGTAAAGAGAATGCAATTTCAAAGTCGTCACATAGGGTCCAGGTTTAAGGGATTTGAGTATCGCTTAATTCTATTGTAATCTCGTATTGCCATTGTGTACACAAGGAAATATTTAATAAACACCTTTCTAGAAACGTTTATAGCGGTTAGCGCGCTCGCCTACCACCTAGGCGGTCCGGGTTCGATCCCAGGGACCCGCATGTGGTATTCGTGGTGGACGAAGCGGCGTCAGGGCGGGTTTTCTCCGGGTACTCCGGTTTCCCCCGCCATCTCATTCCACCGGTGCTCCATCTTCATGTATCATCAGTGTCATCGCCTGCGGTGCCGTAGTAGTAAAAGCGGGCGTTAAACACTACAACAACAATAGAAACGTTTATCTCATTAAACATGAAGTACGTAGAAGAATAATCGTTTTAACCCTCTATTGCTTGACTTATTTTGTTACATGCTACATCTAATTCCTAAACCGGTTTAGGTATTCTTGTCAAAGGTAATTCGAATAGCCATGATCGTTGAAGACTGGCCCTAACCACGTGAGTTAAAATCTTAACTACTTGCAAAAGTGGATGGGGAGGGCCACGTAAAATAAGTGGTGTGATGGCATGGGTGGGTGATAATGAGGTTACAATAAAATAAATACATTTATGATAATAAGTAACTACAACAATATTTGTATTTTATACCCCTGTTTTATATTATATGATATATACATTTTGTAAGTGCATAATTTATACATATTTTTACTTTCTCTACTACGTGTAGTAAGTAGAGAAAGTATTGTAAATACACTCAAAAAGTCGATGTCGAGATTTTACCAGAATATGTCTTGAGGTCCGCTGAATAAAAAAAAAAAAATAAAAAATAAAAAAAAAGTGCCAAAAACGAAAAGTAGGTTAAAAACCAAACTTTATATTTAAATTGAATATGCTTCAAGGTTGCGACACGAAGACTGAAGAAACCAGCCCCATTCTAAACTACCCTTTACATGGAAAATTTTTCGAAAATTTCGATTTTCTTTAAAATGTCTCTAACCATTTTGATTAAAATGCCATATGTTTGAGATATTTGTATGACAAAAGAAATGTATATTTTGAATTTTCTGGCTATAGCCTATATAGTCCTGTTTACTCTGGATGACTTGAATAACTCGTAAACCGTAAGAGATTTTACTATACAAAAAATGTAGAAGTTGCTAAAACACACAATTTATGTCTAAATATTTTTTTTTTTTTGGCAGAGAGAACCATTTCGGAGATATTCCTTGTTATTTGTGTCGGTTTCGGAAAACTTAAAAACTGCGTGAAATGGAACATCGTTGCACCAACAAGGAAATAAGCAATAAGATAATTTGTACAAATGTTTATCTCAACTAACACGAAGAAGATATAGGAATAAGAGTTTGTAAGATGGTTAGTACAAGAGTAGAGAAAGTCATGTGAGTGTAACACATCAGATTTTTTAGTTTGTTTTACTCTCTCTCTCTCTCTTTTATAAGAGAGCCAAACATTTGAATATTGTCGAGCATTTACTCTGTATAGATATGCTCTAGGGACGCCCCAACACACTGCCGTTTGCAGCAGTCAAGGGAGTGTGAGGGTTAATCTCACTCGCCCAAGGCAAAGTGCTGGACTTTGAGTTTTCATTCACTGTGGTGCACCTCAATGGGACATGCTGCATATAGGTACATATATTACCTACATATCGCAGTTTCACTTCAAACACCCTTTTGGAGACCATACATATTTGAGAAAGCTAGCGTTAAAATTGGAAAGGGTAGAGTGAGACTGAAAAATGCCCGGGATTTGAATTTTTCAGTCTCATTCTTCCATTTGCAACCCTGTCCTGCACACTGGTATTGTCTGGAGGAACGTGCTTCGAGTGCGAACAAACTTGTATTTCGTTCAGCTTGGAACCACCCAAACAGTTGACTGCTGTTTACGTTCCAGATCCATGATTCGTCACCGTTTACAATCTTAAAATGCGAAACTACAGAAGTGAGAAGATACCAGATTCTGGGAGGCACCGAAAAATTAGATAAAGGTTCTAATTTACTACAACTATGAATATAGATATAGATCCATAAATTACAGAAGAGGAAGTGTACAAAAGGTCTCTTTAGGCTGAGGTGCAATAAATTAATAGCAAAAATAGTTTTAAAAAAAAGCGTTTATTTAAATGGTCTAAAGAGACGAAAATAAATTTTAAATTAAATCAAATGCGTCAAATAATTACATTACGGAATTTATATGACTCAAAAGCTTGTTCCGAGATTTACCTGTTTTACAAAAATATAGAATTACTTGTATAAAATCAAGTTATGTATTCTATTCTTGTTTATTTACAGAGTTGGATCCCGCTACAGGCTTTTATATAATATAAATTGTGTAATGTAATAAATTGATGAATTGTATTTAATTTAAAATTTAGTGTCGTCTTTTTACGGCTTATAAATAAAAGGTTGTTTTCAAAAACTTTTTACTGTTAATTTATTTTTTACTTTTTAGCTATCGCTGGACATGGTTTTTTTTTTTTTTTTTTTTTTTTTTGTATTCTTCTCAGCAAACCCTTTCACTTGATACCATATCATGGTAGGGCATAACAAATAACTAGACCGTCATTTAGTACGGTCCGCCATGTTGGATTTAGAATGACGTCACGTAGCTAATCATGCATTGTCATTCAAACTAAACTTCAGCCCAATCCGTTGAGCATAACTGCTTTAGAATTCAGTTGCAAGATTTGACCCGAAGAAACATACAAATATTGCAAATGAAATAAAAGCTTGTAAAAACGTTACTGTCAATTACCTTATCGATGTGGAAACTCCATGCGCCAAAAGCTTAAGAAACCAGCACTTACCTGAAAATAATGTATTATACAGAATAAATCTCAAGTGCATAACAGTTTACCAGAAATTATATACACTGTGTTTAAATCTAGATCTGATTGTGTGTGAATATCAAAACCGAAAAACGAAATTTCGGATAAATACATCTTCCACGGATAAGAGAGGAAAAATTTCAAAAACGTCCTCCAACCCCCAAAACTCCCTTTGCATGCAAAAAGTTTTCGGTATTTTTTATTTTCTCAAAAATGACTAACGATTTTGATTGCAATACTACATGTTTAAAATCTTTACATTACAAATGAAATATACATCTTGAATTTTCTGGCATAGTCTCAGGCAAAAGAAATTTTGAATATTTTATCTTTTGTAACAGCGATAAACTATAAGAGATAGAAGAAACTTGTTAGGAAAAAGAAAAAAGAAAAAAAAAACTGAAAACTTACATCGATTTTGATATGCAAGAATAAATAATTCAAACTTTTCATGTTGGTCACTTGGTTTATGTTGGCGAACGTGTGACAAATACGTTTTAAGCATGTTTTGAGGTTTGTGAATGTTTTAGAAGAATATATTGGGATATTAGAGGCTGAAAATAAATTCAAAGAAAACGTGTTATATGGGATGTGGAATGGAAACCAAAGATCTGGAAGCTTGTATTAGAGGATGTGAAGAATTTGAGTATTTGGGAGTAAAAGTAGATAACGACGATAAAGAGGAAAATGACATTAAGAACAGAATCAATAAAGGTAAATATAACATCGATGCTGAATAGTGAAGAATATAATACGTACAATACTGTCACATAAGGAGCTGAAACATGGCAATTTAACAAAAACTTAGAATCAAAACTTTTGTCGATGTATTTTCTAAGAAAGTCAGCGAGATGTTCAAGATTGAGTTCGATCTGAATCCGCGTCTCCATGCAGTATGTAAACCGGAATGTGACGCAAATAGAAAACGTAGTGTTTGTCGATCCAAGAGCACAAACCCTTTTCACGGATATGGCACGAAAATCTTCATAAAAATCTCAAATTCGCATAATCACAATGCAACCTTTTTCCAAAGTGTGTATTTTCTGAAAAACGGCTCTATGGATTTTTATTAAAATATCATATGTTTAAAATATCGTGACAAATAAAATATATATTCTTAATTTTCTACGAATAGTCTCAGGTACTCTTCATTCTGAATGACTTTTGTATAACTGGTAAACTGTAAGACATACACAAAATATTACTGTACAAAAATATTCATCTTCCTAACACGCACAATTTATGACACACGAGAAACAAGTGAATAGCGACACCACTTTAAGAAGTTACGAAACCAATAATAAGGAATGTCTCAGAAATGCTGATGTCTATTTGAAATACCTACATCGTTATTTTCGTATGCAGTAGATCTTTGCCTATCTCTTGTGGTTTACTGTAGAAAATATAAGACGGTTGTAATGTAAATTGGAGGAGTTTTCTTGACCAACTTTTCGTTTTGGGGTTATGGTGTCCATAGACAGACGCGCGCGAGCTCACAGCATGACTCTCAACTCGGCCAGACCTCTAGGTAGATATTTTTGGGAATAGTAACAGGGAATGTAAAAGATCTGCGCTTTTAGCGCTAGGAAATGACCTTTAAATAATGACTGCAAATACCATTAAATTTTGCTGAGGACAAACCAAGGTTTTCTTTTCTATTAAAATACCATTTTTAAATAATATTTTTGGCACACCTTCACATTTTAAAGTATTTTATCAAATAAAAATGTTACTCAACCGGTTTGCTGAAAACATCTAATTTTAATGATGAAGAAAATGCGTGAGCATGGATACCTAATGGTTATCAATATTTGCATTTTATTTCTTATGAAAATATCTTAAATATATGGTATTTTGAAGAACTCAAAAGTTTTGAAAACGTTTCCATAGTAAGGGTAGTTTAGGGATAAGGTGGTTTCTTGAACAGCTTTTGGATTCAGGTGACGTTAAAACGTGTATTTCAAGTGAAATGTCGGTATCGAATTTTTAGGTATGAGAAAGTAAAGCAGACTTGGTGTTAAATTTTAGAATGGACCCGACCTAAATGTACCAGTTTCTGTTTCAGCACTGAAGTGGTCAGATGGTTTATAAGATAATTGTTATAATAAAAGCGGCTGCTATCATTCCGGCTGCGGCGGGGCGGCGGCGGCGGATATCCCCAATACTGTTTGTTGGAGGAAGGAATGTCGCAGATAAAGAGCAAATTGCGTCCTTCACTTGCGCACATGGAGCAGTTGATGACGTCAATGGGAGGAAGTACTATATACCCATGTTCATTGCTTGGCAAACAGAAAGCAACTGTATTTAAGGAATGTATTCATAAACGGCATTCGGACATTTCAGAGAGTACTTTGCTACGCAAGTGTAACTTTCCTGAGCTCCTTATATATGCCATTCTAATAAAACAGCAACTACTGTCCCCAAATCTTTGAGAGAATGCGTTTATCTGGCTGCGGAATAAATACGCAACAATGAGGGTGTTTTTGTTAGTGCGACGTAATTGCTAAAAATCTGATGTGTTGCACTCACATGACTTTCTCTACTCTTGTACTAACCATTCTTACAAACTCTTATTCCTATATCTTCTTCATGTTAGTTGAGATAAACATTTGTACAAATTATCTTATTGCTTATTTCCTTGTAGGTACAAGGGGAATATTGGAATACAGTAGGCTTTGTGCGATAGTCAAATGTTTTAAAGCTTTGAGATTCCGTTCTCTTTGCACACGTAACATATAAAAAAATGAACAACGATGATCCATTTCACGAAAGTTCTAAGTTTTCCGAAACTCACACACTTAACAAGGAATATCTCCGAAATGGTTCACCCTACAAGAAAATTTATTGAGACATAAATTGTGTATTTTAGCAAGATCTACATTTTTTGTACAGCATGATTTTGTCTATCTGTAACGGTTTACCAGTTATGCAAAAGTCGTGCAGAGTAAATACGACTACAGGGGCTATAGCCAGAAAATTCAAGATATACATTTCATTTGTCATCAAAATATCTCAAACATATGACATTTTAATCAAAATCGTTAGAGCCATTTTCAAGAAAATCAAAATTTTCGAAAAATGTTCCATGCAAAGGGTAGTTTAGGGTGGGGCTATTTTCTTCAAAATCTTCGTGTCACATCCTTGAAAGACATTAAACTTAAATACCAACTTTGGTTTTTAACCAACTTTTCGTTTTTGAGTTATGCTGTCCACAGACTGACAGACTGACACACACACACACGGACCTTTTTCTAAAAATGCTTTTTTTGGAATCAGGGGGCCTCAAAACATGTATTTCCGGTGAAATCTCGACATCGAATTTTTGGGAGGAATACAATACTTCCCCTACTTACCAGTAGAGAAAGTAAAAAAGGTGTGAGGTTTCTAGGTGCGCAAATGGTGGACATTTTGAACAATACCTGTGAAGTGGGTGAACCATTTTGTCCATTGCTTATTCTTTTGCTGTCTTACACTTTGTAAGAGCCTACCTTCGTGTTTATAAGTCAGAGAGATGGTTTTGGTTTATTAAAGTATAGCAGCATGAGCTACGAAACGATTTAAGTTTGATGCTGAAGGGAATGATAAACAATATCCTTAGATAGTGAGTTTAGGTTAGAGTATGCGTTTACACTCACGAGCCGCGCGTTCATGTACTGACCTTGTGTTGCCAGCTTGTTTTCGATAAAACACCCTTCCACCCTATATGTTAGCCTTACAAAGAGAACGGAATTTCAAATCCTTCAAATAGCGAGCAGATTTAAAATATTCAACTATCGCTCAAAGCACACTATATTCTCATTACCTATCCCTTATACTTCAGGTTCTCGTACAGCACATTGGAGAAAATTGTTTTGGCGACGATGGCGTCATTGCTGTCTTTTTGCCATAGTAAGTTGTCTTAATGCTAGGATTCCATAAAAAGTATTCTTTATATATAATCCTTATTAATAATAAATATAATTTATAGAATTTTATAGTAGCAGAATTTTGCTTTGTGCATTTGCGCGATATTGCTTTGTTCTCTAGCTAAAACCTTGCTTTATTAATAAGAAGTAGATAGAGCAATAAGTGTATGTAAATGTCGAGCGGCGAGTTACCCCTGGAGTGTATACAGCCCGCTACGCGGTGATGCCACAAATAGAAGGAGAGCCTTGTGCCTGCAGGTGTATCTTGACCTATTAGCTTTCGTCGACATTTCCTTACAGTTTAAATAGGTACTGTAACGAAATCACAAGTTCAGTCCAACTACTTTTTGACTTTCTGTACTGGTAAGTAGAGCAAGTATTGTATTCCACCCAAAAATTCAATGTTCAGATTTCACCGGAAATATATCCATGTTTTGAGACCGCCTGAATTAAAAAAAAAAAAAAAAAAAAAAAAAAAAAATAATAATCTAAAAAAAAGCATTTTCGGAAAAACCTCCGCGCGCGCGCGTTTGTGTGTTTGTGTGTGTGTATGTGTGTGCGCGCGCGCGCGCGCCAGTCTGTGGGCACCATAACTCAAAAGTAGGTTAAAAACCAAAGTTGGTATTCAAGTTTTATGTTTTTCAAGGATGCGACACGAAGATTTTGAAGAAAATAGCCCCACCCTAAACTACCCTTTTACATGAAACATTTTTCGAAAATTTTTATTTTCTTGAAAACGCTTCTAACGATTTTGATTAAAATGCTTTGTGTTTAAGATATTTGTTTGACAAATGAAATGTATATTTTGAATTTTCTGGTTATAGCCTATGTAGTCCTGTTTACTCTGGATGATTTTTTAATAACTCGTGAACCGCAAGAGATAGACCAAATCTTACTATACAAAAATGTAGATTGCACTAAAATGCACAATTTATGTCCAAATAATTTTTTGGTAGAGTGAACCGTTTCTGGGATATTCCTTGTTATTTGTGTCAGTTTTGTAAAACTTAAAACTTTCGTGAAATGCAACATCGCTGTAACACAGTTTATGTTAAGTGATCTTTTCGTGGAGTGAACCACTTCGGAGATATTCGTTATTATTTGTTTGAGTTTTGCAAACATAGTTTATTAAAGTGATTATTCACTTTTTTGTCTCTTGACCGCGCGAAGAGAACATAATTTCAAAGCCTTCATATATGGACCAGCTTTAGAACATTTGGTTATCACTAGATTCCTATATTCCCCTTGTAGCTTGGCGTTCTTGCGTGACTCGGTGCATCTGTTCGATACTTGATGGCGCCGCGGCGTCTTCAAGGACGAGCAGGTATTCCTGACTCCCTTCATCCTATTATCACTCCTCAGTCAGTATCCAGGCGATCACATCAAAGTTTCTAACTCACATCTTGAATTTTCTGCGAATGTTATCAGAAGACCTCTTCATTCTGCATGATTTTTGCATAATTCACATATATTTGTGAACAGAGTTTCTCCAAATTGAACTACATTAAAAGTCTGAATACCTACATTTGAAATTACTTTCATACACATCGTACATATAGCCAACCCGCCACTGCAACACAATGTACGGCTGGGGGTTAAAGAGAGCCAAATTCCGCATATAGAGGAAGGCGGTAAGTGCAAACTCCCCTCTGTCGCTGATCTCTATCGAGGCTAAAGAGATACGCCGCTAAATGCTCTTAGTGACCGCAGGTTAAAAGTTGAAAATGCTCTATGTGTGAAGCGAGCGATTGTTTCGCGGTAACCTGCGATCTTTCTGACCATGGGTATTTTTGGGGGTTTCCCGGATCATGAGGCGAATGCTGGGATGGATATTTACATTCCACGAATTTCCTATCCTCCTCCCATTTCGATCATCGTTCATCCAAGTGCATGTTAGAAATATTGTAGGATCAAATTGTAAAAGTGCCAAGCAAATGAAAATGAAGTTATTAGAAGAATGGCAAAAGGTATGGGAAATGACTGGAGAAGGTAGAAGACTATTTAAAATATTTCCACAAATTAAGGAAAGATTGAAAATGCATTATTTTGAACCAAATAAGGGCACGATTCGTAGACCTTACAATTAGCAGCAGTCCATGCGCTGTTAAGCAGGCTAAATTTCCATGGCTACCAACTGTCTCCAGAAACAATAAAAAACAGGTGAACCACCTGGTATACACACAATTGGGAATACACTGGCTTGCCTACCAATTATGTAAAGGTTGTGGCACAGTGCTGAAATGTAACGCCCTCTTTAGAAGCGAATTAATTCATGAAAGTAATTTATGAGATGTGACTTCCATTTTGTGGTTCGGAGTAATGTTGAAGTTTCGAGTTATAATGTCACTTCTGGAAATGGAAGTTTTGTTTTCTCTCGTGACGTGGATTAACTGAAAGGATAAAGGAGACTGTATTAATGTTTCATCAACAAACCGGAAGAATGAACAGTTATGTTCAGTTGTCCATTGTTCTCATCTGCAAATACTCGGCACTGCTGCCAACTTCACTTGGCACAAACTTGCATCAACTTTGTTTTGCTTTGTAGCCGAGCTACCCCACCGTATGTATGAGCTCTTTAACTGCTATGGATCTGAGTGTCCCAGTCTATACTGGGTGTGAGAGACCCAGGATTGAACTTCTTTTACATGCTGTGAATCTAGGACACGACACCACCGGCTTTACTTCCCCTTCTAAGGAAGCCAGGAAACCAAGAATCGCGAGAAGCACATGAAAATATCGACAACACTTTAGAACAATGACAATAGTGAGCAATTTCAACAAATGATTATGCATATCTCGGAAATATCCTATGGTACAAACATATTTGGAATAAATCGTGTGTTTTAGTGAAATCTACATTAATTTTCGTGCAGTAGCCTTGCATCAATTAATTAAGATATGTCACAAAATAAAATACAATTATTTCAGAGTGAAGAGGACTTCATAGCTATCCCCATAAAATTCGTTTTTAGTAATTACTACCCAGGCAGACAAAGATAGACACAAAAAGCCAAACCCGCTAGTAGTGTAGTTTTATTTGTACCAGTCTTAAATATTGTGCTTCATTTTGTTACTTTACCTTGAAATATAAATATTAAAAACCTGTTTTTTGAACCACAGAGGCCCAAGATTCTTTGCTTTATCGTGAACCAATTATCTTACATAGTAAACATAACCTCGGAAAACAAGCACCATATTAAATGCAAGCCCTTCTCCTAGTATAGCCCCTTCCACGTAAAACTGCATTTATTTGCACTACTTGTTTGAAAAGCAACTATTAATATTAAAATGCTTTCCAAATTTAATTCATTTTGGAACATTATGTATGCTTAACTATATATTTCCATAGCTTACTCTCACCTTTTTATATGTATTTCACGATAGGTGCCATATTTGCAACTCTTTTGTCACGAATAAACAAATGCCACTTCATCATTATTTGGTAACCTCTAAATCAAGTAGTTATTATAGCAGTGACCTTGTCAGGTTTATGATACCTATAGGTACAGGATAAAATAAATAATAATTTATATATATTTGGGAAGTTCTGTTTCAGTTCTGTTTGTCAAATAACAGTGTATTATTTTGTATCGTTCCTTTATTATGGACTGTTGTGAAAGTTTTACATCATGACAACGCATCGTCGCATACAGCAAATCTAACAACTGAGCATCTGGATGTCCTGAAGTCCTGATCTAATATCTTGTGATTTCTTTTTATTTACAAAAATTAAAAATAAAACACGTGGAATCACTTTTGTGTCATGAGATGAAGCAGTGGAACATTATAAAAACCCGGTTTCTGAAGTGATGTCAAAAGCAAATCACTTATGCAATCCTAGCAATTAAAGGGCTTATCACGACGGCAGAGCTCGTGTGAAATTACCCTATTTCTGGTACCAGTGTTAGAAAATGAATGGCGTAATTACCATGGCAACAAGACAGGCATAACGTCATCACCACAACTTAACTTTCTCCAGTGTACCTGTAAGAAAACTTGGAATGGTCATTGTCGCAAGTGCAGCAACATTCAGACTCAAGAATCACCTCTTTAAGTTTATTCGTATATTTTTTATTTCTTCGCCACAAAACTTTTCGTATTCCTTATCTTAAGCATTTTTTACTTTTCTGAAATTAATAAACTCTCAGCGCTTCATTCAAAATGTCAAACGGAATGCAATTCTTATACTCAATAGTTTTATCATTAACTTCCATTTTCGTCTGCAAATATTGAAACAAATGCAACAATATCTGCTTAGCAACTATATTACATCATACATCTGTGATCTCTGATACATTATAATTTTTCATTTAGCAAATGTATTAATTATTTTCAGTATCTTAATACTAAGTCCCGGCACTATACAGCCCATGAAGACCTAAATTCACTGATATATATACGTACGTTCATGAAGATTCTCCATTCTCCTCGCTTTGGGCTACACGAACCATTTTAAATGTCTCCGTAAATTTTGGTCCACTAAATTTATGGTCTACTTTACCCGTAGCCACATTCAAAAGCAAACTATCTGGTGCGCTTCTGCAAAGCTCTTGCGAGGGTATCAAGCTTGGACTTGCATTTCGCAAAACGCTATAGTTCTCCACCATCATCAGTTTAACTTTCCCAAATGTCATTGCCATCGAATTCTACTGATGTGTTGCAATTACGTGATCTTCTCTGCTTACCCTTTTAGCTCATAGATAACATTATTTTAAACACTTTTCGTCAAGGAAAGTTGTTTTGCTGCGATGCTTCGTGTAAGCGCTAGATGAGTTAATGTCTACCCCCACCCAGTTTAAGTATTTACGGCAAAATCAACAATGCAAATTAGTATTGCATTTGTCCTAGTAAGACACGCAATCTTAACCCAAGAAACAAAACACAAACATCTCATTGTTTACAGTTTACATTTTATGTAGTAATATAAGCATGTGCTTATGAAGAAGGAAAGAAAAAAGAGCATAGAAACGTGGGGTTATAAATGAATGAATGAATGAATGAATAAATAAATAAATAAATAAATAAATAAATAAATAAATAAATAAATAAATAAATAAATAAATAAATAAATAAATAAATAAATAAATAAATAAATAAATAAATAAATAAATAAATAAATAAATAAAAAGTATTTAATCATGGATATATTTATTCTCCCAAATGTATCACATAAACTACAACTCTATATACAAACATCAATAGAAGTAAATTAGAACAAGGCTGGAGGATATTGAAAAAGCAACAAACTCTGAGTAGCTTAATAACAAAATGTCATTAATAGATCATAGATTCTTAAAAATGGAATGGGTAGTGAGTATGCAATGGGCCAGGACGGGGTTAATGTACCCAAAATGCGCTAGATCATTGTGGATTGTAATGCTACCTACGGAGAAAGGGACAGAGAATCCAGTACCCCCAAAAGGAATAATTTCCCATTAGACTTAAAAGTTAGAAAAACTTTTAATCCAAAATCAGAGGAATACATAGAGAAAGTAGGAAATATTTACGAAAAATCTGATGTATTATACTCACATGACTTTCTCTACTGTTGTACTAACCATTCTTACAACCTCTTATTCCTATATCTTCTTCATGTTAGTTGAGATAAACATTTGTACAAATTATCCTATTCGTATTTCCTTACAGGTACAAGGGCAATATGGGAATACAGTAGACTTTGTGCAATAGTGAAATCTTTTAAAGCTTTGAGATTCCGTTCTCTTTGTACGGTAAACATAAAAAAGGTGAACAACGATATTTCATTTCACGAAAGTTTTAAGTTTTCCGAAACTGACACACATAACAAGGAATATCTCCGAAATGGTTCACCCTACAAGAAAATTTATTCAGACATAAATTGTGTATTTTAGCAAGAGCTACATTTTTGTATAGTATAATTTGGCCTATCTCTAACGGTTTACCAGTTATGCAAAAGTCGTCCAGAGTAAATACGATTACAGGGGCTATAGCCACAAAATTCAACATATGTATACATTTCATTTGTCATCAAAATATCTCAAACATATGACATTTTAATCAAAATCGTTAGACCCATTTTCAAGAAAATCAAAATTTTCGAAAAATCTTCCATGTAAAGGGTAGCTTAGGTTGGGGCTATTTTCTTCAAAATCTTCGTGTCGCATCCTTGAAAGACATTAAACTTAAATACCAAGTTTGGCTTTTAACCGACTTTTCGTTGTTGAGCTATTCTGTCCACAGACTGACAGACACACACACGGACCTTTTTTCTAAAAATGCTTTTTTTTTTTTTTTTTTTTGGATTCAGGGGTTTCAAAACATAAATTTCCGGTGAAATCTCGACATCGAATTTTTAGGTGGAATACAATACTTCCTCTTGAGAAAGTGAAAATGAGGTTGAAATGGTTAAAAGAACTATAAGGAATTAGAGAAAATGGAAAAAGGTAATAAGGAGTAAAAGTAATTAGTGGTCATAATAAACTTCCCCCATTATATATGAAACAAAACGTTAAATATAAGGGGAAGCAACTCTAAGAGGTAGGAGTAAATGGCATATTGTGGGAAATATCTTTATAATCAATTATGTTTGTTTCATTCTATTATTGTATTACACTACGCGGTATTTGTATAAAAATTGGTAGAATAAATACATTACTATATGCAAGCGCGCGTATGTGTGTGCGCGTGTGTGCGTGCGTGCGTGTGTGTGCGTGTGTGCGTGCGCGTGTGCGTGTGTGCGTGCGCGTGTGTGTGCGTGCGTGCGCGTGTGTGTGCGCGCGTGTGTGTGCGTGTGTGCGTGCGTGTGTGTGTGCGCGCGTGTGTGCGTGTGTGCGTGCGTGTGTGCGTGTGCGCGCGTGTGTGTGCGTGTGTGTGCGCGCGTGTGTGCGTGTGTGTGCGTATGTGTGTGCGCGTGTGTGCGCGCGTGTGTGTGCGTGTGTTTATGTGTGTGCATGCGTGTGTGCGTGCGTGTGTGCGTGCGTGCGCGCGTGTGTGTGCGTGTGTGCGTGCGTGTGTGTGCGCGTTTGCGTGTGTGCGTGCGTGTGTGTGCGCGCGCGCGCGTGTGTGTGCGTGTGTGTGTGCGTGTGCGCATGTGTGTGCGTGTGTGTGCGCGCGTGTGTGCGTGTGTGTGCGTATGTGTGTGCGCGTGTGTGCGTGCGTGTGTGCGCGCGCGTGTGTGTGTGCGTATGCGTGCGTGTGTGTGCGTGCGTGTGTGCGCGCGCGTGCGTGTGTGTGCGTGCGTGTGTGCGTGTGTGTGCGTGCGTGTGTGCGCGCGCGTGCATGTGTGTGCGTGTGCGTGCGTGTGTGTGCGTGCGTGTGTGCGCGCGCGTGTGTGTGTGCGTATGCGTGTGTGCGCGCGTGTGTGTGTGTGCGTGTGTGTGGTTGTGTCAGGTTGAACATCCTGCAAGGTTACTGCACTAGGATTTTCAAAAAAGTAAAGTAGATTTTCCATGGAAAGTGTTTGGATAAATGAGTTGTAGGTTGTAAACATGTGAGCAGCATTTCCCGGATGATACTAGGGTAGGGCCCCCCCTCTCTGCTTGCTTGCGTTATTCACCCAATTTAGGTGCCGCCCGCCACAACCGACATCTTCCATCACATTTTGGGAGGACGATTTCAATGCTATGGCTAAGGTTAGAGCTCAAATTCGTGCTCCATTAAAAAATATCGATGACCATATTTCACAGAAAATACATGTTCCCCATATAAAAATCTCACGTTTTACTTTGTGTCTATGTCGGTCACAACATACCTAAAAAATCTGATGTGTTGCACTCACATGACTTTCTCTACCCTTGTACTAACCATTCTTACAAACTTGGAAGATGCTCAACTTTGGAATTAAACTGACTATACGTCACGCGCGCGCGTTTACACACACGCACGCACACACGCATGCACACACATAAACACACGCATGCACACACATACACACACGCATGCACACACATAAACACAGGCATGCACACACATAAACACACGCATGCACACACATACACACACGCACGCACACACGTACACACACGCATGCACACACATACACACACGCACGCGCACACGTACACACACGCATGCACACACATACACACACGCATGCACACACATACACGCACGCATGCACACACATACACACACGCACACACGTACACACACGCATGCACACACATACACGCACGCATGCACACACATACACACACGCACACACGTACACACACGCATGCACACACATACACGCACGCATGCACACACATACACACACGCACACACGTACACACACGCATGCACACACATACACACACGCATGCACACACATACACACACGCACACACGCATGCACACACATACACACACGCACACACGCATGCACACACATAAACACACGCATGCACACACATAAACACACGCATGCACACACATACATACACGCATGCACACACATACACACACGCATGCACACACATACATACATACACGCATGCACACACATACACACACGCACACACGCATGCACACACATAAACACACGCATGCACACACATACATACACGCATGCACACATACACACACGCATGCACACACATACACGCACGCATGTACACACATAAACACACGCATGCACACACATGCACACACATACACGCACGCATGCACACACATACACATACTAACGCACACATACACACACCTCTCTAAAAATGCCGTGTTTTTATTCAAAGGTCTCAATCTTGGAACTGAATTTCTGCATTTCTAAGTTGAAATGCAATACGTCTTATATTTACTGTGTACATTACCCCCGAAAAGTTTGGAAACAAACCACTAATAATGTCCTATACAACAATAATAACGGTTTCTGTATAGAATAAATTCTAATTTCATTTAAAATTGTATAAATCTAAATGTATATTGTATAAGTAAAACCTGTGTGTTTGGTTATGTCCCTGGCCAGATGTTCCTAACTAGGGGGAAACGGTTGAGTAAAGCTAAGAGGATTACATTTATCCAATTTGAGGTAAAAGACAATCGATACGGCACCAAATGTAGGTGAACTTTCACAATACGCTACATTTACTTTCCTATTCTCACTGTACCGTCGCTTGGTGCGTATCATCTGCCTTCATCCACATACCCATTAAGTATAACAAGGAATATCTCGGAAACGGCTAACCCCAACAGCTGAAATACCAGGCGTTGCCCTTAGTTTCCTACAACTTTTGACTTACGTTGGAGACTATAAAGAACACAAAATAGACAAATAGAAGACACTATGAACAACTGCAAGTACCACATTGAATAGAGAGCGTACGACGTTGTAGAGGAAGAAATAACCATGTGAATGTAGGTAATACCATACGTTGCTGATTCTGAGGTTGCGAATCCAGACCGACAGCTCATGTCAGTAGATTTACTCCCGCGGGACGAAATTCCGGCACACCGGCGACGCTGATATGACAGTGTCGTTAAACAACAAAATATATATTTATTTTTTCAAGTTCAAACATGGAAAATTGTAAGACTTGTTTACGCTTGTACCCGAATAGAAATAACTGGAGTTGCGCAAAAGTATTGTTGTTAATCTACAGAGTATATAAACAAAATCCAATTGCATTTTAGTTCAAGGAATATACCTATGTGCATAGATGGCCGTGACGTAAGAAACAGAAGACAGAGTTTAAAAGTGTTTTCTAAAAGTGTCTTTTTATTCAGGGAGCATCAAAATTAAACGTTAACTTCCGGTGAAATCTCGACATTGAATTTTTGGATCGAATACAATAATTCCCCTACCTACTATATGTAGGAGAGAAAGTAAAATGCCCCGACTATTGCTTCCCTAATTTTTCCGTATTCTTTCAGGAGTTTTTTTTTTTTTCCCTAAATCTTATGGTTTATAGGTTATTGAAGACCTAAATGAACAAGCTGATGATGATGACGACATGGATGGCGACTTGTTCTCCTTGGGATAGATAGCACGGGCCCCACATATCCCGTATTCTGCAATAGCCCTGAAGCGCAGTGTTTCCAACAGGATCTTGCGGCAGGCCGGCAGGCAGGCAGGCATTCTGCTGCATTTCGTTACTTCCGCAGCAATTCATTTGTTACCTACGTCACCCCAACGTGTTGAATAGGAATTTCTCCTGACTCACGACACGACGTTGTATTGGAAAATGACCCACTTGCACGACAAAATATACAAATATTCAATATCAATATTCTAATGCAAGGACTTTAACGACATATTGATATACGAAACTTATGTCAGCGACGTTTCCTGGGTTTACCTCTTTCCACGTTGCGCAGACTTTGCCTCTTTTTAACCTGCAGCTCCTTCAGTCGAAAGGTGGATTAGTTCTTGCTTGTGACGTGCACAAACACAACGTGCCTTATTCCCCTTGTACCTACAAGGGAATAAGCAATACGCTAATGTTATGTGATAAGCATGTGTTCATTAGTGCCTTACTTACGTTTAAGAAGTGTATCAATATTTGGTGAAGTGCAAGATACCTACACCAAGTGTAACATATTGTGATATAGGTATAGTTCAACTTGGAGAAACTCTGTTCAGAGTTATACACACTATTATACTTGGAAATGTTTATTTCTCTATCTACTTCACTTACTTCAAAAATAAGGAAACGTACCTACTTTATTTACAAGAAGATACTCCCTTAATGGTTCTAAAATGAGGTATTTCACAATAGTCAATGCACTACAAGTGCATGACTTTTCAGTACAACAACTTGTGTCTTTGAATTACTACGTGTCAGGCTATCAACTAAACCCAGTGCGTTCTGCCTGCTGTCTCTGTGGCCCAAAACCGAGGCTTGGAATAAGCAGACCCGATAACACTCTTGTCCAGCTTAAACACAACAAGAATTACCAGCCTCCGGAACATTCTATGAAAAATTGCAACAGCTATATAAGGCAGCATGTTCGCAGCCAAAGGGAGATAGGGGAGCTGAGCCAGTCTCCGCCGGGGTGCTTCTAACTGAGAAAATGTAGCGAGCCTGCCCTCTGTTCTGTTGTGATCCACTCACCTCATCCATTCTCCCTGGGGGTGCCCCGTCAGCAACATAGAGAAAAAATATCGCTTTTCAGTCGAGGTGCTATGTCCCCCACAGCAAGTTGTCATTAAGTCATTGTATCAACAAGGGAATATGCGTTAAGATAATTTTTGAAAATGTTTATCTCGATAGATGAATAGATAGAATAGATATGGATGGATGGACGGATGGACGGATGGACGGATGGACGGATGGACGGACGGACGGACGGATGGACGGAGGGACGGACGGACGGACGGACGGACGGATGGATGGATGGATGGATGGATAGGGAAATAAGCATTTGTATGAGGAGTTTGCACAAGAGTAGGCAAGATTTTGTAAGTACGATCATATTCAACTGCTGTCAAGTGAACAAACGAAACAGTGGAAGCATGCTAATTCTACACCACCAAAAAAGCAAAGGAACGTGGCGTCAGTTTTTTGGGATGCGAAGGGGATTCTGCTTGTGGATTATCTCCCCAGTGGACAAACCATTACTGGAGAGTGTTATGCTAACTTCCTGGACCAATTAAACCAAAAGATACGTGAAAAAAGGCCAGAACGCCTTCTTCCATCAAGACAATGCCATTGCCATGGTGAAATTACACCAACTAAGGTTTTCACATACGTCTCTTATTCACCTGATCTGGTTCCGTCAGACTTACATCTCTTCCCGAAGCTGAAAATGTTCCTTGGTGGACGAAGATTTTCTTCAAATGAAGAATAGATAGCCGGAGTTAACAGCTATTTTGCAGGAATCTGAAGCAATCTCATTTTCGAGATGGGATCAAGGTGTTGGAAAATCGCTTGACTAAGTGCATTAGTCTACAAGGAGACTAAATTGAAAAATAAAAAAAGTTCCAGTGTAGTAAGTACTTTTTTACTTTCTCTACTGGTGAGTAGGGGAAGTATTGTATTCCACCCAAAAATTCGATGTCGAGATTTCACCGGAAATATATGTTTTGAGACCCCCTGAATCCAAAAAAAGCAGTTTTAGAAAAAGGTCCGTGTGTATGTGTGTGTGTGTGTGTCAGTCTGTGGACAGCATAACTCAAAAACGAAAAGTTGGTTAAAAACCAAAGTTGGTATTTAAGTTTAGTGTGTTTCAGGGATACGACACTAAGATTTTGAAGAAAATAGCCCCACCCTAAACTACCCTTTACATGGAAAATTTTTCGAAAATTTTGATTTTCTTGAAAATGGCTCTAACGATTTTGATTAAAATGTCATATGTTTGAGATATTTTGATGACAAATGAAATGCATATCTTGAATTTTCTGGCTATAGCCCCTCTAGTCGTATTTACTCTGGACGACTTTTGCATAACTGGTAAACCGTTAGAGATAGACCAAATCACACTGTACAAAAAATGTAGATCTTGCTAAAATACACAATTTATGTCTCAATAAATTTTCTTGTAGGGTGAACCATTTCGGAGATATTCCTTGTTATGTGTGTGAGTTTCGGAAAACTTAGAACTTTCGTGAAATGGATCATCGTTGTTCATTTTTTATATGTTAAGTGTGCAAAGAGAACGGAATCTCAAAGCTTTAAAACACTTGACTATCGCACAAGGCATACTTTATTCTAATATTCCCCTTGTACCTACAAGGAAATAAACAATAAGATAATTTGTACAAATGTTTATCTCAACTAACACGAAGAAGATATAGGAATAAGAGTTTGTAAGAATGGTTAGTACAAGAGTAAAGAAAGTCATGTGAGTGCAACACATCAGATTTGTTCTATTCCGTTGTGAGAACTTATGAAACAACGCTCGTACTTTTGGGGCTAATGGAATGATTGCGCCCGATATTAGAGACTACCACAACCTGTTTCTGCGGTGAATGACGTAGACAAATTGAGTCGCCGTGTGTTGTGCACAGTCCAGGACCATTGATCCGCGCGTAGGTACTAGGTACATTATTAAAGCAAATCCGGCAGCGCTGCTGTAGCATCCATATTTAAACCTCAGGTAGGCGTACACAGAGCGACTTGCGGCTCAAGCAGGAGAAAACTGGCAGCTTTATTGCTCTCCACACTGCAGCGATAAATCGTACACAACAGCTGGGCCGAAGAAAAACAACACTCAACGAAATAAGGCATAACCTAAACACTTTGGTCTAATATTTACGCATATGTATGTCTCAAAGTTTATCTGTAACACATCCAGTAAAATATCGATATCGAATTTTTAGATGTAATACAATACTTCTACTTACTACAGGTAAATACAAACAATTCGAAAAAAATCTGATGTGTTGCACTCACATGACTTTCTCTACTCTTGAACTAACCATTCTTACAAACTCTTATTCCTATATCTCCTTCGTGTTAGTTGAGATAAACATTTGTACAAATTATCTTATTGCTTATTTCCTTGTACGTACAAGGGGAATATGGGAATACAGTAGTTTTTCAGCGATAGTCAAATCTTTTAAAGCTAGTCGCTATGTGAGTGCTTTAAAATCCCATTCTCTTTGCACGGTTAATATATAAGAAAATGAATAACGATGTTCCATTTGACAAAAATTTGTTTTCCAAAACTCACACAAATAACAATGAATACCTCCGAAATGTTTCATTCTACAAAAAAACGCATTTGGATATAAATGGTATGTTTTAGCAACATCTACTTTTCTTGTATAGTAAGACTTAGTCTATCTCTTACGGTTTACCAGTTACGGAAAAGTCATCCAGTGTAAACAGAACTACATGGTCTATAGCCAGAAAATTCAAAATATACATTTCATTTGTCATACAAATACCTTAACACACGGCACTGTAATCTAAATCGTTAGAGCCATTTTGGAGAAAATCAAAATTGCGCAAGATTACTTCTTCAGAGAAGTTTAACTGACTTCATGATCACATTTAACACTGTATGTTTCAGATTTTAAGAAAATATAAGTGTATATTCCTATGGGTATATATAAATAGCATTTAAATTATAAACTTACATTATTTTTGCATTGACTGACAATGTCCAACATTTTGTCCTTTATTGTTTACCACTTTTACCACATTTCGATAAAATAATCTGACAATAACTAAGACCTTTTAAATGAAAGTAATGTATCACATAACGATGACCAGTTGTAGCCATGTTTACAAATTCGGTAAGAGAATTCATTATTGATGGCTGTTTAAAAAATAAAAATTAAAAAAAAAAAAAAAAAAAAGGGCTAATCAACTTAGCACCGTCAAACTTCAAACTTAAGCTTTATAATTTTGAGAGGTAGAACTGGAACTTAAAAATTCAATGCCACAACTGGGATTTGAACCACAGACCTTCCGCTTACTGGGCGGCTGCTGTAAACACTGAGCTATTCTGATGTGAGACTGCCTTTGTGGTTTACCAGGAGAAATACGAACTGGTTTGAGAATTTAATGCCATTCTGGCAGTTTGTCGCAATAGCTCAGTGGTAGAGCAGCCGCCTGGTAAGCGGAAGGTCTGTCGTTCAAATCCCAGTTGTGGCATTGAATTTTTAAGTTCCAGTTCTACCTCTCAAACTTTGCCCACACACGGCTTGTGTGTTTAAAAACACCAACAGTAAGTTTGTTGGCATAAATAAATAATAATTAAGCTTAATAAGTTTGTACTTTCTACCACAGTCATTTGTTTGAAACAACCGCTATCTATACGTCAGGTCGGATACTTTTGGTACAACCATTGTATCGTTCAGTTGTTAAACATTTGAATACCGCTACTCCCTATCTACATATCTAAAACGCAATGTGTAATGCAGCTCTGGTTTGTATGTAATTTATCAGACTCTCAGCGTTTCTGTTGCTTTGGGACGAAATACGAACCACGTACCATGTGAGCAGCCCAGTTGAAAGAGAATCTACAATTGGTGTGTTTAATTGCCCGTCGACTGGGTGAAGATGACGTGTTTCCTGGAACTGCTGTAATGGGGTAAAAGCAGATGTGCCGCCTACAGACCCACTGAGTCACTGGAGCGACCAATTAAAAACACCGCGCCCGCCCAGCGACTGACTGACTAGCGGTGTCATACTGTCAAGGGCAAGGCTAGCAAAGCAAGCGCTTTTAACCCTAGAGGCCATACCCCACACTGCTTCTACAGGTGCAGTCCGGTTAACATTTCACAAATTAAATAATGGCATAGCCCATGAAATGCTATTGAAATGATGTACTCTAATCAAGAACCTTTAACATAATCAGGGTTCATTGCCACGGCCTACAAAATTAAATACCACTGTCATGATTTATTATTCCGTTCAAAGCAAAATTTGTTAAAGTGATTCCAAACAAATTTTCTGTTATATTCTGTGTTGTAAGGTGTCCCTCTCGAATTATTTGATCCTGTAGGAGTTTGACATTTAAATCTAGCGACTCCGTTGCGTCAAATTACGTAAGCTGTTGTAGGACAGTGCAGCTAGATTCTCTAGCACAGGGATGTCCAACCTTCTCTCTTTGGAAAGCCTTACGTAATGAGCGACTATAACACACTACAAATTGTTAAAACACGCAATTTATGGCAAATACTTCGCGCTTCTTTTGAATAAACTATTTCCGACATATTCCTTATTATTTGTTTGAATTTACCAATACTTTTTTCAGGTGGGACTGTTATTGACATTTTATCCCTTGGCCTTGCAAAGGCATCGCATAATAATCTCCTTATCTGTGTGAGAAATTCATTCACTATTAATTTGTTTCAAATACTTAATTTTTTTCTGCAACGTCATGTGTTATATAAGGGAGAGAGAGAGAGAGAGAGAGAGAGAGAGAGAGAGAGAGAAGAACACTGACTTACCACCTAAAAATCTGATGTGTTGCACTCACATGACTTTCTCTACTCTTGTACTAACCATTCTTACAAACTCTTATTCCTATATCTTCTTCGTGTTAGTTGAGATAAACATTTGTACAAATTATCTTATTGCTTATTTCCTTGTAGGTACAAGGGGAATATGGGAATACAGTAGGCTTTGTGCGATAGTCAAATCTTTTAAAGCTTTGAGATTCCGTTCTCTTTGCATAACATATAAAAACGATGTTCCATTTGACAGAAGTATAAGGTCTCCAAAACTGACACAAATAACGAGGAATATTTTCGACATGGTTCACTCCGCAAAAAAAAAAAAAAAAAAAAAAAAAAAAAAAAAAAAAAAAAAAAAATCAGACATAAATTGTGTGTTTTAGCAATATCTACATTTTTGTATAGTAAGATTTGATCTATTTCTTATGGTTTACCAGTTATGCAAAAGTCATCTAGAGTAAATACGGCTTCATGGGCTATAGTCAGAAAATTCAATTTTTACATTTCATTTGCCATAAAAATACCTCAAACATACAGCACTTTATTCAAAATCCTAGAGCCATTTTCAAGAAATTCAAAATTTTCGAAAAATTTCGCATGTAAAGGGTAGTTTAGGGTGGAGCAATTTTTTTTAACTTAGAACTTTCGTGAAATGGATCATCGTTGTTCATTTTTCTATATGTTAAGTGTGCAAAGACAACAGAATCTCAAACATTTGACTATCGCACAAAGCCTACTGTATTCTAACACTCCCCTTGTACCTACAAGGAAATAAGCAATAAGATAATTTGTACAAATATTATCTCAAGTAGTAACACGAAGAAGATATAGGAATAAGAGTTTGTAAGAATGGCTAGTACAAGAGTAGAGAAAGTCATGTGAGTGCAACACATCAGATTTTTTTTTAAAGTTGGTGTCTTTTTTGTGTTATACAGAAGTATTTTGCTGTCATAGATTATAAGAGACCATAGCGTATAAAGACCGTGCTGGGGTTTACATATTTGGCGGACACCACAAGAGGATTCTCCGTTTAAAATTTCAGCGACACACGGCCACTTACACTTCTCATTGTTATTACTGAAACAGTTATTGATACTTCAGAAGTTATCAGACATAATACTTCTAGTTTTAAGTTTCAAACAATTATTTCTACTACTCGCTTCAAATATCTCATTTAAATTTATCACCCAAATACATTGATGGGGTCTATTCTTAATTATATCAATTTAACTACTTGATCAGCGCTCTTATAAAACGGGTCAAGGTAAAAGCCAGAGATAAAGTTCAATATAAAATAAAAGCACAAATGTAGATAAATATACCAAACTAATGAGGCAAAAGCCAGAATTAAAACAAATTTATATAAAGTCCAAAAGGTATTAAATCTCGATATCCAAAATTCTAAATTCTTAAGTTCGTGTTGACCATTGATAAAAGCTTCAAAACTCTTTCAATCCTTGTTTATCTCCGCCAGGACCTGTGCAAGACTGACAAACAGTTGCAGAGAGTCTCGAAGGTGCACGTGACGGACCGACACACAGCGGACAAAGAGGACCAGGGTCCCGTTTAAAAGGGTAATCAGCGTAAAATTGTACCCACGTGACCAGGAATCCATCCACGTTAACGCCAGAAGCGTGTAAAACATGGAGGACTTCCTGGATACGCTGTACAATACGATGGTAGTTATACACTTCAGGAAGGCTCTGAAGTGCACTAAGTGATCACTCAAAACTAGGCTGTCACCCAATTTGTGAGATCTATTCTCACCCCAGCCACATATACTCTGAGGAAAAAAATCTCATAGTTCACCACTGTAGCAACCGACAGCAGATTAAACGAAGACCGAGGTCTTGGAGACGGCATCAAAGGTGTCGTACGCTAGGAGACAACATCCAAGGTAGAAGCACTGATTTTAAAAACGTCAGATAACCGACAATGTAATGGTAATGGCGTTAAACAGTGGCGTTTAAGGTCAAGCTTTCCCACACCACTCACGCGAGCAATCAGGCGACAACACAAAGGGGTTTCCAGGGCATTCGAGAAGTGTCGGGCAGCCAGCTTGTTCGTAGGTGTTCGAGAAAGATTTGGCTACGTCATCGCCGGTATAAAAGCTTGCGAAGCGCGTAAGGCAGACAGCTGTGAAATATACGTTGCATCGGAGTAAAGAAGTTTTAATGAGTGTTGAGTGATTGCATCGTTAGTGTATGAGAGACAGAGAAACTGGAGAGAGACAGTGAAAGGAGTGAAGAAAACAGCTGGGAGTTGTAGTATGTCAGGATAATAAAGTGATAGAAAAGTAAGTGGATTGAGGTAAATAGGTAAGTGGTTGAGGAACCCACAGAAGTAGGCTCATTTGCCAGGATACTAGCAGCAAGATGAGGGGCCCAAAGCATTTAATTCATACAGCTCGTTAAAGGAAGAAAAAAGAAAATGGTGTTCTTATCTCAGTGAAACTTGGAATCTTTTCCTCACCTCGTTGCTATAAGTGAAAAAAATGTTCATAAATCGCTGACTGGTACTAAGTGCGTGGTTGCCTCTTGACGAACAAACTTAATAAAAATATATGGACCTCACGTAGGTACCTTTTCAGGATTTTTCTCCCTTTTTTCCATGAACAGCCATGAGTCACGCGATGGGGTCATTTGTAAAGCTGGTGAAAATCCATATCGTTGCAGCGAAGTGAAATCATCCTACCGTAGTATCTATGTGACAGTAAGGCAATGCCGGACGATCGCTGATCTTCTTCTATTGGTACCCCTGCCACAATATTCTGAAATAGTGCCCATTCACGGTCAAACTTAAGTATAATGTTAAATTAAGGTAATAACAATAACCATTCGCAACGAAAAATAGCAGCGTTTGTGGTAGCAAGTTCTATCCTCTTTCTTTTTCCTCTTCTTCTTCTTCTTCCTCTTCTTTTCCTCTTCTTCTTCTTCCTCTTCTTTTCCTCTTCTTCTTCTTCCTATTCTTTTTCCTCTTCTTCTTCCTCTTCTTTTCCTCTTCTTTTTCCTCTTCTTCTTCTTCCTCTTCTTTCTCTTCTTCTTCCTATTCTTTTTCCTCTTCTTCTTCTTCCTCTTCTTTTCCTCTTCTTTTTCCTCTTCATCTTCTTCCTCTTCTTTTACCTCTTCTTTTTCTTCTTCTTCTTCTTCTTCTTCTTCTTCTTCTTCTTCTTCTTCTTCTTCTGCACTCAATGGGTTGTTCCGTCTTCCTTTGTTCAGCTCCATCTCTTTCTCGGGCGTCCTATATCTCTTGTTCCTCGTGGTTTGCACAGTGGTATTCTTTCGTTGCACATTCTACTCAGATGTTGTTTCCAGTTCTCTTTGCTCTGTTCGATTTTATATACCTACACCTAGCTCTTCTCGGATTTCCTATTTGCGAAAGAGATCTCTTCTAGTACAACCTTTTAACCTTCTCAAATATCTCATTTCTGCGGCTTGCAATTTATTTGTATCTTTCTCATTCCTAATCCAGGACTCGCTACCATACTCAATAGTATGTATGTTTCCTGGTGTTATTCTGTAACGTTCTTACACGTTCGCCAATCTCACACACCTAAATGTCGCTGGTAACTAAAATGTAATGCTGTTACTGTAACTAAATGGTTTTGGTACATGGGCGTCACGAAGGGGGGGGGGGCAGCGGCTCCCCTTGGAAGATAATAAATGTAATGTGCAATCAGTTACTATTATTGCTTTAATGTTGATGTAAAGAACAGTTTTTATTTAGCATAAATTGCTATGTTTATCCGCAACAAGTACTATAATTCATCTTGAACAGCTTTTGGCAACAGAATATTGCTTACTTGTAAAGTTGGAACATGTGGAAAGTCTGCCGACGCTCATGTCAGAAAGAAGGTTAGGTAATACTCTCAACCTATATGGGATGTCAAATAACGTGACGATGCACTCAGAGCTCTTGAACACAAGCCTAACCTATCAGTTTCCGCCGCTGATGTAGCTATGGTTTCTTCTTACCCCTCCCGGCGGCTTAGCATTCCCCTAACTAATCTTACATTTTACGTTTTCTTTTTGCTCCAGTTACTTCCGCTGGGAGGGAAATGCAATTAGCAGTGCTCTGCTGTGTAACCATATGTTTATTTCCAGAAGGTTGGTAATAGCAATAAGATACCTACAGTTGGCTGTAGTGTTCTGTTCTCCTCCTTGTAGGTATTTGTTTATATAGTAGAACAAAGCAAATCCTATTTGCATACAATACAAGTGTTCTACTGGGTAGTAAGGTTATGAAACGTTTACGAATACATTATTTTATCAAACCGGGTTAATTTTGTATTTTGGTTTTCATTTCAGTCGTCCAATTTGCGAAATGTGAGAAACAGATGCACTAATGAATTGACTGAATCTGAATTACAGGTGGTTGAAAGCTTTCCATATTCATTCTAACTTTTTTTTGAAGTTGCAAAATATGATTCGTTGTTAAAAATAGCAAAATATGAAAATAAATATCAACAATAAAAGTGCTCATCACCAAAATGAGTCTCAAAAATTACATTTTGGCGTTTAGCTGCGTCGGCAAAAAAATCTTCCTTTTTTCCCTAAAAGAAGGGAAAATCTAGAGGTTCTAGAGTTGAGGAAGGTATGTGGAAGGGGAAGCTGTCCGCCCCACTCCGCTGGCCAACTTTATCTAAACAGGCGTACGGAAAGAGATTGCGTTAATAACGTCATCACGGGAGGCTCATGTTTATCACCTTGTTTAATACGGGAATGCTACATATCAGTGCGTGGTTGGAACGCTAAGAAGTTGCTTGTGCCTTACAACATGTCAGTAAACAATTAAGTGAGCCAAAAATCTAATTACAAAGTGGTGTAGTTTTCAATACAAAATGCCTAGGGAGTGTTGTGTGCCGGGTTATACCTCAAACTATAAAACAAGTGTAGAAAAGTAGGTTACAGTGTTTTCGTTTCCAAAGGATCCACACAGGAGAGAGCAGTGGGTACATGCTATTCACAGGGATATTTATGAACCAGGTGTGGTATGTATTAAACATTTTTCTGAACAGCACATAGTGAAGGAATTTACTGCTACGCGAAATGATGGAAGCGTTTTGTAGCCCCTAGAACAACTCCTAAACTTACTGAAAATCCATAGCATTTCGTAAATGACGCGAAGATGACAAAATTGTTGACTTTCAGAGCCTTAAAAATAGAATTAGTGACATGAAATTAGAGGGGTTCCCCGTAATCATAAAAGAAAACGATGTAATTTTTGTAAAAATTGATTCTAATTTTATTATTTAGGTTCTATAGGGTAAAATTGTAATACCCAATAGTAAGTTTAAATGGATTCTCAATAAACAAATGATATTGGATAAATGGTCTAAATTTGATGCTTTTTTGGTTCGCAATAGCAAGTGAACAAACAGAACATAAACCACTTCAGGCCGTCAACATTTAAAAGAATGTTGGGAGGACATGAATGAAGATTCCACAGAATATCTAAAACCGAAATTCCTAGAAGAGCAGGTAAAATTGTCCAGTCAAAAGTCAATTAAATATACGCCCGATACCCTGTTATGGACGTGCTCAATTTATTTTTCTCACCCAGTAACTTACAGACAGTTACGTGATTCCAATGTTCTTTCGTTACCCCATCCTGATTACCTCAGACAACTTTCTCAACCCCTCAGTCCGGATAGAAACTCTTGCATTTAAAATATTTATCAGAGAAGGTGAAAATGCTTGGTGATCACGAAAAAGTAGCAAATTTGTTGAGGCATATGAACAAGAATTTCTTGAAGTAGAAAACCAGAGAAACTTAATTCTACATTTAGGTGCTGATATATGTGGCATTAATAATATCGGTGCTGACTGTAAAGTTAGTGATTGCGAGTTAACGGGTGCTATGCTATTTTGACGAGGAAAATAAAAGTAATAACCAACACCCTCTTGAAAAACTACTGCATTATTAACAAGACAGTTTGGTATTATCTACAGGCAAACAAAAAAAGAAAAAAAAAAACTGGAGAATTATTCGCATTGCGAACGTAAGAACCATGCTCTGCCATTAACAACTATGCAAAGCATGTTTTCCACTAACATACTAGCACACGTTAACTTTTAATACGAAATGTGAAAATATAAATGAATGCTGTAAACACGTGTTTATTCCGTATGAATTGCTTGGAACGTCGGCCTCGCGTTGTGACGTCACGAATCGCATATCCAGGCCTGTTACTTAGAGATGGCCTTGGCCTATTAGAAGTTGCCCATACGTACCACTCATGCGAGCGAGCGATAGCCACACGGGTAGGTACCGTGGCCCCCTTACCCTCCGCCCGGGTTAAACTCTTGGGCTTCGGTGCTACGTCTGTGTGCGGAGTCTCGAAAGGTCGGCGTGACGTCATCCACATTGTGGTTTTACACTTTCAAATTTGACGTAGTAAGGCTAGGACTGTCTGTTTCTTAAGTCTAAATATGTCTAAAAAGGGATGGTCATTCCACATCTCAAAAATATTAGGTCTGCTTAAGAAAGCTTTGGGTCCGTGAATTGTTTCAACCTCCCTCAGTATAATAGCAATTCGTAAAACTGCTATCTCCCTGATATCAACATGTACAGCTGCAACCACCATATTGCATATAGCGTTAAACTTGAGTTCCAGTAAAGAGCAATTCCGCGAATATGTCATACCGAGTGTTAAAATTTGAAATCAATGTGTGTGTGTCAACAATGTGTGTCAATGTCAGTTAGTCACGGTAAATAAGGATAAAGTCCTCTGCAGGTAAAAGTAATAGACTGAATAAAATATCCTTTTTGATTCTGCGTCATTACAATATAACAAATAAAAAAGGATCAGAAAGTTTTCTTCTATAGTCATTCGTTTTCCCACAAAACACGTGACTAACGGACAATTAGTGCTGGCGCCCTGTGGTCGCATACGCGTACAGTGCTTGTGAGACTTCAGTCAGGATAGACTATCAGTCTGTTTCTGACTCAATGGCTAAATCACCAGCCAAAAGACAACGTGAATACAAACAACGTCTGAAGGAGCAAGGCAGTTATGCACAATGGAAGGAAAAAATAAAAGTGACTATGAGAAAAGGAAGAGCAATACTGAAACAAACAAAACAAGGAAGAGAACACCTCAAAGCTGAATATAGGAGACATAAACAAGCACAGCGGGCAAGACAGAAGATAAGAGACCAAGAAGGGATTGATAAGGATACTCCAACATCAGCCGCTTTCAAAAGCAGACAGCATTTTGGAAAGTGCAGAAAACGTGTTGAGGAAGCATTGCCGCAATCTCCACGCAAAAGAAAAGAAATGATTCGTAAGTTAGCAGTTGAAGAGGGATTACATGTTGTAAAACCAAAGCATTCTGTCCCGGTGTCAGGAAAACAACTATCAGAGGAACTTAAAAGTGCAATCATCAAGTTCTGTCAGGATGATTCAATATCTACCAAGCTCCTGGAAGCGTATATTGGTGAAATTCAGAAACAATCTTTTGCTTTGGTGTCTGATTATGTATCACATGACAAATATGCAGTTGATATTTGCTTAAGGAATATATTTTCGGAAATATTGGATATTGTTCCGCATCTTGAACTTGTGAAAGTGTTTTCTGATGGAGCTGCTTGTCATTTTAAGCAGAAATACACATTGAGTCATGTGACATATCTTTCCGAAGTATTTGGAATCCAAATTGAATGGCACTTCTTCGAATCCTATCACGGAATTAGTCGATGCGATTTGAGGACAGGTGAAGAGGATGGCCTGGACAGCTGCGAAAGCAGGAAGCAGGATTTAAAGTGCTGAAGAATTTGTTAATACTGTTAGAAAGAAAACCAAGTGCTGCGTGCTCTCATGTGTGGCCTTTGTTATGGTTTTGAGTCAGCTTTTTATACTTGCAATGACGTAACTGTGATAAGAAATGAGAGCTGTCAACATCTGTTTATATTGCATGATATTAATGCTTCTCCAAAGGATATGATAGTTGTCAAAACGATAAATACAATTTACACACCTGTATGTATTACATGTATGTAACGTATAATACGTATCACTATGATTTCCCATATGTTATACCATGTAAAACAAAGGCAAGGTATTACAATTTTCGCAAATGTCAGTTAGTCACAAAGTCATGTCAGTTAGTCACGCTGACCTTTGAATAAATATCTCCAGATGAGAATAACATACCAAACCTTTTTCAAGGTCATTTGAAAGCTTAGAAGTTCCTCTCACAAGTGATTTTTCAGAGCGAATCAAATACGAAAACTTTCAGAGAAAACGGAGGACAAACGTTTGAAGTTGGACCTGCAATTGACAAAAATGTCAGTAAGTCACGAAAAGTTTAGCGCTCATTATTAAATAATTGTTTCAATTTTTTAAGGTTTTTATCTTTCCTATCACAACCGCCAAAGTATTCTCTGTCATCGTATGTCGTTAAAATAACATTTTTACAGCTATATTGGCCATTAGACAGACATTTTAGGAAGAAAATGTAGTGTAAATGTCAGTTAGTCACACGCGGAATTGCTCTAAAGTTCATAGCAAATACTCCATATTTAAACCTTCTTTATAATACCGACACGAAACCTAAAAATTATTTAAAAAATTATTTTGTTGTTTAACGACGCTGTCAATTGCCAGGATGACATCAGCGTCGCCGGTGTGCCGGAATTTTGTCCCGCAGGAGTTCTTTTACATGCCAGTAAATCTACTGACATGGAGCTGTCGTTTTTAAGCACACTTAAAAACCATCGGCCTGGGCCGGGTTTGAACCCGCGACCTTGTGATCCGTAGGCCAGCGTCTAACCAACTGAGCCACCCAGACCGACGACACGAAATCTAGAAGCACCCCTAAAACATGAGAATCGTATTAGATGAGAAACAATCACAACATTCGCCTAAAACCAGGAAAACCGAACTGGAACCCCCCCCCCTTTTACGAGCTTCTCAAGTTACCGTAGAGCCTGAAACTAATTTCAAGAAAGTGTAAGATTGAAATGAAGGGACCACGCCCTTTCTTTTTCGTGTCTGTCAGAGTCATTGCTCATGACGTAATAACCTAGAAGCGGGGGTTAAACGATGGAAATGGCCCCCGCGTCATTGAGGCCGAACGGTGCTGACAGCTGCACAATAGCACAAAGATTCAGGATGTCTTTACAAGCTAATGGAGAGAGAGAGAGAGAACTAAGAATTTGCTTCAATTTCTTGTTAGCCTACCTTCTTCTCCAATGTAAAGTACCTACGTAAAAGAAAACAACACACCAAAGTAGGAAATAACTACAGAATAAAAGAGTCGGTAGACCATGGAAATGTAGAAATTTTGATGTTTTACATTCACATGATTTTTCCTACGCTCTATCATTTATTACTGGTAATATAAGTTATTGTTACTGAAATTTGTTTTGCTAAGTTTTTCCCAAAAAAGATAACATTTTCAATAATAAAAATCTGATGTGTTGCACTCACATGACTTTCTCTACTCTTGTACTAACCATTCTCACAAACTCTTATTCCTATATCTTCTTCATGTTAGTTGAGATAAACATTTGCACAAATTATCTTATTGCTTATTTCCTTGTAGGTACAAGGGGAATAGTCAAATCTTTTAAAGCTTTGAGATTCCGTTCTCTTTGCACACTTAACATATAACAAAATGAACAATGATGTTCCATTATACGAAAGTTTTGTTTCCCGAATCTGACACAAATAAGAAATATTTCTGAAATGGTTCACTCTACAAACAAATTTACTCAGACATAAATTGTGTGTTTTAGCGAGATATACATTCTTTGTATAGTAAGACTTGGTCTATCTCTTACGGTTTACGAGTTGCTCAAAAGTCATCCAGAGTAAACAGGACTACATAGGCTACAGACAGAAAATTCAAAATATACATTTCATTTGTCATACAAATATCTTAAATATATGACATGTTAATCAAAATTGTTAGAGCCATTTTCAAGAAAATCAAAATTTTCGAAAAATGTTCCATGTAAAGGGTAGTTTAGGGTGGGGCTATTTTCTTCAAAATCTTCGTGTCGCATCCTTGAAAGATATTGAACTTAAACACCAACTTTGATTTTTAACCGACTTGTCGTTTTTTAGTTATGCTGTCCACAGACACACATACACACACACACACACACACACACACACACACACACACACACACACACACACGCCAAACATACATTTCCAGTGAAATCTTGACATCGAACTTTTGGGTGGAATACAATACTTTTTTCTACTTACCAGCAGAGAAAGTAAAAAATCAATTAGCAATTTAGCTATCATTTATTTATGCCAACAAACTTACTGTTGGTGTTTTTAAACACACAAGCCGTGTGTGGGCAAAGTTTGAGAGGTAGAACTGGAACTTAAAAATTCAATGCCACAACTGGGATTTGAACCACAGACCTTCCGCAGTTGCGGCATTGAATTTTTAAGTTCCAGTTCTACCTCTTAAACTTTGCCCACACACGGCTTGTGTGTTTAAAAACACCAACAGTAAGTTTGTTGGCATAAATAAATAATAATTACCATGTGAAGGTTATTTAATCCTGGGATATAAAGTACTTGCAATAGTAAGTCACCATTGGGGTAATTGTCTCTGATGTGAGACTGCCTTTGTGGTTTACCAGGAGAAATACGAACTGGCTTGAGAATTTAATGCCATTCTGGCAGTTTGTCACAATAGCTCAGTGGTTAGAGCAGCCGCCCGGTAAGCGGAAGGTCTGTGGTTCAAATCCCAGTTGTGGCATTGAATTTTTAAGTTCCAGTTCTACCTCTTAAGCAATTTAGCTCTGTAGATTGTGACCAGATTTATGTTGGAAAGGCTAAACGTCACTTCGAAACCGCAGTAAAGGAACATTTTAGAAGTAAATATAAACAAATTGATAAATCAGCTGTTGCAAAATATTTTGGGGTCGTTAAATCATGAAATAAATGCACCGGTTAAATTATTAAAGCACTTAAAGGACGTGTTGGCTGCGCACACCAAGCACATTAAAAACACTCACTATATACATGTCCGGTGTTTTCCTGAGCGGGCAGGTTGCAGCTCCTGACTGGTTCCCTGGGGTGCAGGCCTCTGAGGTAGCGTGTGTGGCCTGGGGCCTGTGGTTGCATGGGCGCACATCAGTCGGTGAGCCGAGCGACGTCTGAAACATTTTGATTCGTGCATGTTTACGATGTTTCGGCTCACCTTTGCCAATGTTGTAGGCTGGAGATGCCCTATTTATATCTGGGTCGCTCACAGGGGATTAGCTCGACTTGAGCGGGAGGTGTGTGTTAGGTGGGCGGGGCTTCTCCGCTCTGATTGCTGAATGGTTCACGTAATTTCTCTGCATTTGTGCTTCTTTTTTATGCTCAAGCATCGGATGCCAGGTTTTGTTCAATTTTAGAGCTTCTTCCTTTCTGTTGAAATTATTGGGGTGTTTGTAAATTTCTATGGCTTCGCGATGTAGTCTGGCGTCTGCAGTCTCCTTATACTGAATTATGTGTTCTCCGTCGGTCCATATTGCATGTTCCGTGACCGCTGACTTGTCTGTCTGTCCCAGACGGCAGCACCTCTTGTGTTCTGAGAGTCGGGTGTTGACGCTGTGTTGGGTGGTACCTATGTACACTGCACCGCAGGAACAAGGAATCTGGTAAATGTCAGCTGAAGCGAGCGGGTCTCTGGGATCTTTGCTCTGTCGTGTAACTAGTGAGGGTCTTGATGATGGCACGTTTCTGTGTAGGATGATGTTCAGATATCGGTTGGTGTGGGTTGTTTGCGGTAGACTGTGTGTCTGGTCTCTTGCTAGCCAGAACATCTAAGAAGGCCAGTTGACCATCTTTTTCTTTCTCAATGGTGAATTGAATACGTGGATTGATGCTGGAGGAAACCATCGAGGGCTGATTCCCCGTGACTTCATCCTCGTAGCGATACCATACAGACGGTTTGTGAGTTGCACAACTTAGGACCTGGGCTCTCCTAATGTACTAAATATGCGTACCGACCTGTTCGCAGCAATTTCATCCAACTCGACGCAGTGTAATGCCCTCTTGCTCAATAATAAGGCGTTTACGGACTTACATTCCTGGTAAGAAAATACTCCATTATAACTCCTTAATCTGACTTAAAATTATTCGGTGTTATTCTGAGTCACCCTATATATACTTCCTGCAGTTACTTTGCTTGGTACACTTTTTTCACGGATATTCATGAACTGTGCCATTTTGTGGGATAAAAAAAAATATCGTAAGACTTGTCTTAAACGATATTAAGTTATTTAATCAGGTTGTTTCAAAAGAAGTTAAGATTAATTGACAGGAGGTGAAGCTTTCGATTGTTTTATGAATCGGATTTTCACTTAAGTGAGATCGTTGCTGGAAAATGCATGCTAAAGCTAGGCAAGTACTTGGCTCCAAATGTAACGCTAGACTTAGGCATTAGAAGTGAGCAAGACAAAGCTTGGTGCTGTTCCCACTAACATCCTGTCTGCGCTACGTGACAATTACCCAATCAGTATACATACACCCCTCTGCAATCACGTCGTACTGACGCGAGACCGACCGACCGACCGACCGACCGACCGCCCGACCGCCGCCGCGAGACCGAGTAGCAAGTAACAGCTCTGCTTTCGCATATTCAAATTACATATGGAAGTAACATTTAGCTTAAACTTGATATGTTGCATTCACTCTGTCCAAACTATTGTTATATAAGCCTATTCCTCCTCTCTACCTGTTGAGAGAGGGCGGAGATCGACCCTTGCAACCAGGCTGTCCTCTGGTGTCCTTGGAGCGTCATCTGTGCGGCACCACCTTACGCCACGAAACTTACATCTGAGCGCAAGAGGAAAGAGGGAAAAAAATCACTACCGTAACCCCGTGGCACAACAGCCCATCAGGACTAAGGCCTACCGTCCGACCGCTGCGTCCACCACCTCTTCCCGACCATAAGCGTCATGAGCGGGGTGCAGTACTGGAGGTGGGATGTGGTCAACACCTCAGTCCCACCCGGCCGGTTATGCGGTCTTCTCGGCCAGGAGCCGCTATTTTTCAATCAAGTAGCTCCTTAGGGACCTAACGAGTCTGAGTGTGCCCGGACCAGGTCTCCCAGAAAATCCCCACGCCAGTACTAGGAATCGAACCTGGGTCCTCCGCTTGGTAAGCAGCAGCGCTTTCACCACGCTAAGCAGACGGCCGAAAATAAATCATGGTATAAGGGAAAGCATTCGCTGACCGACCTGGAAAAACCATGAAAAACCCAAAGTTGACGGGTATCGAATCCTGACTACGAGCCTTACACGTTACAACGGAACCATCTCACTGTGGAGTTACATCATACACAACCCTGAGCAGTTACAAAGCGAGCGTATGTGACTGATGAACTAGGTCTCGAGGGGTATTCACAGATGACAGCCCCCCCCCCCTCCAAAACTCTTCACAAGTCGCATAATGTACGCAGAAGCGCCATGAGTATGTAGTTGCTCATTAAACAGAAATGTTCACTGTTTACGGTTTACAGTTTCTTCAAGGAATAAAGGACTAATAGTGCTCCCTATCACTGAGCCCTCCCGAAATTTCCCATAACTCGAACTACATTACAGCTGTTTGGGATATTTTTCAGCACTAAATAGATGTATGTATGTATCGTATCGCCTTGTTCAGCAAACAAAATACCTTTCTAATTATTTAGAACTACATAGAACACCTAAGCAATGACATATCGGTTTGATTGGCTTTTATCAACTGATAATTTAACTACCCAGTTAAATGCTATGCAACAAGATAACGAAGCAAACATTAATCATGTATCTATGGAAAAAGTCTTATGTGCTGCAGTCACATGATATTCTCTACTCATGTACAAACCATTCTTAGAAACACTTATTCCTCTGTCTATTTCATGTTAATAGAGATAAACATTTGTACAAATTATCTTATTAATTTTCTTGTACGTAGAAGGGGAATACAGTAGGCTTTAAGCAATAGTAAAATGCTTTAAGAGTGGTCGCTATGTGATGACTTGGAAATTCCGTTCTCTTTGCATGACCAAGAGATAAAAAATGAAGAACGATCTCCCATTTGAGTCTAAGTATTGCAAAATTTTGACAAATAAGAACGAATATCTCTGAAATGGTTCACTTCACAAAAGAAATCATGACATAAATTGCACGTTTTAACAAGAGTACATTTTTTGTAATCTTGTCTTACGGTTTACCATTTATGCAAGCCATTAAGAGTACGCAGGACTACATGACCCATAGGCAGAACATTCAAAATATAGGTACCTACTCTTCATTTGCTATAAACATGTCTTAAACATATGGCATTTTAATCAAAATCGTTAGCCATTTTTGAGAAAATCAGAATTGTCGAAACATTTTCCATGTAAAGGTTAGTTTAGGGAATTTTCTTCACAATATTTGTGTCGCATCCTTGAAAGACATTAAACAAATATCAACTTAGGTTTTGAACCGACTTTTCGTTTTTATAGTTATGTTGTTCAAACACACACACACACACAACATTTTTCTTATTCGGGGGGCTTTAAAACATATATCTGCGGTGGAATCTCGACATCAAATGTTTGGGTCGAATACTTACTGGAGGAAGTAATAAAGTACACCAACTTTTGTTAAGCTTTTATGTAGAAAAAATAAAGAAAAAACGTAAGGTTGAGTGGAACTTGCAGCGCTATGTACATGCATAGTGCACAGTGCAGAGCGACTTTCCGAACGCTCTGTAAGTTGAAGAAGCGGAACACCGTGTACTAGGAGCTGAGTGTTTTAATACCACAAAACTGTCGAGGAAAGCAATAACGATCGACGGCAGCACGATTTTATAAGCTGCACTTGGCTTCCATGTATTGATGTCTTTCTCGGGAGAGTTTTAAGAGCTCGTTTCTGTTCATGGTTTGGACTGGATGATAAACGGCGCGTTCCATTTCTGGCTATTCACTAACCAAAAAGGAAGTCAAAGTGCTACTGTCTTTCCCGGAAAGTTTCTCATACCTACTAAAATAGTTCTTCTCTTCATGGTTCCCAGAAGCCGTGAGCAGGCGTTTAGTTCGGCTATGAAATTTCAGCCAACAAGAAGCGCAGTCAACCAACGTGACTGGATCAAATTACGGCACTGTTGGTTGCCCTGAGTTATTGCATCATGGAACACAAGCCCACAGTGGCGAAAACCATCAATTTATTGTCTTCATTTTCTCCTTTATACCACAATTATTGACTGGTAAAATTAATAATTTTATAAAGAAAGATAGTTAAATAATTTCCATATGTTAAAATCAATGCATAATTTAAGAAGAGTTACCACTCCCCATTAAATATGAAGTCATTAGCCCAATTACGGGTTGAGGAAAATAAATTATTTATGTCAGTATAGCTAAGGCTATTATAGTGCTTTTCAAATGGGAAGAGTTCTGATCTGCAGCCAATGAGATGCGTTGCAAGCTCATTACCCCCACTTCATATTTCTTGGCGCGCGTCAAGCCCCTCTTAAGGGGAAAGCAATAGGACAACACAGCAGGACTCCGATTGGAACTCCTTCCCATTTGAAAAGCACCGTGGGCGTTCAGTTGACATGAAATCCATTGGTTCTTTGAATCAGTAAGTTGAGCACTACAAATACCTACACGCCCATACAAAGTTCTGCAAATTAGAAAGAGGAAAAAATTCTTAGAATTTAACAATTGACAGACTAAAAATGGTGTTTCACATGCAAATAATAGGTTTAAGATTTGGTGACGTGTGATGTGTCAGTGTATTACAGTCGTAGCACCTAAGGCCCCGCTCGCAGTGGCAAGGAGATTTCCGACTCTCGGCTCATTGTTATTATGGAAATAGTATAGATATTATCACATATACCTAATACTGCATTGTCAAAAAGACGGCACTTCACTTCAAAAAAACTTACTTATTAGTCTACATTAAATGTTTAGTAAACTTAACTGACGTGGTGTATTCTCTCTCTCTCTCTCTCTCTCTCTCTCTCTCTCTCTCTCTCTCTCTGAGGAAGTATTTATAAATTGTAGCGTTACCAAAAGCGCTTAAATTGGAGACTCAACATGTGGCTGCACGCCACTGCAATCGATAACAGGTTGTGGCGAGCGGCTACAGAAATACGGGACAGCTCTAAAACATGTGCTTTGGCCGCACGGTTATGACGACTGACTGTGGACCTAATCAACCACACAAATCGAGTTCAAACCCGGAGATGGGTTAACTTTTTTCCCTTTCTTTTCCATTTTGAGAGCAATGTTGTGTTTATGCTTTAAAATAGAAAAATACCACCATTACATGCAATGCACACAGCATTGTTTACTTCTATTTGCCGATTGTTTCTCACTCTCCAATTCTGTGCACCACAATGTACAGGTCCAAACATTTGTCTGGCTATTTTGCTCTCGAAGGATCGCAAAACCCTTCCACCGTTCATTGTCCATTGTGGTACACCAAAAGGTTCCTACTGGCTTTATTAACGTTTTCTAAACTTTGAATTTAGTATTTCTGGTTATTATTTATTCCATTAGAGAAAATCCTTTTATTTGCATGATAAACGTATTTCCTGTCTGTATTTTTTCTCTTATTGTATCGCTCAGTTTCTTATCAGGTTTAATTAAGGCAGGTACCGAGATATGAAACCCGCACTTAGTCATTATGTCCTGCTTGTACGTATCTGCCTATTGTATTGTAATGTCCATATCAACTCAACTTATGTTTATAAATTATAATAATTCAATCGCATGCAGCTGCTCCTAGTGCTTGTCAGTTAGTTACTTGTTTCTACTCTGGTAGTTAGGCTTGAACCATCTCATTTAAGTGAAACCGAGCTCATCAGTGTGTACCTACTATTTAGGTCACACAAATGTAAACAAAAAGTTTAAACATTAGTTAAACGAAAACTTACAAAGCCACACAAATCTTTCCTCTAAATCAAATTAAATTAAGCATACGCTTATGAAAAAAGAAAGAAAGAAAGGAAAGAAAGAAAGAGAGAGAGGGAGGGAGGGAAGGGAGGGAGGAATAATAATAATAATAATAATAATAATAATGATGATGATGATGACGAGGAGGAGCAGAGGAGGAGGAGGAAGAGGAGGAGGAGGAAGAAGAAGAAGAGGAGAATGAGGAGGAAGAAGAAGAGGAAGAGGAGAAGGAGGAGGAGAAGAAGAGGAAGAGGAGAATGAGGAGGAAGAAGAAGAAGGAGAAGAAGAAGGAGAAGAAGAAGAAGAGGAGGAGAAGGAGGAGAAGGAGAAGAAGAAGAGGAGGAGAAGGAGGAGGAAGAAGAAGAGGAGAATGAGGAGGAAGAAGAAGAGGAAGAGGAGAAGGAGGAGGAGGAGAAGAAGAAGGAGAAGAAGAAGGAGAAGAAGAAGAAGAGGAGGAGGAGGAAGAAGAAGAAGAAGAAGAAGAAGAAGAAGAAGAGGAGGAGAAGGAGGAGGAAGAAGAAGAAGAAGAAGAAGAAGAGGAGGAGAAGGAGGAGGAAGAAGAAGAGGAAGAGGAGAATGAGGAGGAAGAAGAAGAGGAAGAGGAGAAGGAGGAGGAGAAGAAGGAGAAGAAGAAGGAGAAGAAGAAGAAGAGGAGGAGGAGGAAGAAGAAGAAGAAGAGGAGGAGGAGGAGAAGGAGAAGAAGAAGAATATGAAGAAGAGGAAGAGGAGGAGAAGAAGAAGAAGGAGAAGAAGAAGAGGAAGAGGAGGAGAAGGAGGAGGAGAAGGAGAAGAAGAGGAAGAGGAGGAGAAGGAGGAGGAGGAGAAGAAGAAGAAGAAGAAGAAGAAGGAGAAGAAGGAGAAGAAGAAGAAGAGGAAGAGGAAGAGGAGGAGGAGAAGGAGAAGAAGAAGCATTAATGATATATAACAGTGGTAATGATATCTAACACCAATACACAGAGGAGTGGCGGTAGTAACTCACCTACAGGTATATCCCTGCAACATGATTCTCCTACACACGTGTTCAACAAGTTGCAGCAACAGCCTTTCTGCGGAATGGCTTCATTTTCTTGGTTCCTGCAATGATGTAATAAAATGCTTTTTATCACGGGTTTTCCACAACATCTGTGAGATTATCATTTAGCTCGACCAATATGCTAAGGCCGACTTACAGGAAAATCGCGCTATCTTTTGATACAAGATTCCAGGAACACGCCAATTAACAGCATATTATGTCGTCACTACGTTTTGCCCATTAATAGTAATTGACAACACCAAAAATGGTAAGTCTGTAATTAGTTTTCATTTGCATTTCTTGAAAATTAAAGTATTAAATACAATTTATTTCATGGTGTCAAATTGCATTTCTCTACCTTCTTCAAAGTTGTGTGGCAAATGCACCTTCACTATGTTTTGTATTTACCTAGGCCATCAAATTCTATCAAAGTTAAATACATACATATATAGTCCAGAACCCTGTTCATTGCATGCAAACATTATTTAATCGCCCTACATAGCTCTGCGTCGTGTGAACGAGTCTCTAAGCACCATACATATACTATGTATAAGTTAATGTAACTTCACATTCATGCTCTCATTCCTGTTTAAATCTCAGTAAAAGTGTGACTTCCACACAATTACTGCTTCAGCGAGAAATATCTGAAGATATTTTACGACAGATGTTTTCAGAGCATCGGTATCATGAGGGATTACACAGATGTTTGTCTGCCGAGGGATTGCTCGGATATGATTCAAAACATACATGTGTATTTATCAGCAGTCGCATGGTGACCAATAGTTTGGGACAGATGATTTCTGTCTCCACAATTCAAATGTCTACAGGTGTAGGTATTATAAATATTGCGGCTTTATTACAAATGCGTAGGAATTAATAAGATATACTTTTAACGTTGTGGATACAATATAAAACAGCAAAGCTTAAGATTCAAATTATAAAAACTTCACACGTAAGCGCTGGTATCTAAATAGCTAATGGTAGACCAATGCTAATTGAACATACATATGTAGCTTGGTAAATGCACCACTGGAAGTTCGGTATAGTAATGGTAATTATTTACTTAAGCACCCGGTGTCCGGCTTGTTTTAAATCTTGTTTTATATGTGCTAAATGGCGTTATACTGTACCTTCGCTGGGCGGGGGCCTTAGGGTGACGGTAATACATAGTAAATACTTGAAACAATATTATAATACGCGTGCGCCATGGCTAACGGAAGACAAAAGACGATCGCAAGGCAATGGATTTGAACTTTATTTATTTAGAATCCAATATATTTGCCATTAAGATAATTATGTTCCCCAAAGTTACTATATGTATTAGTGCCAGGTCATTTACAGTATTTGGTGCCAGTTGTGCTCCTTCACTGAGTGTTCTGACGTGTCACTTGTAGCGCATTTATTCCAATCAGACTCCACTTGCCTTTCTTGGTTAAGGTTTTTCAGTACTGATAGATAATTAAACGATAAACCTTTTGATCATAATTTTAACAAGTAACCGGTTTCTTCAGAATGTGATACTCTATAAAAAAGTATAAAAGTCTCACCTTCGTTACGTAAAATGTCAAAGAAATGTATTTCACACGAACCAAAACTCAGTTTTACTTGAAATGAGCAACACAATTACAGTCGGCTTTCTTTTGTTTTTCAATTGCGTGCGCATCTTTGGCTTGTTTTGTAAACTAGGGTTAGGATAAATCAATTGCAACATGGGTAAATAAATAATTATATATCATGAAAATGTTGACATGGAGAACGCACTTTAGAACAGATATCGGCGCAGTATGTGACGTGAACAGATATTAACGTGTGTCATATTATCTGCAGAGCACCCGTGTAGCCTTTAGCGGGCTTTACTTTCGGTGTTTTTCATTACCTGAAATTTGAAGGTTCACATCTTGAAAGACGAACTTCTTACTTCTTCTTTTAGGACATATGACATTTAGGCACGTCGGATGTAACACAACGCAATTATTACGGTTTGCAGCTTTTTACAAAAAGTAATACCACAGAACGCCAGCACAGCTATCGATTTTAGAATTAGCAAAATAAAGAAGCGGAAACAAAGACACCGAACTCGCGCGCTAGTCGAAAGCAATTTGTTTATCTTCCTGAAGATGGCAGTCAAGTGTGAAAACAAACAAAACAGTGTCAGCATAGCAAGCAGACGAAATTGCAGCGTTTGTGCGTTATCATTAACGAACGGTAATTACCTTAATTTACAAAATGTTCCTGAGTAGAGAGTGGTGGCTTGCAGAGCTACAGAAGTTACTGTTGCGAACATCGATGAAGTTATATAATTTGAACAAGTAGATAACACGATTTCGGGATTACAAGATTAGTGGGCGTGTATTTATTCGTTGTTGCATACCATTTCAGAATGGATTACTGTTACTTAGAACAGTTTTAGGTTATAGGCTCTAAAATGTCACATTGATTCCGTACCTACCAAGAAGTTTTGCATATCATGGTGCTGAAGGAAGCGTACAAAGATATATATTAGCGTTAGAGCTACCTTCCGTAACTGTGGCGGAAGCTTTAATGTTTTTGTTTTCGTTTCAGCTAGAAGAATGGCACACTGAGGCATATCTTCGAGCCCGGCTGACAATGGGCAAGTTGTTGAGTCTGCTTGCTCGAGATGATTCCAATTGCTGTTCTCCCCAAAAATATGATGTGTTCTTGGACTTTGAAAGTAAGTTCAAATTTCCATTGCATTGTGATTAATGACTATGCTTACAAAAAGCGTTCTTTTTAATGTAACTGTAAATCAGATTTTATTAAGATAACACATACAGTTTAATTTATCCTTACAAATGCACATGTTTTATGTTGAGCCTGAGATGTTCTTGCAAAAGCATTTTAGTTGCATTAAAATTACTTGAACTGCCTGCAGACTCAAAACACACTGTTATTAATGTGCTTGATCAGTCATTTGTCCACAAAATTTATTCTCAAGTAATTTTTTATATTTTATTTTTGGAAGGAAAGTTAACTGACCAGTTAATGTCAGATCCTCTCTCTTTCAAGTTGCTGGATTGTTGGTTCTAAGTACTAGTGGCAATATGTGCTATGTTATTCAGCAATTTAAACGTGAGTTTAACAGAATAGCACTAAACTGAGAGCTCTGGTTACATAAGTTCTAATATGTGACATTGCAGGATTGCTGCACTATTCATTTAAAGGTTAAATTTACTTTCAACTTTCAACGCTTCAGAAAATAGCTGAACCAAAATGAAAAAAATCTGATGTGTTGTACTCACGTGACTTTCTCTACTTTTGTACTAACCATTCTTACAAACTCTTATTCCTGTATCTTCTTCGTGTTAGTTGAGATAAACATTTGTACAAATTATCTTATTGCTTATTTCCTTGTAGGTACAAGGGGAATATGGGAATACAGTAGTTTTTCAGCGATAGTCAAACCTTTTAAAGCTTTGAGGTCTCATTCTCTTTGCACACTTAGACATAAATTGTGTTTTAGCGAGATCTACATTTTTTGTATAGTATGATTTGGTCTATCTCTTATGGTTTACAAGTTATTCAAAAGTCAACCAGAGTAGACAGGGCTACATGGGCTACAGCCAGAAAATTCAAAATATACATTTTATTTGTTATACATATATCTTAAACATGGCCTTTTAATCAAAATCGTTAGACCCATTTTCAAGAAAATCAAAATTTTCCATGTAAAGGGTAGTTTAGGGTGGGGCTATTTTCTTCAAAATCTTTGTGTCGCATCCTTGAAAGACATTAAACCTAAATACCAACTTTGGTTTTTAACCGAGTGTTTGTTTTTAAGTTATGCTGTCCACAAAAAATTTATTTATTTTTGTTGAGACATACATGGACCTTTTTCTAAAAATGCTTTCTTTGGATTCAGGAGGCCTCAAAACATATATTTCCGGTGAAATCTCGACATCAAATTTCTTGGTGGAATACAATACTTCCTCTACTAACCAGAAGAGAAAGTAAAGTTAATGGAAATATCAAGCTTAAGAATATAGAAATCCAATTACCTTACAAAAACAGATAATAGAGTTATGTTTATGAATATGGAAACAAAAATCAAAAGAACAGTGGCTAAACAAAATAGGAAATGTTGTTGTTTTCTAGTTTTCTAGTGCCTTGCATCTGGCAATGAAGCCATTAGCATTCACGCTTTCCAATACTTTTGAACTGTAGTTTCTTCTGATCTTAATGCTTCACAGGTCTTCAAGTGGTCTTCGTTCATTTCTGCTGGATCGTTACACAGGACACATATTGGTGAGAATTGTTGTGATGAAATTTGCCTAAAGATGTCCACACCCGGAGATCCGATTGGGGGACAGTTTCAACTCCGGAATGTTTATCTTTAGGACTCATATTCATGTATGTGGCTTTCATGTAACTGTTTTCTTAACGGGCACCAGTTTTACAATGTGGCAGTTACATCACCCGACTCAAACCCCCATTTTGCAAGGGGGACCACACCTATCGTTGGTCAACGGGTCCATCGGACCTAGCCGGGAGGACTAAATAGGTGGTATTTAGATCCACCGACCTTCCCCTCATGTGCCTCTGAAGGACGCTGTTGTGCTGTGATAGGCCAGCACATATGTAAAGACATTTCCTCCATTTTAGATGAAACAGTTATACCGCTGTGATTCGGTCCCCAGAGCCTCATCTGTTAAAAGCAGGGTGCACCACGGGCAGGATGAGGATGGGAATTGGGTAGGAGAGGCTATAGGAGGCGCATCACTACCCCTTACTACAATTTAAAATGCATCAGAGATTTGTGCTTCCATCATAATTCACTTCTCAGGTTGAATTGTTGGGTTGTAAAGCTGCACAAAGTACAAACCTAACCATGTAGGAAATGCATAACAGAATGGCTGTTAGAATAAGTAGAAGCGTTACTGCAATTCCACTTCAAAGACACATTACGCTGTGTTTCACTGTGTGAGTTTAGCAGATGTCAGAAGAAGGTAGAGATATATTTTTCAACATGGAAAAAATATTCAGTTTTTTCAATAACTGATATTACTGATGCATATTCAGACCTTTGCTGTTTTTTACTTTCTCTACTGGTAATTAGAAGGAAGTATTGTATTCCACATAAAAATTCGATGTTGAGGTTTCACCAGAAATATATGTTTTTAGATCTCCTGAATCAAAACACGAGTTTCTCCACCAATTCTTCAGAAAATTATTCTTACAAACTATTAGTTGAGATATGGCAGCGCCATAGCCGAGTGGTTAGAACATTCGCCTACCACCTACGCAGCCTGGGTTCGATCCCAGGGACCCACCTAATGTTTTTTAGGTATTGCCCTTTTTATGATTTGCAAAGATCCACTGCGCTACGCCACTTCCACTGCTGCAACCTTTATCGATCGGCTCACTCTCTCAACATCTGTTGTCATTCAAGGCTGGTAAGAGTTTTATTGCAGGCAAGGTAATTTCAGCATTTTGACAAGGAGCTTAAATATGACTTCTTTGTTAATGGGCTCATGGAACAACTGAGTGACAATTACAAGCCATCCGAATGGCGTCTTTTCATTATTCGTCAAAGTTAAGTTTAAAGGCAGTTTTATTACATAATGGTAACTCTTATCCTTCCGTCCCTATAGCTCATGCTGTCCAGATGAAAGAAACATATGAGAATTTGAAGATAGTTTTGAAAGCTATGAACTATGCAAAGTATGAATGGCAAATCTATGGAGATTTAAAGGTCATGGGGTTACTCCTGGGAATGCAGAGTAGTTTCACCAAGTTTTGTTGTTTTATATTGGAGTGAGTGTCATGTTAAAGAAAAACATAATGAAGTAACTGAGTGGCCTGTAAAGAGTGCTTTAATACTGGGTGAAAAGAGTGTTAAGTATGAAGCATTAGTTAACAAAGACAAAATTGTGCTACTGCCGCTTCACATTAAGTTAGGCTTAATGAAAAATTTTGTGAAGACTTTGAACAGCGAGAGTAGGGGTTTTCGGTATTTGAAAGAAAAGTTTCCAAGAAGTAAAATTAAAAGAAGGTATTTTTATTGGCCCACAAATACGCAAATTGATGGAAGACAGGCATTTTGAAGAACTACTTTCCAAAAACAAGAAAGCAGCATGGGTAGGATTCAAGACAGTGTGCAAAAATTTCCTGGGAAATACAAAAGCTAACAACTGCAAGGAAATTATTGAGAACATGCTAAAGGCATATAAAAATTTAGGGTGCAATATGTCCTTAAAAATACATTTTCTGTGCCTGCACTTGGGTTTCTTCCCTGCCAACTAGGGGGCTCTGTGTGATGAGCACGGAGAACGGTTTCATCAGCATATAAGTACCATGGAAAAACGATGCAGTGGAAAGTGGTCACCTAGTATGTTAGCTAACTATTGTTGGCAGCTCATAAGGGAGCTTCCTCATGTCAGCTAAGTTTTCTCGAAAGTTTTTTTAATAGTGAGTAAAATTAATTATATTTTTTGCATGAAAGTTAAATATGGATTGTTAGTTCACTTTAACCATAATATATGGATTCTGCATAACCTTTTTGTTATAAGGTTGAGCTAAATGAAATTATTTCACATCAGGATTATTACAATATTTTAATCGTATCTATTGTATGCGTTATTTTTTAAAAACATTGAAACCGATTTCTCCAAAAAATGGTATGTGATGGAGAATTTTGTTTCAGATTTGAGTTTAGCATAGCTAATATGTACAGCCGTGGAGGAAAAGATTGAGCACTGTAAATTTTGTAAGTGTCGCTTCGGCCTCACGGTAGTACACGAAGTAACCAGAGCATGGTTCACACAAGGCGCATACATTATTCTCCAAAGCAGGCTTGTACAGAGTGAGATAAGACACAGTTTATTATTTTATAACATAAAATAACAACCAGGGTACAATCAAAAGAACTGTTTATTGCCAACATGCACAGAAATCTCACAAAATATATATGCCAAACCCTCAGAGTTGAACTCTCCATTAGAGTTCTCTATATACGAGAAGAGGTTGTTCGTGGTAGAAATGGCTCAGTGCCAACATTCTGCGCTTGAAACTCAATGATCTCTGTGGGATGGAGGTTCGAGTCCCCAGAACCAGATAGTGTTTTTATTTCTTCTTTTTTATTTTTATTTCGGCGTAGATTGCGCTCTGTAAATCAATATTGACTACTGTAAGTGAAATCTTGATCAGCTGTTCTCGCAAACTAGAAAATAAAGAAAAATACAGCAACCTGATCTCCAGTTCCTTAAATGTGTGACTGAGGACCTCTTTCGGTGCTGAATGGAACTAAACATAAGTATATGACCGAAACAGAAAGAAACACAATGATATAAGAATCAAGCTTGTCGCCAGTAGTTGAAAGAGTTGGCTATTACATAGATACATACATACATCTCATACTCAATTCTTAACTAATATTGCATAAAATCTATATAACTTTAAATTAAAAATATGAAGTAGAACATGAAAATACAGAAAACAAAATAAAGGAGGAAAAAAAATTTTCTGTTGCCTGGGTTTGAACGTAAGTTCACCAGTTCTCAAAGCGCGTGCATTACCTCTGAGCTGTATTTGCGTGGGGCTTGAACCATCTACTGGCACATTCATATACACGCTCTAACACCGGTCACGTTTTTTACGATAACATGACAAATTTATCATATTCAGGGCACTTCATGTCTTATGAAACATGTCATTGGTTGTTTTGGTTGATTGGATATCACTGCTCCTCCTGTATGTAGAACTGCCAATACACATAGCATCAGGCAGAAACACATTGGGTTTGTTAACAAATTGACTAACGCAGAATGGGAAGTATGGCACTAGTTCTCGCACTACCCCTATTTCTTTATCAGGAACCAATACAAATGCAGGCACAATTCAAGAGATAGCTTATATGTGTGCTCGACAGACAATAACATTTGCTGCTGAGACTATTAGCTCGGTTTAACTGCATATTGCAAAGGTCCGCCTCGGTAGCGTGATGGTTAGCATGTCTGCCTCACGTTCAAGAGGTCGCGAGTTCGAATCTCGCTTAGGGTAAGTTATCCGGGTAAGGTTTTTTTCCGAGGCTTTTCCCTACCCTGAGAAGACGAATGTCAGGTAACTTAAAGCTCCATGGACCTCGGGCTCATTTGAGCATCATTTCACCCATTTCATTTCATTCATTCGTCCGATATGACACAATGTTGGAGGACGTTAATTAAAAAAAAAATGCATATTGCAAATACCGACCAGTGTAAACTGCGCTGCAAAATGAAGCGGGACTTAGAAGTTTTTGTGCCCTCAGCATGTGCTCAGTCATAATTTCCATGGCTGTACAAAGTCACCTATTTTCATTCGAGTGCAAAAATAAAAGTTGAAAATTGTTGTTCAGTGTAATTTAAACAAAGTAATAAATGTTGAAACAAAAAGTATTTGTAATTAGCTAAAATGCAACAATCTGAAAGTAAATCTTCAAAAAACCAATTTAATCATCTTCAAATACCGAAATACTAGATCCAGTAATGTTCTCAGTGTAAGGATAAACAATGAAAGCATTCAACAACTAAAAAGTACCAAATTTTTGGGAATAATTTTGGATGAAAATATGACATTTAAAATGCATATTGCTTATATCTGCAATAAAATTAGTTCCCTATTATATTTATTAAGATATTTATCCAAATATCTAAATCCAGACTACTTAAAATCAGTTTGCTGTGGTCTAATTCACCCATATTTGCAATATGGAATTGAGGTATGGAGTAACTCAAGTACGGCATCACAAATGTAAATAGATTAATGATATTGCAGAAGAGATGTGTAACATTATTTAATCTACATAGTAGAGAATCATGTTAAGATAGTTTTGTAAAAGCCAGAATACAAACTGTAGTGTCACTGTATGTTTATAAGGTAATAATGTTTGTAGTAAATAAGAATCCTCTACAAATAAAAGACAATTATAAGTATGGTACTAGAATACAACACAATTATTACCAGGGAAAGGATTTATATGTAAATACATATTTACTTATAAAGCTAATATCATTTCTATTTTGCATTGTCATTATGTTTCACAATGTGTAGAGTTGAAAAATGCTATTTTTACTTTCCATATTTCTCCATATTTTACAATTTAGTACACATTTTAATTAATTTTCATATATTTTCCATATTTCATATAAAACAGCCTATCTTAACAAGAAAATTAACGGTCAACAACCTCAGCGGTCCTCAACAATAGGAAAGAAAGTCAGACTCTGTATTACACATCAGAATACTGTCGCGAACCCATTGTTGCGACTGGCGGCCGACGTGCACAAAGAGACAGATAGTGCAGCGCTGAGATAAAAGGCTTGCCGAAACAGATAAAGATAGATAACTTGAAGGTGCAGCGCGGAGATAAAAAGCTTGCCAAAACAGATAAAGATAGATAACAGAAGGTTCTAGTGCCGTCTTATTTGTTACATGAAAATACCGGTAATTTCTCAAACAGTGAGCAGAGCTATAAAAGAGGCCGCAAATCGCCAGTGAGGGCGAGTCGAATGGGAACTGATTCGTGTGCTTGCAGCTGTTATGTTACGTCATGTTGCTGCCAACGGCTACAAATCGGACTTTTAATTCTACAAAACCACAGTCACAATACACAGTGGTGGAGTTCATTCTATAAAGACAGTAAACATGCCACAAGTATCACATCCAGTCACTTTAAAATTAAAAAGTTACATTTCAGAATTTAAAGATGATGGTTTATCAACAGAAAATAAAATATTATTTTGTAATTTCTGTCAGTGTGCAGTATCTTCTACTAAAAAGTTCCTGGTGCAACAACATATTCAACCTAGTAAACATCAGTCTAACAAACAACGAAACTCCAAGCAGAGACAATTGTTTTTAACAGAACCAACAACATCAAATACAAGGTCCGAGTTCAACATCAAGCTGTGCCGTGCTCTCGTCTCTGCTGACATTCCTCTCCACAAACTGAAAAATATCTTCAGAGAATTCCTTCAGGAATACACTCAACATACAATCCCGGATGAGTCAACGCTTAGGAAGACATATGCTCCAACCATCTACCATGAGACAGTACAGAAGATAAGAGATGAAATTAAAGATGGTCCAATTTGGGTTTCTATTGATGAGACTACCGACAAAGAAGGTAGGCTTGTTGGCAATGTAGTTATTGGTCTGTTAAGTGAACAATATTCTCAACGGATTCTTTTACATTGTGATGTTCTTGAAAAGTGCAATAACAAAACTGTAGTTAAGCTGTTCAACGAAGCTATGGGTATTCCATGGGTATTATGTACGAATATGTGTTACTCTTTATTAGCAATGCTGCCCCTTATATCCTCAAAGCTGGACAAGCATTATCTGTAGTTTATCCTAAAATGATTCACTTAACGTGTGTGGCACATGCATTTCATCGTGTCACAGAAGTGATAAGGGGCAATTGCCCTAAAGTGTTCCTCAAAGCTCCCAGTAGAGTTAATACGTTGAAAGAAATGTGCCCTGATATTCCATTGCCACCAAAACCAATTTTAACTAGATGGGGTACTTGGCTGGAAGTGGTTGAATATTATGCCGAAAATATAGACTCTATTAAGAATGTTCTACATGCATTAGATTCTTAAGATGCAGTCTCAATTGATACTGCGAAAACAGTTGCCTGTGACACAAGTGTGAGGAATGACTTAACTTACATTAAGAACACATTTTCATGTATCATAAAAACACTCAAAAGTCTCCAAAATAGGCACCTTTCACTTCCTGAAAACTTTGAAATTATAAATAGCACTGTGGAACAATTGAATCGTGGTAGAGGTGAAGTTGCAGACGCAGCAAGAGCTAAGGTAGACACTGTACTTTAAAAAAAAACCTGGATAAGAAGAGCTATGAAATGTTGTTGCTGTGATGAGTGGTGATTCAACAGTGAAGGTGAACTTGGACTTATCCCCAGCAGACAGACATCGTGAAATTGAAGAATGCACCAGTTACTTCTGCTGATGTTGAACGCAGTTTCAGCCAGTATAAATCTGTCCTCAGAGACAATAGAAGAAGATTCATTTTTCAGAACTTGAAAGAAAAGTTTGTAACCCATTGCTATTATAACAGACAATAGAAATTGTGTCTTGTTTGAAGTTCGCATAATAATTTAAAGACAAGGTATGTTCTTTATTTTATTCTTTGGTTAGTTTTATTGAAATATATCAATATTTAGCATAGATAGTCATTTTTTTATAATTATAAGTTCATATGTAATTCCATATTTTGGTAAAAATAACTGCATATATACATATTTCATACATTTTTAGTCCATATAATTCCTTTCCCTGATTATTACATAGGAAATGTAAATAAAAAATCTGATGTGTTGCACTCACATGACTTTCTCTACTCATGTACTAACCATTCTTACAAGCTCATTACTATAACTTCTTTGAGTTAGTTGAGATAAACATTTGTACAAATTATCTTATTGTTTATTTCCTTGTAGGTGTAAGAGGAATATGGGACTACAGTAGGCTTTGAGCGATAGTCAAATCTTTTAAAGCTTTGAGATTCCGTTCTCTTTGCACACTTAACATATAAAAAATGAACAACGATGTTCCATTGCACCAAAGTTCTAAGTTTTCCGAAACTGACACACAAAACAAGGAATATCTCCGAAATGGTTCACTCTACAAAAAAATTTATTGAGACATAAATTGTGTATTTTAGCAAGATCTACATTTCTTGTACAGTAAGATTTTGTCTATCTCTTACGGTTTACAAGTTATTCAAAAGTCATCCAGAGTAAACAGGACTACATAGGCTATAGTCAGAAAATTCAAAATATACATTTCATTTGTTATGAAAATATCTCAAACATGCAGCATTTTAATCAAAATTGTTAGAGCCATTTTCAAGAAAATAAAAATTTTTGAAAAATTTTCCATGTAAGGGTAGGTTAGGGTGGGGATATTTTCTTCAAAATCTTCGTGTTACATCCTTGAAAGACATTAACTTTAAATACCAACTTTGGTTTTTAACCGACATTTTGCTTTTGAGTTATGCTGTCCACAGACTGACATCACACACATACACACACACACACACACATGGATCTTTTTCTAAAAATGCTTTTTTTTTTTTTTTTGATTCAGGGGGTCTCAAAACATATATTTCCGGTGAAATCTCGACATCAAATTTTTGGGTAGAATACAATACTTCCCCTACTTACTAGTAGAGGAAGTAAAAATGCTTGAATATAGATTGTAAATACATAATTCTTGTTTGTTTTTCTCTAACGAGGCTTGAAACTTGTAAAAAAGGTCTATAAGCTAATAAAGATTATTATTATTATTATTATTATTATTATTATTATTATTATTATTATTATTATTATTATTACTACTACTACTACTACTACTACTACTACTACTACTACTACTGAATCAATTACTGTTTAAACCGTAAAGTCTGGTTACATAATACTTCAATAGTTACAGTTTCTAGTGATGAAACAGTTTGTGTAATAAGTGATTTATTAGTTAAGTGGTGTTGCCTATTCCCTCACTGCCGGCACATACCTGAGAGTAAGACCCTATAATTCCCGGCAGGAGCAGTTGGGGATGGCATCAAGGGTGACACACACATTGCCCTTTTATCAAAATCATTAGAGCCATTTATACGTATGAGGATATAAAACATGTAAAGTTATTATAATGGGGGGAGGGGGGGCAGTTTTATTTGAAAATCTTTATTTGTATACATTTGCAGAGACAAATGTGGGTGGTGCCTATTTTTGTGTCCAACAGACGTCAATTTGTAGCAGAAACTATGAATAAATTCAGCTATATGTTGGAAATATTGACTTTGTAAACCGTGCTGCAACATGATGCAGGATTTAGAAATATTCTGCTCTCTTAATGCACTCAGTCATTTTTTCCACGTTTGTACCTAACTATACGTCTCCACCTCATTCTTTTAAGTATATAATCTTACTAAATTAAAGAAATCTAGAATAATAATTCAAGCTGTTTTGTTTTAAAACACCATTCCTTCATTTCATATGGTCTTGTGTGTATAATTTTTATAATGATTTTTTTAAGCTGAAGCTATGAAAACAAAATTTTCTTTTAAAAAGATGTTTATTTTACTAATGCTATATCTAGAAGCCATTGAGGGATTATACGAACTGTTGCCATTACTGATTGAGATGATACTAGATGGGCCTTGGTTTAAAATTAGTTTGACTGCTTTATCCTTTGGGCATAGTTACTTCTACACAGTTCTCACAGTAAAGCCTGTGGCACTTTACAGCCAGCGACAGGCTCTCTACAAATACAAGCAGATTGGCTCACAGGAAGCACGAGAATTACAGAAACAGGTGTATAGATATCTTCTTTTTTAGAAATTTGAAAACAGTGTTGTAATAATCAATTTAAACCTTAAAGGTGGTGTTGATTAATAACACTACACAACACTTACTTATAATTTACCGAAACATGTTTTAAAGGCTTGACTTTCCTCTATTTTCAACCAGATTGGTTCTCCCTGGTGAGAATGGCAATGTTTTCTCTGAGGTTTCCTCTGGTGGTGGTTCAAGGAACTTGAAGATATCTTTCTAGGGGATGTCAAAATTGAATACTCTGTTTCTATTTTAAAAATGAAGATTTGTTCCCACATAGACAGCTCTTGTTTTCCTGTTACATATTTGAGGTGTTTCTGTTCTGGTTTCATGTTGTGGGTTTTTGTCCACAAGTGGTTGGCAACTGCTGATTTTTCCAACTCTTTGTTTTCTGTTTCTAAAGTGTTCCTTGGATCTTATTTCTAAGTTTCTTTTGGTTTTTCCTATATACACTTTATTACAGTGACTGCATTCAATTTGGTGTATGCCAGATTTTTTATTGGGTGGGATGGCATATTTGATGTTTGAGTTCAGTAGATTTTTTATGGAGTAGTGGTGCGCTGGTGCTAGCTGAATATTCTGTTCTTTAAAAATTTTTTTGAATATTTCAAAGGCCCAAGGATGGAATGTAGTTTCTTTTAGTAATTTTTTTGTTTCTGCTCATTTCGCTTTTTTGTGTACTAATGAATTGGGAAGCTTTTTTTTGCTATTTCAATTATTTTGCAATATTCTGCTTTGTATTCTTCTGTTGGAAGGGGGATGTCCACCAATCTATGTGTTAAGCTATTGAGGATTGCCTGTTTGTGACTTCTTGGATTTTAACTATATAAACGGACAATTACATAAAAGGCAAAAAAAAAAAAAAAAAAACAGTTCCCCCACCAGAGGAGACCTCAGAGAAAACATTGCCATCCACACCAGGGAGAACCAGACGATGTCTGGTTGATAATGGAGGAAAGTCAAGCCTTTGAAACATGTTCCAGTAAATTATAAATAAGTGTTGTGTAGTGTTATTAATCAACTCACCTTTATGGTTTTTTTATTTATGGCTAAGGGTTCATATGTTTCATATGATGCAGATATGTAATGGAAGTGAATTGTATTGTTACTAGATGCCCAGCCTACAGAAGGAGAGCAGGAGACTTTTGAAGAAGTGCAGAGAGTTCTAAGGAATTCTGAGCCTATTCTAGAAGAAATTCAGTGCTACAAAGGAGCAGGGAAAGAGATTCGTGAAGTAAGTATAATTTAAATACACTGAGTGTCTCACATCAAATATATCTTGGAGATTTTGTATGCTATACATTTATCACAAGAGAACCTTTGTTCTCCTGTACGTTAACCCAGGGTCATATGAATGGAATAGAACCACTAAAATGAATCTCGTCATTCAAAACTGCGTCCCCTCTCTTGCTTGTTATCCACTTATCGCTTTCCCTTCCTAAAAATGTCCCTATTATGTTAGTTTACTCTTCCCTTGTTTCTGCAATTATTTTCATTTAATCGTGCAGATTATTGCAATTTTCATCCCATATACTATCCCTCTATCTTTGAACCACACGAGGGGAATTTCATAAGTAATGCACAGTTTGGCACTATCAAAGATTGGGTGACACAATGCAAGTGAAAATGATGTCAGTTGTGGTTAAAGGCTTGAGAAAGAAGTATATGCATTCATTGTACCAATAGTGTAATCGCTGGGGCATGTTTTTAAAGTAAGTACCATTTAAATATTTTGCCGCTGCAGTCAAGATTTTGAGCATGTGGTATCTCTTCCTCTATTAATTAGGAAGCCAGACACAACTGTGAGCAACCATCACTGTTTTTTCATACTATTCGAGCATTTCAAAATGTTTAAAACAGTTTAACAACCCAACGATTGTGAATCAGATCAGTGATTCGCTTTTTGAATACGAGAAGTGTTATGTTAGTAAATATTCATCTCCAATTGTGTGAGGTTGATGGGGAAACAATGAGTAACAATGCCCAGCCACATACAGGCTACTCTCAAGATCTGATCGCTTCATTTGTTTGGGAAAAATATTACCATCATTTGTACAGTCAGATTTGGCACCAAGGATTTTCATCTGAAGAAATTCCTTGGTGGAAAACATTTCAATCACGATGATGTTAAAAAGGAATTACAGATTTGGCTTTTGTCATAGGCAGCATCGTTCTTTGACAAAGTCTTAAAAAAACTGGTTTCCATTACAATAAGTGGTAACTAAGTGTAGAAGTAGTGAAAGGTGTAAAGTTATGAGCGATAATGAAGTGTTTGGAAAATAATGTTGTGCTGCTTTTTAAAACATTATTGGTACTTAATTTAGGAATATACCTCATATATTTGCACAAGCAATGCTAGGAATGAACACTGCGAGTGTGAGGTACTGAAAGACAAACAACTCACCCCAACAAAGATTAGATCTTGTGAGGAGATATGCTACCCTAAGATAAGGAGGTTTTATCTTTTGAGGTTCTACCCTACACAGGGCATTGTTTTATTTGCAGGCTATTTCTACGCCTACAGAAGAGTTTCAGAGGAAAGCTTGGGAGGCAGTTCTGCCTCTGGTTTCAAGATTGAAAAGGTTCTATGAATTTTCAACAGAGCTAGGTACGTTAATTAAACTGTAGTAATACTGTAAATAAAGAACATTTGGACTGTGATTAGAAATAGGGATCCAAGCCCCAAAATCACAAACTGAGATATTCATATACTTGTAAACCTTCTCCTTATAACATTTGTTTAAAGCACATGAGGACAAAAAATGATGAAATTTACGAATTTGAGATTTTCACTTTTAAATGTGCCAGGAACTTAAGGAATCAAATGCATGCTTGGGTCGAGTTGCACTGTATTGAGCTCTGAGAATACAGGTAGTCTGTAAATATATTTGAAATGCATGTTTTCAGAAAACTCAATTTGTCTCAAGTTTACATTTTTCAATAGATAAAATGGGGCTGGCGCAGTAGTTCAGATCCAATTATAGTATAAGTTTACATGCATGCTGCAAAAAGACACTTCAGTAAACCTAGTTATTATTTTCAGTTTATGATAAATAGTTTTTGTAAGAAAAAATGAAATTTTCAGATGTTTGGCTAATTTTTATATAAAAATATGGGAAAACAGAAATAAATTCTTATCTTGGCAAATAGTGCTATGACTACATAAATAGCATACATAAATAGCAAGTGATGTACCCATAATTACAACAAATACGAAGCATGTAACATTAATAACTTAAAAAATAATGGTGCCAGCTGTGTTTTGAAAATGAGTAATATTTTATATTATTGAGTCATAAAATAATTAATAACTCTAAGTAACAATCATATAAATGTGAAACTTACTACATGGTGTATTAGTGACGTAGCTTACATATTACAGAACTTTGACATTTCAGTCCTCATCTTATACTTACATATTTAAACGACCAATTCTTGTATATAAATATATCCCATGCAACTTGGAAATTGCTCGAATCATTTCAATCAAATTTTGTATTTAAAAGGCGAGCAAAGCTCGGTCGCCCAGGTCTGTCCTTTAATAGCTATGTTTAAAACTTCAGCCAGATAGTAGCACATTGAAGCTTGAGAGGTAGAACAATGCCACAGCTGGGATTTGAACCACAGACCCTCCGCTTACCAGGCATTAGAGCACCCGCTCTTGTCTGGCATACTGGTAGTACTGATGTGATCCTGGCAATTGACAGCGTTGTGAACAAACAAAATATTTAAAAAATGTATGCTTGCTTTGCTTACCCAAAGTAAGAGTAGAGAAATTAAAAATTGTTTCATGCTTTCTAACAGTTTCATATACTGCTTTTCACCTCGATGTACTGTGTACCATATTTGTTACCCATTTTTAGCAATATTTCAACTTTTTATTGATTACTTTCCAAGGTGCCTTATTCGTACCGTATAGAATGTATTATTTTGTTGTTTACAGAAGTTGTGGTTCCTAAGATACTGTTCCAGTTGTGTTCGGGGCCCATGACGCCCACCCAGCATTTAGAAACTCAGCAGGCACTTGTTAAACAGTTTGCAGAGATATTAGAATTTGTGTTAAAGTTTGATGAATATAAGGTAGGCTTAGTTTGCTTTTTACCACTCATTGAAAACACATTGTCCAGTAGATGCCTAGTAGATACTCATGTTGGCATTTACTTTTTCAGATGAAGACACCAGCGATTCAGAACGACTTTAGTTACTACAGAAGAACCATCACAAGGCAGCGTATGTCAAGCCACGATGGTTTCGAGCACCTCGATACAAGAGAAGTTACAAATGAATTAGCCAATCGCATGTCGTTGTTCTATGCACATGCAACTCCTATGTTAAAGGTGCTAAGTGAGGCAACAACTAGGTTTGTGGCAGAGGTAAACAGTTCTTTTCTGAGAGGAAAAAATACAAGTGATAGACTTAGATGCAAATGACAATATGACCTAATAACAGTTGGAATACAGAATTTGAGTGCATTAAATTCAACATATGTTATGTTCTTATGTTTATGCTTGTGAAAACAAGAATGCATTGTACCAAATGGAGTAAGATGTGGCACAATTTTCTTTGTTTTAGAATTCAGATATTCCTATAGAGAACACAACGGAAACCTTAAGTACAATGGCAAAAGTTTGTCTCAGGATGTTGGAGAGTCCGTAAGTACTGCTTTTCATTGTTTTGTGATCCAGAAACTAGATTACTGATACATTTAGGTATTTAACCCTCCGTTGCTTGCTAGACGCCTGAGAGACCTGACCTCTAGGTTTATTTAATTATTACAGTTTACGATTGAACACACCTACATAATTGCCTAACTAAGGTGTAACATTACACTTTACTCAATGGTTTATTGCAGCAAAAACCCTATCTGTTTATTTCTTTAGCTGCAAGAATGACTAATTGACAGTTGCGTGTCGCACAGATCAAACTGACCGTGCATGTATACTCTCATTACCAACAGGTAACAGATCAAGATTTATAAAATGATGTGGGCAAGGATTTTCCTGAAATAAAATCCATATTTCTCAAAAGCTTTTTTAATAAGTTTAGAATGAATTGTTTAACAAATGAACTCTTGTAACAAATTTTTGAAACTTTTGTCTGAAAGTATTTGGTTAATTTCTTTATAGCAAAGTTTTTAAAATTGTTTCTTGCCCGAAGCTTGGATGTGCGTCCTCTTCATGGCAGACTATTACTTCACTTTTTTTACACAAACCTATATCCACAAAAATCAATTAGGCATATATTAAATAAGGAAATAATGAAGCTATTAACAGTGAAGCAACAAGAATCTAAAGTAAGAACAAATTAGAAACTAAAGGCTTTACTTATCGTAGTAATATTGCAAGGTTTTTGGTGTTGACACTGTTTCGAGTTGACTCCAACTTGAACGAGAATGAATTGGAGTCAACTCGAAACAGTGTCAGCACCAAAAAACTTGCAATATTACTACGATAAGTAAAGCCTTTAGTTTCTAATTTGTCCTTACTTTAGATCAATTAGGCATAGTTTCTTTTACATGCTATCACTTGCAGATTATTTGTTCTTTTTACTTCGTATTTCAGAATTATTGATGTCTTTCTATTTGCAACTCTTAATTGCCATGGATTATGCATAAATTTGCATCTTGCTATTTCGAAGCTTACACAACTTTATTGAAAAGGATTGACTGATGATTACCAAGCTTAGCAGTGATTGTTTCTCTTCACTAATATGTACAGTTAATGCTGGCTGTACTGTTATATTACGAGGGTCACTACATAACTTTTGAGACACACCAAAAATATTTTTTTAAAATTATTTTTACGCATGCAATTTTTTATTATTGGGAGCAGAAAAAGTAACGTGGGGCCAGGTTGGGACCATATGGTGGATGAATGATAAGTATGACCTATGTAGACTCCAGAAGCTGAATGGTAGCATTGGCCGTGTGTGCAGACGCATTGTTGTGATGGAGAAGGATCCCTCGCAGTCCCTTGCGTAGAAGCATGGCAAGCAAATTGTGGTGCACCAATTAGCAGTGACAGTGCTTTGCTCCTCCAGAGAAACGGTTGTCACAAGACCACCCTTTAGGAAAAATTAGGCCACCATTTTCTTGTGAACACTGGCAACACTTCACTTTTGTCAGTGAATTGTCATCAGAAAAGATCCACACCATTGATTGCTGCTTGTTCTCTGGATCAAACTAATAAGTCCAGGTTTTATCATCTATGACGATGTCAGAAACCCGTCTTGAGTCCCCTCCTTTGGATCATGTCAGCATTTTCTCACACCATTGAACATGGGCAAATTGTGGGGCACTCATTGGGATGTGACCTTCCTCACACAAAGGAATTTGTGGAGGATTTTCAAAACTGCTGGCAAACCAATCTGCAATACTGCCTCAGTTTCTTTAAATATTATGGGATTATTTTGGAACCACTTTTCACAATACTGCAATATTTTCCTTAGTCACTGATAATGCTGGATGCGTGCTTCTGTCCTCATCTTTCAAAGATATTCGGCCCCTTTTAAATTCCTGGAACCACCAGAAAATTGTGGCATGGGGAGGAGCAATGTGGTAAATGTTCAAGACTTTGGCACTGGTTTAACCCACTTTTAAGATTGTAGAAAGTTGTTGAGCAAAATGTTGTTCCCAGCTCCATTGCAGGGACTGACTACCTGCGCGCTGTGGGTTGTTCATCCTTGTGCTGCTGGGAGAGTTGCTACTCTCAAAGGATAGGACTATCCCATCCTGCATTCAATTCAAGTGGATCAATTTTCATTTTCTCAAATCTCAAAACTTTCATAGTGATCCTCGTATAATACCAAATAGTTTTGTACGTAATATTGAGATTAACAAAACAAAATTGAACACATATAACATGAATTAACAGTATTAGTGAATATAAACTATACATAACAAATACCAGCATGAAACAATACCTATTTCCATTTCTCGTGAATTAAATGTTCTGGGCTCATAGTTTTCCTTACAACCTAACATACCATAGGGTACAATAGGGTTCATATTTTTTAAGCTAATAAATAAATAAACATTGTTTTAGAGTATTTTTAACGTTGTTGGTGAACCGGTCCTAAGTGTATAACAAGTTAATTGCCACACATGCACGCACGCACACGCGGGCTTGCATACATAGCTAACTTAAGTTTACACTTACCATATTTACAAACTAGCATTTACATGAGTGGTACAGTCGTGGATAATAAGCTAATTTGGGAACCACATATCAATCACATCACTGCAAAACTTTCAAGGGTAATATATCTTATTAGGAATCTAAAGAGATGTGTACCAGGTAATTATGTATGATCAGCATATTTTGCATTCTTTCAGAGCATAATATCTTATGGTATTCTGCTCTGGGGAAATTGTAGTCATATAACAGAAGTTCTGTTATTACAGAAGAAAGTTATTCAAATAATGTCACACTCATAAATGTTATCACATTGTAAACCATTATTAATTAAGTTAAAATTATTGACTGTGATCAACTTATATATATACACACAAAATACTACTGTACACAAAAAATAACTTAACCACCCAGCAACATAGGTTTGACATTCATTCATATAATACTAGAAAAAATACAATGATCAATGTACCCTATCACAAACTGTCTAAATCTGGCAACAGCTATGAAGTACTAGGAATAAAACTGTACAATCAGTTATCATCAAGAATAACACAACTACCAATAACAACATTCAAATGTAAATTGTGTGATTGCTCAAGGCAACACCTGTTTATTCTTTGCAAGAATATTTTGAGTGTAAAAATATTATATAGTTTAAGAGGTAGAACTGGAACTTAAAAATTCAATGCCACAACTGGGATTTGAACCACAGACCTTCCGCTTGCCGGGCGGACGCTCTAACCACTGAGCTATTGTGACAAACTGCCAGAATGGCATTAAATTCTCAAGCCAGTTCGTATTTCTCCTGGTAAACCACAAAGGCAGTCTCACATCAGAAACAATTACCCCAATGGTGACTTACTATTGTAAGTACTTTATATCCCAGGATTAAATAACCTTCACATGGTAATTATAATTTATTTATGCCAACAAACTTACTGTTGTTATAATTACCATGTGAAGGTTATTTAATCCTGGGATATAAAGTACTTACAATAGTAAGTCACCATTGGGGTAATTGTCTCTGATGTGAGACTGCCTTTGTGGTTTACCAGGAGAAATACGAACTGACTTGAGAATTTAATGCCATTCTGGCAGTTTGTCACAATAGCTCAGTGGTTAGAGCGTCTGCCCGGCAAGCGGAAGGTCTGTGGTTCAAATCCCAGTTTGAATTTTTAAGTTCCAGTTCTACCTCTTAAACTTTGCCCACACACGGCTTGTGTGTTTAAAAACACCAACAGTAAGTTTGTTGGCATAAATAAATTATAATATTATATAGTTGTTTCTGTTATATGTAATTGATCTGATGTTTGTAAAATATTGTTGCCCATCGCATTATTGTCGGCACTACCGCAAAGGAGCCGAAGGGAAGAGACAGAGAATGGCCGCATTGTTGGGGCGCTTGCCGAAAGAGAGAAAGGGATAGAGACTTCTGGAATTTTCTGCTTTGTATTTGACCGCAATAATAACTGAACTTTCCTGAAGTTTCCAGAATAGTGCCTGGGAGATATAAATAGCGGTAAAGTGTGAGAAGGGACAGTTTTTGTGTTACGAATTCGGAGCCGTGCGGTTGGTGAATCGGTAAAGACTTTCTTGCTGTTGCAACGAGTGTACAAAGTTACTGTTTACGGAAATAAAAGTGTTTCTTTATCTCGACTACATCTGTCTTCTTACTTTACACCCACCAAAGTCACAATATTATATAATGGTTTTGTTGTGTGTAATAAGATGTTTCTTATGATGTCTATTGCTGTATACAACTCAATGACAAATCAATGTTCAATGCAGTCTTATTTTGTTGACAAAATTCTTGCGCACAATAAAAGGGATTTTCTACAAGCCATTTATACAGCCTGTTCTTAAATGTTTGAACATTCAGCTTTCTTATTTCTTGTGGGAGTGCTTTGGAAAGCTTTATTCCTATTACTTTATAGTAGCTAGATGTTTTCTGTAATATGTGATATGGCATGTCAATTCTATTCATATTTCTTGTCCCATGTTCATAAAATTATGTAAATTTTCTTTGATACTAATGAAAACATCATGGATATATACATGGTGCAGCCATAATGAATTATGTTGAAATGATGCAAATAGCCCATAGACTGAAGTAAAAGGCAGAAAAGTGTATTGAAACAGACAAGACAAGATCAGTTGTAAAATTGATCTCTTTCTGTTTTGGTTTGTTTTGTTTTGTAGCGGGATAGCTTTTTCTCGTAATAATGAAAATGAATTTTTGTGATTGCAGGAACCTTTTAGCTCAGTTTCAACAGGAGGAGACACAACTGTTTGTGCTGAGAGTAATGGTCGGACTGGTAATCCTGTATGACCATGTTCATCCACATGGGGCTTTCGTTAAATCCTCCAATGTTGATGTAAGTTTTTAATGGCACAGTTGAACAATTTTTTCCATAATTTATGCAACTACTGTAACAAAAGAAATTCTAATTATTTAATAAGTTGTCTCCATTTACAATGTGGTAGTGACTAACTAGAGGAATCATGAACATTTTGGTACATCTCTGGATGTGTCCAAGCATTTTGTCAAACAATGTGTTACTTTTATTTGCATTACTACTTATGTATATTACTAATGTCAAGAAGGAATTTTCACCACATGATATACAGGAGAAATAGAGAATTATTATTGAGTAAAAGGACTATGTTGAGCATAAAGTTGTTTCTTTCAATGGAAGAATAGCAGAAAATAAACGAAATGGTGTTCCTTTTATGTATACAAACTCAATAGCAATTTGCACCTTAAATTTCATATTGTTGTAATTCACCATCTTATTTATGTTTGTTCACGCATTTTCCTTTTCTGCCAGTATTCATTGTATACTGCACAATGTGAAAGATGTCATAAATTTATTCTTAGCATGTTGATTGAGTTCAATTCCTTTACAATCTTTTAAAATAACTGTTCCAGGTAAAAGGATGTGTAAAATTACTGAAAGAACAGCCTGCCGCTAAGTCAGAAGGACTCCTTAATGCATTAAGGTAATATTAAAAGATTGAAAGTGTTTTAACAGAACAGAAAATATGCTTAAGTATAATTTATTTGATTCTTTTAAAGCAGCAGTCAACAGTAAAATTCAATCATTAAATATGTTATAGAAATGTTACCCAAGTAATCCTTAGGTTACTGGCATTTATAATCGGCAGGAATCAAGGAGGGGATTGACAGTTCAGAACAGAGAGGGGCAACATTGCCGCTTATTTCAACCATGTGGAGAACATGTTAGGATTATGTATACGGAGACAGTTGGATTACGCTTGGAATGTAGAACAGGCGTTATTCATATCTGGAGTCACATGTCACCTCTTTTCCTATTACAAATCTTTAAGTTATGGAACTACAAACTTTGACGGAGAAATTGAAGCAATTCGAATGGCCCTACAAAATCTTTTGTACAGAATTTCACATTTTCAGCAAGCAGTTATTCTCTCAGATTCCAGGGCAGCAATTATAGCAATTACTTCCAAGTTGTCACCAAAAAACCAAACAATTATAGAATGTTGGAAAATCCTTACCCATCTAACAGCACTTCAAAAACACCTAGTCTTCCAATGGATACCAGCTCACTGTGGACTGAGTGGTAATGAGAAAGCTGATTTTCTTGCAAAAAAGGGTACCGGCAATGTGCAGAAATCAATAGTTAATCTACCATTTTATGCAGCTAAAAGATTAGTCAACTCGGAATTCAAAAAAATTATTCAAAAATATTACTATGAAAAATCAAAAAATAAAAAATAAACATTCAAACAGTAATTCCTGAGTATCCTCGAAAAACAGCAGTTGCAACCTTCAGGTTGATTACAGGACATGATTGTCTGGCAAAACATTTAAACAGAATTGGGATATATTCTTCACCACTCTGTCCTCTATGTGATCTGCAACAGGAAATGGATCGAAACCACCTTCAAATATGCCCAGCCACTTCTAGTGCCCCATTCATCAGTGAAAAATAGTGGAGAGCAAGAGGACTAATGACTTCATTGTCAGAAATCCAGCATTAGCCAACAACATATCTGCATTAGAACACAATAGTAAAATAATGAATCTACGTGCAAAGAATAGAAAATGCAAGTATATATCAATGTTGTTGTTGACTGATGGTGGGTTTCTGACAATGAAGTCATTGGTCCTCTTGCTCTCCAATATTTTTCACTGATGGATGGGAAGGGCTCTAGAAGTGGCCAGGCAAATTTGAAGGTGGTCTTGGTCCATTTTCATTAATGACCGCCAAAAAATAAAAATATGGTACTTTCTAAAAAGCAGTTACTTTTATTGCTATATAGCTCTCCAGTATATATCAATGTAAAGATTTATAAACTTAGCTAAAAACTATGTCAAAATTTGAAAACACATTCTGCTCCAACTTACTATTATTATTTAAAACAGTACTAGTTTCGGAGAGGGCCCTCTACTTCATCATCGCCAGATTTATGTTAACAAAAGAGACATAGCTATGAAATACTGTAATGGGGAAATGCTACTGATATCTGAGTTTCTTGCATCATTGCTGTTGTCGCTGGAATTCTGCGCGAAGTGACAAGCTGTTTTATCCTTTCTTCCAAAACTCCTTCACTTTCCCATGTTGCACTTATTACACCCTTGTTTTGAGTAACCACTTTTTCACAGTTTTCAGCTTTTACTGCTATAGCTTCATTAAAAGAGACAAATTGCTAATGAGTAGTCGGAAGCTTTCATGGCCTGAGTCAGAACTAAAGCAAGAGATTTCTTCTGACTTAAAAGCCATGGTCTGCTGGAGTTTAGACCTCCAGACGTTTTGTCCACACCTGCGGTGGACATGATCGGCGGCGTGGTCTGAGTCTTCTCGGCGAAGGTTGTTACAACAGTCTGGAAACATCTGGACCTCTAAACTCCAGCAGACCATGGCTTTTAAGTCGCAAGAAATCTCTAACTTTAAATTGCTAATGTTCATAACATATACACAGATTCAGACACACATAAATACAAGGCAGATAACCACATAAATAGAATGATGCAAACAAACTTGTCAGACCCAGGCAGTCTGTCTAACTGATGTAAGCATGCAAGCTGATGCTACAGGAAGGCATTGTACGAGGGTCCTTCAATAAATAACCAAACTAATTTTTTAATTAACACATAATGGCTTTATTACACTAACATTTACCTACACACTTTTGAAGTATTCTCCCTCAGATGAAATACAATTATTCCAACGATTTACCCATTGTTCGAAACACTCATTGAACCCATTTTTGCACAGTCTGTTCAGGATACCCATGACAACATTGTTTAACTCCTTATCACTTTGAAAATGGCAACCACGAAGCTCCTGTTTCACTTTAGGGAAGAGATGAAAATCGCATGGTGCAAGATCTGGAGAATAAGGTGAATGAGGCATAATCTCAATGCCCATTTCTGCGATGACATCTTGAGTGGCGCTAGCTCGATGAGCAGGGGCATTATCCTGATGCAAGATCCATCCTCTCCTTGCGAGATCTGGTCAGTTTTCAGCAATGTTTTTCTTCAGTATGTCACAATAGTAAGCAGCAGTTACTGTGCATTGAGTAGTTACAACATGATCATACAGAATGCCCTGTTTGTCAAAGAACATGAGATGCATGACCTTTCTTGCACTTTTCTGAACTTTTGCTTTCTTAGGCCTAGGGCTCGATGAATGTTTCCACTGTGAACTCTCCTGTTTTGTTAACGGGTCGTAATGGTGGAACCAACTCTCGTCACAAGTGATGACCCTATTCAGAAAGTCCGGCTCCCGTCGTAACCTTCCGAGCCATTGTTGACACGTCATGATGCGGTGAGCCTTCTGTTCGTCCTTCTGCACCTGCGATACCCATTTCACTGCAACTTTTCGATAGCCAAGATCGTTGCGAATTATATCGTCTACAGTTCCAACAGACAAATGAATTATGTCTGCAACTTTCGAAATTGTTATGCGACAATCTTCTCGCACAATTACGTCAATTGTGTTAATGTTGACTTCCGTTTTTGCTGTTATGGATCTTCCAGGGCGCGGAGAATCTTGAAGGTCTTCATGACCCTGTTTGAAATGTTTATACCACTCAAAGACTTAAGTTTTGCCTAAAGCTTGGTCCTTGTATGCTTGCTGCAGCATTTCAGAGGTTTCTGTAGGAGTTTTGTCTAACAGAACACAACTTTATTGATGTGCGTTGCTGCAATTTCAGTTCCATGGTGGATGCAGTAAACATGACCTCACGTATCGGGCTCTAACTCCCAACTGATTCACTCTGCATGATTGGCACTCACAACACTGCTAGAGGAAGGATTCACCTTTCCACCACTAGCAGCCATGGCACTCCTGGGCGGTTTATTTAAATACAATTAGATTATTATTTATTTATGCCAACAAACTTACTGTTGGTGTTTTTAAACACACAAGCCGTGTGTGGGCAAAGTTTGAGAGGTGGTACTGAATTTTTAAGTTCCAGTTCTACCTCTCAAACAATTAGATTAGTTTGGTTATTTATTGAAGGACCCTCATATATATTACAGGGAAAACAGAAGATAAGATGCAAGTTCATGTTACTGCCGAATTGTTCATCAGGCACATGCAAATCACATGTTAAATACCGGCAACACTGGTTTCATGTCTACTGTTGCTATGGAAACATCTTAGCTCTAATTGGTTCTTCTTTTCATTGTTATGACGACTGCAATGACATATCCATCCCCTCTCATTCATTTCGACGTTTCTCCCATGTGGTTAGGAACTGTCAACTCCCTTCTTGATTGGTGCTGAGTATAAATATGTCTACTTTTTGCTGATAGTATTAACCATTCCATGCAAAATTAATGTAAACATTAAGGCCCCATTTGTGCAAGAGATTTCATGTTGTGCAACAACTGCAACATGATCTGAAGGTACTTTGAGTTAAATGAGAGCATTTATGCCACAGAACATGGTAGTTATGCAGGTTGTATGGTCTTTCAGTTCCTGCGACATACATGGGTGCATATGGATCTGTTTATGCACATCAGGTTGTGGCATTGTGAGCAGTGCTGCCACTTTGGGAAACCCAAAGCTGAATATGGCTTGTGCTTTCACATGTTGCAGGAGTGATCTGATTTTCGTCATTCAGACGTTAATCAAGTATGCATACAGAACATTTTATAGAACAAATTTGTATTAGGACTTCAATTTGGGATATTGCTTTGGAAAATTACAAGGATCATGAAGCAAGAAGCAGTTTACCATACATGCCAACAAACTTACTGTTGGTATTTTTAAACACACAAGCCATGTGTGGGCAACGTTTGAGAGGTAGAACTGGAACTTAAAAATTCAATGCCACAGTTGGGATTTGAACCACAGACCTCTTACCATTAAGCTACTGTGACAACCTGCCAGAATGACATTGAATTCTCAAACCAGTTCGTATTTTTTCCAGTAAACCACAAAGGCAGTCTCAAATCAGAGACAATTACCCCAATGGTGACTTACTATTGCAAGTACTTATGTCCTGGGATTAAATAACCTTCAGATGGTAATTATTATTTATTTATGTCATACATTGTTTATCAGATGTGCAATCCAAGTTGAGTAAAGAATTTATAGCAATAGTGCAACACACAGGGATCTATATCCCTGTTGCATAACTAGGCCACTATAAATTTTGCCACATTGCGCCATTCCTTGTCTCGCAACGCAAAATCACTTGTATAAATGAGGCCTGGCATGCTTTAAAAATTTCTCTAAAATTGAATATATGTATTCTGCTACCTGCATTATCCATACCATGTAAATGTATGATTTTATGCTGATGTGGATAAATTCTCTAAGATGGTGCAGGTAAAAACAGTCTATGTCCTGTTTACTTTCTCCATTACATACATAGTAAGGGAGAAGGTATTGCATTCCACTAAGATTTTATTGAAAATACATGTTTTGAGACTCCCTTAATTCAAAAGAAGCATTTTTATAAAATGGTCGATGAATGTGTGTGTGTTTGTGTGTGGTGTGATGTTGGGCTCGGCAGACAACAAAAGAGGGATCGGGCCAAGTTGCTTTACACCACATGCATGCTGGCGAGTAGGCATGACTACTGTGTGTATGTGACTGTCAACAATCGAAGTGGCAGAAACAAAGGGGTTTCAAGAATGTTGCGAGACTTCTAGCTGCATCATTTCCAATACGCGTGTGTAACTGGAGAATGGTCGGTATGAAGTTATCCCCAGTATATAAGGAGACCAGAGAAGAACAGAGCAGTGGGTGTGTGTGAGTGTCATCATGTTGGTGCATCAAAAGTTTCAAGTTGTCTCCAACTCATTCTCAAAGCTATACAAGCAAATTCGTTACTTGAGTCAGTGGTTGAAAAAATAACTTACAACATTACTAAGATAAGTGAAGTTTTTAGTTTCTAATTTGTTCTTACTTTAAATCATCTAATATAACAATATTTAGAGACCATAGGCTTCACTTACCTTTTTTCTATATGTGTGTTGCTGAATTAATCAATTCAATTAATTGAACATCTTACACCATATATAAAAAAGGTAATTGAAGCCTATAGTCTAAATATTTGTTATATTAGCATGTTTGTAAGAAGAGTTTGTACAAGAGTAGAGAAAATTGTGTGAGTGCAATATATCAGATGTTTTTAAACCATTTCCTTTTTTTTTTTAATTCAGGGAGACTCAGTATCTTTGATAAAATCTTGGTATTAAATTTTGGGTGGAATACAATACTTACTATTGGTAAAAATCTGATGTGTTGCACTCACATGACTTTCTCTACTCTTGTACTAACTCTTATTCCTATATCTTCTTCGTGTTAGTTGAGATAAACATTTGTATAAATTATCTTATTGCTTATTTCCTTGTACGTACAAGGGGAATATGGGAATACAGTAGGCTAGAGCGATAGTCCAATCTTGAGATCCCGTTCTCTTTGCACGCTTAGTATATAAAAAATGAACAACAATGTTCCATTTCACCAAAGTTTTAAGTTTTCCAAAACTGACAAATAACAAGGAATCTCTCTGAAGTGTGTTTTAGGAAGATCTACATCGCTTGCGAAAAAGGGTACCGGCAGTGTATAGAAATCTATTGTTAATGTGCCCTTTTACGTAGCTAAAAGATTAGTCAACTCTGAATTCAAAAAAATTATTGCAAAATATTACTATAAAAAATAAAATAAAACATGGGAACTACCAAACATTCAAACAGTAATTCCTGAGTATCCTCGAAAACCGGCTGTTGCAACCTTCAGGTTGATTACAGGACATGATTCTCTAGTAAAACATTTGAACAGAATTAGGATATATTCTTCACCACTCTATCCTGTATGTGATCTGCAAAAGAAAATGGACCAAGACCACCTTCAAATATGCCCGGCCACTTCTAGTGCCCTTCCCATCCATCAGTGAAAAGTATTGGAGAGCAAGAGGATTAATGACTTCATTGTCAGAAAGACAGCATTAGCTAACAACATTTTTTGTATAGTAAGATTTTGTCTATCTCTTATGGTTTACAAGTTATTCAAAAGTCATCCAGAGTAAACAGGACTACATAGGCTATAGCCAGAAAATTAAAAATATACATTTCATTTGTCATATAAATATCTCAAACATATGGCAGTTTAATCAAAATCGTTAGCCATTTTCAAGAAAAGAAAATTTTCCATGGAAAGGGTAGTTTAGGGTGGGGCTATTTTCTTAAAAATCTTTGTGTCACATCCTTGAAAGACATTAAACTTAAATACTAACTTTGGTTTTTAACTGACCTTTCGTTTTTGAGTTATGCTGTCCACAGACTGACAGACAGCCCCACTCACACACACAAACACAGACCTTTGTCTAAAAATGCTTTTTTTTTTTTTTCGTTTTGATTCAGGGGGCCTCAAAACATATATTTCTGGTGAAATCTCGACATTGAATTTTTGGGTGGAATACAATACTTCCTGTACTTATCAGTAGAGAAAGTAAAAATAGAAAATGAAAAAGTGATAAGCAGCAATGTAGTGAATTGAAATGTGAACGTTGTTACACTAATGCACTTGACATTTTTACAGGTATACAACGAAACATCTAAATGAAGAAGCTACACCAAAGAACATAAAGAACCTTCTAGCTGCATGAAGTGGTATGAGTTTAGGTTGAAAGTTTGTACACAGTTGAGGACGCATACCCCGACGGTGCAATTTCCTGAGCTTGTAAAGCAAAGGGAAGTTATGTACGCATGTAACAAAGTTGATTACTGAAGGACACCAAGTGTCCAAGTCACGAGTCACCTAACAGAACAGCACAATATCATTTTTTTTTTCTTATGTGTGTAAGGATATTTCTGGGACAGCATGAATATTGGCTATATCACATGTTCGTAACTGTTTTCACTGCCTTAGGACTGAGTGCATGGATTCAATTTTGAAAATCAGAGACTGTTTGGTATTTTGTTTACAATTACAGATGATATCTTGATTGCATTCCATATATCAATAAGGTGGCTTACAAATTTGTTACTATTTAAACATGCAGTTGTAGTCCAATGTGTGTGTAAAGTCAAATTGTATATAGCATCTTATATAAAAACATTTTACACCAGTTTTGTTTATTGTATATGTTGTTTTTGGAATACACAGTACATTACTGTGTATAGAGAGTATAAGAGAAATGTTTTAGCAAAGCTCCATTCTGATGATGATGATGGTATAAGCAATATTTTAATGTAATATTCTTCGTTCCAAACTCAGTCAACAGTTGAATAATACTACAGATTTCATTTTTTATAACAAAAAATAAATTAAAGAATATTGAAACTGCTTAACTTCTGCTTATGGAAATTTGTTCTATTTATTTGTATTGTAAACAGGAGTGACATCGTTAAATCTTTGGTTGTATTTTATTATACCTGAATGGTGTTTGAGGTTCAGACGAATGTGCCAAAAGAATAACATTGCATAGAATCCACGAATATCACTTTATTACAGTGCACTACAAGACATGTTTATGAAGTACTGATGATTTTTTAATTATTACTCTTACCTTCACACATTGCATTGCTTCTCCACCTAGTGATCTTATTCAGGCACTTGTAATGTAAAACTAGTTTTGTATCTTCCTTTCATAGAAGTTTGAAAACAGTGTTGTTATAATCAATTTAATTTAAAAAGTGAGTCAATTAATAACACTAAACAACACTTACAACATAATTTTACAGAATGTGTTTCGAAACCTTCGAAACGTGTTCCGGAAAATTATGTTGTAAGTGTTGTTTAGTGTTATTAATTGACTCGCCTTTTAAATTAAGCTTGTTTTGTATGCTCCTCAAAGAATAATGCTGCCTGTGATGAAAAGTAATTCTGTACATTATCATTGTAAACTGTTCTCCACCAAGGAATTTCTTCAGATCAAATACTGTAGAGAGGGTTGCTAAATTGTTGCCAACCAAATGATGCAATCAGATGTGTGTGTGGCCGGGTATTGTCAGTGAACCTCGCATTTGGTGATGTATGTTGGCTGGTGTAACATTTCTTGCATGCTTCTTCTTCAGCTTTCCCATGTGCCTCACTACGTTAGGCTTTCTCTGAATCAATATATCCACCATGTGGGTGATGAGCCCTGAGATGGCTTCACAACAGCCCCATTAGCCTGGCTTTTCAGAGTTCTCATCAGGCCTTCTCAGCCACTGTAGCGATCCTGACACACATTGATCACCCTGACGAGCAGTCGGTTACTTTACCAGTCACCACCTCCCACGATGAGGACGTTTGGATTGGACTTTGGGAGGCCCATACAGGGATCATTCAACTGTTTTGAACTTGTTGGAATGTTCTAACAATAGAAAAACAAAGTGCAAAGTGGCAACCACGGATAGTTAGTAGGTCTTGGCGCTGGTCGAAAAGACCCCATAACTGGCTGGGAGGGACCATGGCGACGACACCTGTGGTGGGCAGAGGTGCGAGACACAGTGTCTAGGTAGTAGGTCTTGGTCCTGGTCGAGAAGACCCCATAACTGGCCGGGAGGGACCGTGGCAACGACACCTGTGGTGGGCAGAGGTGCGAGACACAGTGTCTAGGTAGTAGGTCTTGGCCCTGGTCGAGAAGACCCCATAACTGGCCGGGAGGGACCGTGGCAACGGCACCTGTGGTGGGCAGAGGTGCGAGATACAGTGTCTAGGTAGTAGGTCTTGGCCCTGGTCGAGAAGACCCCATAACTGGCCGGGAGGGACCATTGCGACGACACCTGTGGTGGGCAGAGGTTCAGGACAGTGCCTAGGTAGTAGGTCTTGGCCCTAGTCAAGAAGACCCCATAACTGGCTGGGAGGGACCATGGCAATGACACCTGTGGTGGGCAGAGGTTCAGGACAGTGTCTAGGTAGTAGGTCTTGGTCCTGGTCGAGAAGACCCCATAACTGGCCGGGAGGGACCATGGCGACGACACTTGTGGTAGACAGAGGTGTGGGACACAGTGTCTAGGTAGTAGGTCTTGGCGCTGGTCGAGAAGACCCCATAACTGGCCGGGAGGGACCGTGGCGACGACACTTGTGGTAGACAGAGGTGTGGGACACAGTGTCTAGCTAGTAGGTCCTGGCGCTGGTCGAGAAGACCCCATAACTGGCCGGGAGGGACCGTGGCGACTACACTTGTGGTAGACAGAGGTGTGGGACACAGTGTCTAGGTAGTAGGTCTTGGCGCTGGTCGAGAAGACCCCATAACTGGCCAGGAGGGACCATGGCGACGACACTTGTGGTAGACAGAGGTGTGGGACACAGTGTCTAGGTAGTAGGTCTTGGCGCTGGTCGAGAAGACCCCATAACTGGCCAGGAGGGACCATGGCAATGACACTTGTGGTAGACAGAGGTGTGGGACACAGTGTCTAGGTAGTAGGTCCTGGCGCTGGTCAAGAAGACCCCATAACTGGCCGGGAGGGACCGTGGCGACGACACTTGTGGTAGACAGAGGTGTGGGACACAGTGTCTAGGTAGTAGGTCTTGGCGCTGGTCGAGAAGACCCCATAACTGGCCGGGAGGAACCGTGGCAATGACACCTGTGGTAGACAGAGGAGCAGGACACAGTGTCTAGGTAGTAGGTCTTGGTCCTGGTCGAGAAGACCCCATAACTGGCCGGGAGGGACCGTGGCGACGACACCTGTGGTAGACAGAGGTGCGGGACACAGTATCTAGGTAGTAGGTCTTGGCGCTGGTCGAGAAGACCACATAACTGGCCGGGAGGGACCGTGGCGACGACACCTGTGGTAGACAGAGGTGCGGGACACAGTGCCTAGGTAGTAGGTCTTGGCGCTGGTCGAGAAGACCACATAACTGGCCGGGAGGGACTGTGGCGATGACACCTGTGGTGGGCAGAGGTGCGGGACACCACGGATAAGTGATAGATCTTGGCCTGGAAAGGGCTGTTGCACCCTGGGTTAAGTTTAAAATTCTGAAATAAGATTGTTTCTCAATTTATAATTTAATAGTAATCCCTGGGGGGGTCTCCCCTATACAGAGGGTACCCTTATCGTCCATCAGCTGAGTCTCGAGACGACAGAGAAGTGCAGTATCAATGCACCAACTCCCCTGGTTGTAAGATGACTGCTTGACCTTTTAGGGACCTACATTTTTATCAGAATAGCAACTCAATTTGCCATGAGGCTGAGTTAACCCAGACCTCCGAGTGGAGAAAAATATCTACAATGGAGACTAAACCCGCATCCCCTGTGCGAGAGGCAGGTACACTACAGGTTCCTTTATAGTTCAACAGATTTAAAATTGTTTCTTTTAGCTTTACCATGAATTACAACAGAATGTTTTGATAAACTTATGATTAATTTTATCTGAAGCTCAATATAATTAAAAATGTGCATATGTATAATATACAGTTAGAATATAACATTTATTACCTTATTTTTATGAGAAAGTTTATTGGTAATATGTACAATGTTTGGAATTTCCCAAGAGTTAATTATCAAATCAACCCATTTAGTAAGTTTTTGTCCATTGTTTCATTAAATGTTAGAGATGTCCTTATGAAGGTAAACTTCTCAGGGTACTGAAAGACAAAGCAATAAATAAATATTCTACAAGTGATTATTTTCTTTGAAGAAGTGTTTTACTATTTTCAGAGAAAATCTGGAGAGAGAGGTTTTTAAAACATATCCTTTATTTTTTTTTATTTTAGTACTTCAGCATTACGGTATATGTATTTGGCACTTTGAACAAATAGTATATTTAAAATTGCATATCTACATTATATAGGATGATTGACTCACTACAACTACCACGGAGAAAGCGACTCTTGCTGCCATAAAGGTAGAAGAGGGTTGATTAAGTAAATGATACAGGCCATTCAAAATTAATAAGTAACTATGATTTTACACAGAAACTTATGACTTTTTTAAAAAGGATATCTCATATTCTTTTATGTAATTGATAATATGATTGGTTGAAACATTTAAGTGCGTTTTATGGACTCAGGCAGTATTTGGGTCTTGTAAACAATAAATTAGAGTATTAATGCAGAATTTGTGACACTGCAGCATAAAATTATGTAATACAGAACCCTAAAAATTGCTAGAGACAAACTTAAGTTTTTTCCTTATAAAGCTTTTGGAGCAATTTTCTATCCTAAACTTTATATTCTGTTTTTAAAGCTATACTTGAATAGTTATTCATTGAATAACAAACTCACAGATAGTCGTACTTCTTTAAAGAGAAATGTCATTAAGTGGAGTAGTACATTATTTTGTTGCTTCTTCCATCATTCTTAAATGGAAACAAATATGAAGGGATTTGTGAATATTGTATCAAAGTATGTCATGGCTTTAAGATATGTGTCATATCATAGTCTTTGTAGAATAATAATTTATTTGAAATTAGATTAAGATGTTAAAGAATGCTCACATTTTTCTAAGTACTGTAAGGTGGAGCCAAAATATTGTTTTATTGTATGTTAACTCCAGTCCAGCATATCCACACATATACAGGATTGTTAGATGTGTGGTTTCCAAGAGATGGCAGCACAGTCAGTTGTGAGAGCTAGCTTGTAAAGTTGAACAGTGTTTGTGATGGTTACAGTAGCACAGAACAGCTTGATTTGCAAGGCCACAAGTTGTGAATTGTAAGTGAGTTGAACATGGAAATAAAGTGACATAAGAAATAATGGACAGAGGATTGTTTACTGAGCCTATTTCTTTGAATCTTTTTGTGAGGTCCCTAATTGTACTGGCATAGCCACAGGTCTTTCTGGAAACTTAAGTCTAAATTGATGTCTTGTTTCAGAGCACGACTTTCTTCCTTTCATAAATATTGTGGGAATATGGACACGTTCAGGCAATGTGAACGAATAATAAATACTGGAAGTTGATGACAGTGTTGTTGGAATCACATTAAAATAGGATTTGAGTTGATTAATATCCAAGCAACACTCACTTTTTAAAATTTCTCGGAATGTGTTTCAGAGTGTTATTAATCGACTCAAATCCTATTTTAATGTATGATGTCTGATCATGATCACAAATCAACAATAATCAGTAAGCATCCAGTAAACATATCTCCATGCAACTAACAGGCTACTTGACAGAAAGATGGGACCAGCTGACTATGGCCCGCTAGCCAACCAGTGCAGCCACCACACATCTAACAACCCTGTAGTTTATCATGTTTTGAATTTGTCAATTTAGTGTTCAAGATTATATTGGAAACTTTGAGAACAAACCACAGAAATTGCAAGCCTCATTGTTATGTCCTATAATCCCTACTTGGGCATAGAAAGGTTAATATACTGACCAGAATAGTCCTTTTACCCACTAAACTAGTTTGTTCATATCAGGGGCTTTGACTTGAGAAACAACTGACAGTGTTGTTACTCGCTGAACTGTATGGATTCGTAACGTTGATTTTACTATTAAAGACACTCATATTCACACTTCATTCAGACTATGGGGATAGGGAATCATTCTAGTTAAAGAAAATGCCACACCTGAGGGTCAAACTCAGGACATAAGGATTGGGATGCAAAAGTGTTGGTGTTGGTAGTGTTTAACGCCTGCTTTAACTACATACGGCACCGCAGGCGGTGACACTGATGACACATGGAATGAAGATGGAGCACCGGTGGAATGAGATGGCGGGGGAAACCGGAACACCCGGAGAAAACCCGCCCTGACGCCGCTTCGTCCACCACGAATACCACATGCAGGTCCCTGGGATCGAACCCGGGTTGCCTAGGTGGTAGGCGAGCGCGCTAACCGCTCGGCCACGGCGCCGCCGTAAGATGCACAAGTGTTCACCACTCGATCATACAGGCAGTCAGACATTTTCTTATGGCAGGTGATATTAATTATTTAGATCAGTGGCTGATAGGCTTGTAAACGTCATACCATCTTCAATTTACTGTGAAATGCAATCCAGGCAGGTTCATTAAGTTTTTGATAGTCTAATAATACTGACCAATGCCTCATCATTACACAGCATTTGGAACTTAGCATAATCATTTCAGCAATGTGAATACATTCTTGAAATACATCTATTTTGAATACAACTGTTAGATATAATGGTTGCTGTTTAAGTTTAGGATTCTATTAAACAGAATAGCACAAAGGTAGATTTCCACAAAACCTTTCGTGTTTACTGCGCACCAACCATGTTGTCAGTTATCAGTCATGAGATGGACATTATGAAAATGACTGGACATTGTAGGCTATACAGAGTCGACCACAATGCACCATCTGGCAGCCTCTTGTAGTTCAAGTATTTCCAGCATTTTATGTAGTGGTACAAATATACTTAAAGTACATCTTACTACAAGGCCTTTGCTTGGATGCATGCCTAGTGTAAAGGGAATTTCCTTAGGACACTGTTTGCTGGTTGAGTTGAATATTCATAACCTCCTTAAATTCAAGCACACAGATTTCTTGCCCATGGGAGACCTTAAACAATAAAGTGTATTGGAATAACTGAAAGACATTAAGAGAAATTACTGCAGTTCCAGAAGAGGTATTAATGAGTGTTGATGCAAATGTTCTTAAGGAATGTGAGAAATGTTTTATTATTGTTTTAGGGCCATCCAGAAAGTAAGGTTCCAGGCTCCTGATGTTGAGGAAAAATTTTTTGTGTCAAAGTTGATGTACCTTGTATGAGGGTAGATCCTAACAGTCAGTTTGGTTGGTTCCACATGTTTGTCAGTCATTTTGTTCCATCACAGTAAATTCTTCCGACAAAGATCATCACACACTCCTGCCATCTCCCATCCATCATTAGTTTTTTGACTTTGCAGAATAATACCACTGTGAATATCATTGGAAACTGGAAATTTATGGTAGTGCGTCACTACACTCCAGAATCTAAAAGACGGTCACTTCAGTGGCGTCATTCATCTTCCCCAGCTACCAAAAAATTCCAGATGACCCCTTCAAACAGAAAAGTCATAGCATCTGTCTCTTAGGACTGTAACCACATCCCTTTGGTGGATATTATGCTTAAAGGACTACTATTAATGCAGAGGCTTACTGCATTAGACGGAGCGAGATGGCTGTGCAGTAACGTGAGGTCATGGGTTTGATTCCTGTGGCCAACTTCCCTGACCCATGGGTTTTCCCAGATCACAAGACAAATGCTGGGAAGGATAATTACACCCTCAAATTTCCTGTCCTTCCATTTTCATTTCAATCCAGTCTTTCACGGTTGGAAGTGTTGGCATTGCTGTGTGAGGATTCTACAAACTATAACTTCTGTTCTTGACAGATGGGTGACATTGTGGTCACCGGGGTAGTGACTGCTTGTGAACCCTGGAGTCGAGACAAAGAACCTCCAGCACAAGCCTGTAGAGTGCTCTCACTCCATCCTTTCCTCTCAGGGTTTGACATACAATAGCATGATTAAACTCAGTGTGGAATCCCATCCAGAAATTACCTTTACCTGTTTTTTACTGCAATATCCTAAAAAATCTCTGAAGAGCCATTCAGAACTGCAGATGGAGAATGTTGACTCAGAGAGTCACAAGTTCAACAGGAGCTGGTGACATCATTTGGACAGGACATTCCCCCCTCCCGGTGTTAACCTTGGCTATTTCTGAACACAGTTTCGATATGGTCTAATCCACTTACTATAATTGTTGAAAAGTACCTGCAAAATGTAGCATTCTAAACATGAGTATTATTTATAGGTCTACCTGTTGTCAAACATCTTGAGAGTTGGGATGAACAAATAGATGTTTCACCCAAATAGTGTCCAGTGAACTGAAGTGCTTCACCATAGCATGTAAATATATGAAGGGTTAGGCAAAAATGACAGATGCTTTGTTATTATTCTTTTTAATGATGTTACAATGCTCAATACAGATTTACTTTGTATCTTCATATTTTTGCATGTGATGTAAAAGAAAGGGAAAGAAATTTGCATAAAATGCAATGAATGTGTTTTAAACAATAACCCAGCCTTTTATAAAATATTACTGTTTCAGTTTTGTGTACTAATAGCTATAAATGGACAATATGCAACAAAAGAAATGCAAAATATGTACTTTTTGGACAGTATTTTTTCAAGAACATTTTCAAACTAATCCATTGATAATAAAAGTTTACTTGCCTCAATTCAGCTGAAATATTTTGATGAAATGTAGCATCTAATCTGGTTTTGTGAGATAGCATGTAGTTTGAACGTTTCTTCTTAAAAAAGTTTGTAATGTTTATATGCTTTTTATCTAAAGGAAACCCATGGTAAAAAAAGAAAAGAAAAAGAGATATTCTGCCACTACATATCCTAAAGGGGAGGGATGATATTGTTTTTGTACTAATGGTCCATTTTGATGCTTAACTGTAGTGAGGGGTACATTGTACAGAAACAGGCTAAGTGTGACAAAGTTGTGCTGTGTAAGTAACTATTTGGAAATTAAACAGGTATATATGTGCCATGTCAACCTTCTTAACATTGTCTTCCTCCTCAACCAAAACAAATGAAACTCATTTTTTAAAACTTGTCTTACATTTATGTTTGCTGGCCCATCGTGAACAGAAAAGAAATAAATGTGCATGTCATCTTTCTGTGGTAACTTAATCCTTTTAGTGCTGTGAGCCGGTCTACAACCAGGGGCCTGCGACCCATCAATGCTCAACATTGTTATTGGAATAAACTGCCTATTTAGTGTGATCTCCATCTGTAATATAAACAGTTGGTATAATCTCTCAATAGCTTCTAAATATAACATTAAAGGTAAAGCATTTTTAAAGAAAATTTTGCTTTTGAACATTCAGCTTAAAAATGCACATAAAATAGTATGACCTATATAAAATGAAAGAATGATGTTCTTAAATAAAACAGGATGCATTATTACTTTAGTAAAATTATGTCTGCAAATGTGTACTGGCTGATGGTATGATGCAATACCAGCGTAAGGGGCAAGCAATGCGTCACTCTGCTTCACCCCTCCTTCCTTCACTCAAGATGCAGTCAAATGAAAACAAGCAGTGGTGGACACTGCATCAGCAGACTTGCTTCTTTCAAAAACACAAGGGAACTTCCTTCCTTTCATAGAAGTTTGAAAACTGTTGTTGTAATTAATTTAATTTAAAAGGTGAGTTAATTAATAACACTGAACAACACTTACAACATATTTTTCCGGGACGCATTTCGAAGGTTAACTTTCCTCCATGATCAACCGGACAATAACTGGGTTTCCATGGTGCAGATGGTGATGCTTCTTCTGGTGTTTCTTCTGGTGGCGGTTCAATGAACTTACTGAAAATGTCTCTCTGAGGAATGTCGAAATTAAATACTCGGTTTCTATTTTTTAAAATAAAGATTTGTTCCCATGTGGACAGTTCTTGTTTTCCGGTTATGTGTTTGAGAAGTTTCGGTTCTAGCTTTATGTCATGATTTTTTGTCCAAAAGTGAAATGCAACCGCTGAACTCACCAAATTATGCACAATACAAAATTTCTTCCAGTTCCAAACAAAGTATTTCCGTCAAACTTCAGGTTTAGCAATGGGCAACCCTCTCTCGCCATTCTTAGCAGATATTTACATGAGTTCATTGGAAATAAGGATCACAAAAGGTTTCCTGTGGATGTTCAAACTATGGCAGCGATATGTGGATGACATATTTGCAATAGTTCCAAAAAGACACATCAGTGATGCATTAAAACTTCTGAACATACAGGACAAAAGTATAAATTTCACATTGGAAGTAGAAAAAGATAATAAATTACCATTTTTAGATCTAAAATTAATCAAAAACAAGGATAGAATAAATTTCGGTATTCACAGAAAACCAACGCAGACAGACAACTACATAAAAGCTAATAGTTACAATCCAAGAAGCCACAAACAAGCAATTTTCATGTGAAGGTTATTTAATCCTGGGATATAAAGTACTTACAATAGTAAGTCACCATTGGGGTAATTGTTTCTGATGTGAGACTGCCTTTGTGGTTTACCATGAGAAATACGAACTGGCTTGAGAATTTAATGTCATTCTGGCAGTTTGTCACAATAGCTCAGTGGTTAGAGCGTCCGCCCGGCAAGCGGAAGGTTCAAATCCCAGTTGTGGCATTGAATTTTTAAGTTCCAGTTCTACCTCTTAAACTTTGCCCACACACGGCTTGTGTGTTTAAAAACACCAACAGTAAGTTTGTTGGCATAAATAAATAATAATTTTCAATAGTTTAACACATAGATTGGTGAACATCCCTCTTTCAGCAGAAGAATATAAAACAGAATATTACAAATAATTGAAATAGGACAAAAAAATGGCTTCCCCAAAGAATTAGTAGATAAAAAGGTAAAACAAGCAGAAAAGAAAAAATTATTAAAAGAAACTACAACTCTCACAGCAGCAAAAACAAAAATGATATTCAAAAAATTCACATATCATCCATGGGCCTTTGATAAATTTAAAAAGGTGTTCAAGGAATACAACATTCAGCTAGCAGCAGTAAACCATTACTCCATAAAAAACCTACTACTTTCAAACATCAAAGATGCTATTCCACCTAACAAAAAATCTGGCATATACCAAATTGAATGCAGTGATTGTAATGAAATATACATAGGAAAAACCAAAAGAAATTTAGAAATTAGATCCAAGGAACACATTAGAAACATTAAGAGTAAACAATTAGAAAAATCAGCGGTTGCATTTCACTTTTGGACAAAAAATCATGACATAAAGCTAGAACCGAAACTTCTCAAACACATAACCGGAAAACAAGAACTGTCCACATGGGAACAAATCTTTATTTTAAAAAATAGAAACCGAGTATTTAATTTCGACATTCCTCAGAGAGACATTTTCAGTAAGTTCATTGAACCGTAACCAGAAGAAACATCAGAAGAAGCATCACCATCTGCACAATGAAACACCATGGAAACCCAGTTATTGTCCGGTTGATAATGGAGGAAAGTTAACCTTCGAAACGCGTCCCGGAAAAATATGTTGTAAGTGTTGTTCAGTGTTATTAATTAACTCACCTTTTAAATTAAACAAGGAAACTTACCTATTTCATGAGCAGTGGGAAGAATAATTTGGGTGAAAATGTAAAATGTCTGCTGTGTTTGAAAGTTTTGATTGGTGTTTACAAGTTAAACATTAAACGACATTACAAACGTTGTTACAAACAGTATAACCAAGTCACAAGTAGGAATTTTAAGATATTTTAAAATAATAATATGTTGTTAGCTAATGCTGGATTTCTGACAATGAAGTCATTAATCCTCTTGCTCTCCACTATTTTTCACTGATGGATGGGGCACTAGAAGTGGCCGGGCATATTTGAAGGTGGTCTCGGTCCATTTCCTCTTGCAGATCACATAGAGGACAGAGTGGTGAAGAATATATCCCAATTCTGTTTAAATGCCTTGCCAGACAATCATGTCCTGTAATCAACCTGAAGGTTGCAACTGCCGTTTTTCGAGGATACTCAGGAATCACTGTTTGAATGTTTGGTAGTTCCCATCTTTTATTCTTTGATTTTTCATAGTAATATTTTGCAACAATTTTTTTGAATTCAGAGTTGACTAATCTTTTAGCTGCATAAAATGGTAGATTAACTATAGATTTTTGTACACCACTGGTACCCTTTTTTGCAAGAAAATCAGCTTTCTCATTACCACTCAGTCCACAGTGAGCTGGTATCCATTGGAAGACTAGGTGTTTTTGAAGTGCTGTTAGATGGCTAAGCATCTTCCAACATTCTATAATTGTTTGGTTTTTTGGTGACAACTTGGAAGTAATTGCTATAATTGCTGCCCTGGAATCTGAGAGAATAACTGCTTGATGAAAATGTGAAATTCTGTACAAAAGATTTTGTAGGACCATTCGAATTGCTTCAATTTCTCCATCAAAGTTTGTAGTTCCATAACTTAAAGATTTGTAATAGGAAAAGAGGTGACATGTGACTCCAGCACCTGCTCCATCTTGGTTTGATATCAATGATCCATCAGTATAAATATGGAGCCACTCGTGTTCTGGAAATCTAGTATGGATTGTCTCTAATGCCAATAATTTTAGAACACTAGTTGGAGTATCACTTTTTTTAACTTCTTCTGTAAGGTGTAAATAATATGTGATGTCTAATGTTTGTGTCGGATTGACTTCAGATATTAAGTTTTCCTTTGAATTAGGAAGGTGTACATCCTTCTTGATGTCTTGAATTTTGGAAAGAAAGCTCTCCTGAGTCTTTAGTGTATGTGTAAAATTTCTCTTGTGCCATGTATTGAATGGGAGTCTGATCAACTTTTTGTGTTGAATAAGAGCCGCTTTTTCTATTTCATATTCAATGGGGTATTGGTTGGTTAGTATTTCCATAGCTGCTATTGGTGTGGTTTTGATAGCACCTGTAATTAATCTCAGACTTTGGTTTTGAAAGATTTGAATTTTTTTTGTGTTTGCTGTTACAAGAACTTCGCTGCAGTAAGTAAATAATGGTTTGATATATACATTGTATGTTGTGTTAAGCGTTGCTCTGGAACATCCCCACTTCATTCCTGTTAGACGTTTTAACAGTGAAAGGCGCCTCTCTGCTCTTTGTATTACATTTTCTATTTGTTTGGTCCATGTAAGTTTGGTATCAAATGTAACTCCTAAATACTTTGCTTCCTTTGTTTCTGGTAATTGTTGACCCTCAAAATTTAGTTTTATTTTTAGTGGTTTTTTTCTTAGTGAAAAGATTTGGTAGTTTGATTTTGTTGTATTAACAGTCATTAAATTTTCTTTGGTCCACCTCTGTAAGTTGTTTAAGGATTGTTGCATGGTTTTTTCTAGTTCTGTACTTTTGCTTTTTGGTTTTGAAGTCCACATTACTAAATCATCAGCAAATAGTGCACACTTCACGCCTGATTCTTGTATTTGTTGTGGTAGATCATTAATAAATATATTAAAAAGTGTATTGCTGAGCACTGCACCTTGTGGCAAGCCACGGTGTATTTGTTTATATTTAGATATGTTTCTTCCATATCTGGTAGCAATAAAGCATTGTGTTAGGAAATGACATAGCCATGAAAACATTGGACCTTGTATCCCTAATTTTTTTACTTTCTTTAGTAGTTTTGTTCTGCATATAGAATCATATGCACTTTGAAAATCAATAAAAACTGATAAATTATCTTCTTTTCTATTGAAGGAGTCTTTGATTTCTTGACTGAGAAGTAAGACTTGTTCATTTGTAGAGTGGAACTCTCTGAATCCAGCTTGACATGGGGATATTAAATTTTGTGATTCTAGGAACCAATTTAACCTGTTTGACACCATTCTTTCCATCACTTTTGCTATTATGCTGGTAAGAGCTATTGGTCTATAATTTTTTATTTCTGATGCTGTTTTGTCTTTCTTCAAGAGTGGGACAATTATTGCTTTTCGCCATTCAGCAGGTACAGTGGTTTTCCAGGATAGATTGTAGAGTTTCAGTAGTTGTTGTTTTGCTGTTTTTCCAAGGTTTTTTATGAACTCTGGATGTATGTGATCTGGTCCAGGAGACTTTGTTTTTTAGATTATTTATTGCAATGTTCAATTCTTGCATATTAAAATTTTGAAAAAAGATATTGCACTGAGTGTTAGGATTACATTCTCTTTCTTGTTTCAAATCTTTCTTAAATTCTTTACGTTCCTTTTTATTATTTCTTGTTACTTTGTGTGAATTAGCATAATATTTATTGAATGTTTCGGCTATGACTGCATCATTTACTAACATTTTATTGTTGTGTATGATAGGTGTGCTGTTGTTTTCTTTCCTGTCCTTGACATTTTTTATGAACTTATGAGCTTTGTTACCATCTGTCCTATAATCCATTTTTTCTAAGAAATTATTAAAGTGATTCCTTTTAGCAGTATTAATTTCTTTTTTTAGTGAGGCACATTTCTTCCGCCATATTTGTGTATCTGATATGTTTTTTGTTTGTTCAGCTGTATTTCTAGCTATATCCCTTTGCTTTTTCAGTTCTTCTAACTGGGGGTTCCAAAAGGGTTTGAAATTTTTAATTCTTCCAAGAGGAATATGTTTTTTTGCGGTTTCTAGGATGACTTTACAGAATTCTTTGTTCATATGATCTGGTTGGTCATGCAGCTGTGAGTTTGTTTGTTCTTTAAATTTATGTTCTAATTCAGTTTTATATTTGTTCCAATCTGCTTTTTTGAAGTTCCAATACAGATTCGTAAGACCTTGACTGTTATTTGTATTCTCTAGTTTTATATCAGCAATTACTGCTCTGTGACCAGAACTTGGATCTTCTATAACTTGTTTTTTAAATTTTGAAACAATATCTGTTGTAGCTAACAAGAGGTCTGGGTTACTGCCCGCTCCAGAATAATGTATGAAGGTTGTGGGATCTTCTTTACTATAAATCAGTTCAAAAGTTGTGGTATTCAAAAATTCTTCCACTATCTTCCCTGTAGAATCTACTTTTTCATAACCCCATCTTTTGGAATGTGCATTGAAATCCCCAATTACGATTGTTTTATTTAATTGGTCAACAAGTGAGAGATCTGGTTCATTCCTGGGAGGATTGTAAATACTGTATAAATGTAGATGTGTTTTGTTATCCCAAAAATTTAGCTTTATTAACTCGCTTTTATCTGTGTTATCCATTTCTTTAACAATTTCAAAGGAGGTTTTAATATCCTTTTTGACTCCAACTAATATTCCACTACTTATCTGTCTATTTTTGGGTAGTAAGTGCAGTAAAAATCCAGTAAAATTGAAGTATTTAAGTTGGTCATTTGTTAGATTTGCTTCTTGTATTACAAATATATCAATGTTATAGTCAAATACAATTTTATTCAGTTCTACTCTTTTTGTTTGTGTGAGACCACCCGCATTCCATTGTAGAAGTCTGATGTTAGATCTTCTATTAATATAATGTTTTGGTTCTCGAGAAGTAGTCCCCGCCCGGAGATCCGAATGGGGGACTATTTTAACTCCGGAACATTTTACCCCTCGAGTCATATTTCATAAAAAAGAGAGCAATAGCAGTAATAGTAACCGTTTTTTAGAGAGCACCATATTTTTATGTTTTGGCAGTCACATCGCTCTCTCACAACCCCCAGAATGTCTGGGGGACCACACCTGTCGTTGGTTTACGGGTCTCACCGACCTGACCGGGAGAGTTATCAAAATAAATTCACCGACCATATCCTCTGATTACCAATCAGAAGACGTATTACATGCCATGACAGGTCAGCATGTTAGGGGTTAAGGGTTTATAGAAAAATTAGAGAAATGGAGAGGTTGGAAAAATAAAGACTCCCTAGCCCTCAGGAACCCTAATAGCATCGGGGTCGGAAGAGAACAAGAGATGACCAAGGTAAGGTCAGATAGGAAAGTTACAGTGAGGAGCAAAACACCAGTAAGTGGAAGTAATGTTCTGCTCAGCTTGGGTACCTTGTGGTTGCCATTCACATATCCCCTAGACGGAGACCCCTGAGTATATATATACACACACACACACATATACCAAGCAGCTGTTATGTGACCTGGCCACAATTGTGTGTCTGTATGATTCCCTTGCTCTACAGTGACCTTAGTGCAGGCGTCCCCAACAGACTGCCCACTTGGGCGGAAGTAAAAGCCCTCAAGCCCTGACTGTCCAGTTGCGGGCAAGAAATGGAGGTGCTACAGTGGCGGAACAAGGATTGTGTAAATTAACTTAAACTTTCACTGTCAATTACATAATAATGATAGCAGTATTTTATACACTTTAATACTGATAACTAATATAATACAAAATAAAATTTTATTGGCAGGAAATTCAACTAACGAAATACAAGCACTCATATAAAACTAATAAACTAAATAAATAATGCAATATGAAGTAGAACTTTCTTTTGTTGGTACTATGCAATTCAATGAAGTAAACAATACAAATAAACAAAATATTCTTCAAATAAAAGTCTCTATGAAAACTAAAAAATAATAATATAAAACCAGTCTTTGTCCGTAAATGGAACAATAAAGTTCAAAAATTCAGAAGCTTCGTAGTCCAGTGAAGAAATGGTTTACAATGTACCTACACTAAGTCTATAAAACCATAACAGTCATTGTGTAAAACCACAGTTACAAATTGAGGTTGCAAATTTACAAACAATCACAATTACAAAAGAAGGCTGGTTTACTTTTATGCAGAGAACCTGACATGACAACATTTCTGTCTCTGTTCATTTGCTGCGCATATTAGTGCTATGTGCGAGCAATTTTGAAACTGAAGATTGTAAAATCTAAAACCAGATTGCAATTAACAGATGCTCTGTTGTATGTCAGTACTTAAGAATTAACATTAGATGTATGTGAAACCGTAATGCTCCTGACAAAGTAAAAAGCACATTAATGAAAAATAAATGTTAAAGCCCTCTCAGTCTGTGTATATGTATAAAATCAAACTATGTTACAGAGGTTCCTCTAGACAGCACTGTAGCTTTCAAACCCCCTCCTTTGAGCCGTGCATCATGTGCATAACGGGTTGCATTCCCTGGCATCACAATTTGTGCAACTGCAATGACCAATTTGCCGACTAATACTATAAAAGACTGAGGTGTAGAAGTATGATTCTGGTACCGAGCAGGATGGGGCTCAAGTGATGTCTGTGGCCTGCATTCAGGAGATCACCTTCCTGAATCATGGATTTTTTTCAGAGGTTTCTACAGGTCGCCAGGTGAATGCTGGGAAGGATTTCCATATCCTTTGAATTTCCTATGCCTCCATTTCATTACATTAATCATTTTATTTCACCCTTCATCCCATTAGGTTTCTTTCAGGGTTGGAAGCGTAGGGGCAGTAACACAGCAGGGGGAAAGAATACGCTCTAAAAATCTCATCCCCCGGATTGTACGGCAACTCTACTGGTTTCTGGGCCCTCCATGGGATGGTATGAGCCTGAGGGGGTGGAGGGGATCTGGTTTCTAAGTCCTGCAGCTCTTGGGAGTACGAACCTGAAAGGTTGGGAGAGCAACCGGGCTGATCCAGCCTCTGCCAGGGTGCTTCTAACTGGAAAAATGTAGGGACTCTGCCACCTGCTCTGTCATGGCAGTATTCCGGCCACCCTTAGAATTCACTCACCTCATCCATCTTCCCAGGGGGTGCCCCGTCAATGCATAGGCACAAAAAATTGCCTTTCAGTCGAGGTGCTAAGTTTCCCTCTGCAATTTGTCATAGTCATGCTTTAGGTACATTTTTCTAGATGCTCGCTAATAAACTGAAGTAACAAATAATTTTAAAGTCTTGAACACTGTAATTATTGCAAAGATTAGATTAGATATTGTTAAACCCTTTGGCTTCTCTCCACTGCAACCTTTATTAGATATATTGCGAATGCTTTTATCTGTATGTCCCAATTTAATACTTTTAATATAGCCTATAATTTTCGAAGTTGAGGCAATTTGTCCTGGGGTTGGAAAAGCAAACTCCAGGTGCCTTATTCTTTGTTGGGTAGTTGCTTTGCATTCACAAAGTACAAGTCCTGCTGTTTCTTTCCCATCTCAGCAGGATCTACATACGTTCACCTCATCTAAGGAGGCAGTGTCCAATACAGATTAAATTGAATTATTTTATCTAAAGTAAAAACAAATTAGAAACTAAAAGCTTCACTTATCTTAGTAATATTCCAAGTTGTTTGGTGCTAACAAGTTTCGAGTTGACTCCAACTCATTCTCAAAGCTATACAAACAGATTTGTTACCATGGATACTGATGTTCATTTTAATCACCAATCTCTGAAAACAAAAACCTATAAATACATTGGAGGGATTTCAAAATTCATAACATGGTTTCTGTTTTTTAAAATAAATATCTTTTCCCAAACCATTAAATCTATAAGTCCATTTAATTGTTTTAATAATTTAACCTCTGGATTAATTTCATGATTAAATGACCAAAAATGATCTGCCACAGCCTATTTATCAGTTTGTTTATATTTAATATTTCTAAACTGTTCTTTTATACTGGTTTCTAAATGATGTTTAGTTTTACCAATATAAAACTTATCACAATCCAAACAGTTAAATTGATAAATGTCAGATTTTTTGTAATTTGGAATTTTAGCTTTTTTAGAAAAATTTAGTAAATTTTGTATATTAAATTTATTTTGAGCTTTAGATTCTTGTTGCTTCACTGTTAATAGCTTCATTATTTCCTTATTTGAACTATTCTGTTTATTAATGACACTGTTCAATTGCTAGGATCACATCAGCATCGCAGGTGTGCCGGAATTTTGTCCTGCAGGAGTTCTTTTACATGCCAGTAAATTTACTGACATGGAGCTGTTGTTTTTAAGCACACTTAAAAACCATCGGTCTGGGCTGGAACCCACGACCTTGGAATCAGTAGGCCAGCGTCTAACCAAGCCACCCAGAGCGACGTCCAATAAGGAGGCCATTTAAAGTCCTCAACTCCTGTTTACTGAGAGCAGTGTTGCCAGATTGAGGGATTTTTCCCTCGACGTAGATATTTTATAACTCAAAAGGGAATGGGGGAATTCTTTGGAAATTAAGGGATTTTTCAAGTAAAATTCTGAAATTCAACAATTCAAATTCATTTACCTAAGCACTTCTGCTTTTAACTAAGAATCTTTCCTCTTTAGATGTTTCAGCATTAAATGAAAGAAATCAGGTTATATTTTCCAAAAATGAAAAGCGAGAGCAACAGTCGCCATCAAAGCAATATATAGCATCGAGGACCTCCATCTGCTGTCCCTAGAAACCGCAATGACTCTGTTCAGTTGCGCAATATCCCCAATAGTAACATACGGGATCAAGCTGACATGGGAAAAACTATCTTGTGCTGACCTCAAAAAGATAGAACAGGTAAAAGCCCGCTTCCTAAAACGAGCGCTGAGAGTTGGCATAACAGCACCGTCAAGACTGGTATATGAGCTAGTGAAAGAAACCTTCTACATCGAGGACCTGAGACTTACACTGCCATATACAAGTCTCAGATAAGTACAGAGCTGAGAGAAGAAGGAAACAGAACGAAATCGACCCTGAGTTTTACAGCACAGACGCCATGGTATACAGGAACTGGACGCGAGAAAACCAGGAGCAAAGGCACATCATAACATGGACAGCTATACATGGATTCCGCCATAAAATATGTGTGATCGAAAGATTCCACGAGCCAGGTGACGCCTGTGTCTGCAAACTTTGCAACCAAACCTGCAGATAACACATTGTGCAACGCAATGGAAGGAAAAGTTCAATGACAGACTAAGCAAAAGACTAACACAGAACTATTAATGCTCAATAGAGTGCCACTTTGTATTATTATTAAAAATAAAAAGCAAGAGAATACGAAAATGTGAGTGTAAACATTTTTAAACGGCAAGTAAAGTAATATTGAGATGGCCATAACCTACTTTAGGAGCTAAAGAAAAGAAACAGAGAAAGATTGAGAAGTAGAACTGGAACTTAAAAATTCAATGCCACAACTGGGATTTGAACCACAGACCTTCCGCTTACCTGGCAGCTGCTCTACCACTGAGCTATTGTGACAAACTGCCAGAATGGCATTAAATTCTCAAACCAGTTCGTATTTCAAATCCCAGTTGTGGCATTAGTATTAGTAGTAGTATTAGTAGCATTTAGTAGTAGTATTATTATCATCATTATTATTAATTATGATTTATTATTATAATTATTATTAATTATCATCATCATATTTATTTCCATGTAAGTTGCATTTTCAATAAAAAGTTAGAAGTGCATGGTCGCATTTTGTTAATCCTTATGATTGTAAGAATACCTCTACAGTGCTGCGGCACCGAGCTGGGTGAGCACTGGCACACCCTCTGCTGAGTTGTACATAAACGACCAGTAATTCATGAGTATGGAACACTAACTACTGTACTAATTTACATTAAGCTTACCCACCTCACAACAGATGTTGAATTTATCACCTTCAACGGAAATACATTCCCTATATCTCTGAAAACATTTCTAGTTTACTCGCAAAAGTTCATGTTGACTGATTGCCTGTATTTTTCTTGTGCTTTTGTTCAATTTTTCTAACATGTGCAAATTTATGGTTAGGCTTTATTCTTTAATGTTTGGAGAGCAAGAGGATTAATGACTTCATTGTCAGAAATCCAGCATTAGCTAACAACAATAAATAAGAATCACATGGAGATGGATCAGGGGAACGAGATGGCGACAATCCTCTACTTATTATTCTGTCACAATACATACTTCCCAATTCATCCATAGAATTTGCAGCAGTGTGCGCTATAGCTGAATGTTGCTGAAGCCAGCCATATGATTTTTAATTTCTTGTTAGTAGCACAAAAACAAATATTTAAAATAGAACTTACATAAACGTGTGAGTCAAATGCTGTGTCATAAAATAATGAGACCAATAATTCTGCATGCATTTGCTGCACACCAAACCCCAAATTTTGCAATGTACTGAAGAACTTCAAGAATAATATGGAGATTTTCAGTAAACCAGAACTGTTTACAGAGATATAGGGAATGTGTTCACATTGGTCATTAATTTCAACATCTGTAGTGATGCAGATAAGTCTAATGTAAGTTAATACAGTAGTTAATGCTCCATACTCATGACTTGCCAGTCATTTACATGTAACTCTGACAGTGGGCATGCCGACCCTTACTTGGTCCGATGCCACCACAGTGCGATTTGGCTGATCTACGAATGCACTAGTATAGGTGTTAGCTATCTTTATAGAAGAAATGCTTATAAATTATAATGAAAACTGAGTCAGATTCAAACACTTAACATCACTTACATGTCTTGACCGGTTTCAAGAGCTTAACTTACTTCCATCGTCAGAATTGTCTGTATGGTTCTTGTTGATGTTTGATGTGTGGCTGGTTGGGCTGACATTAGTGGTGGGCTGATGAACTTCTCTAAAGGGTTTGGTGGTGGCAAATCAAAGCTCATCACACGAAGTTTGTTTTTTATGATATGAATTTTTTCCCAGGTATCCAACTCTGCAGCTTTTAAAAGTTTTATGTTCAATGTAATGTTGTGGTTGGATGTTCAAAAATGGTGTGCAATTGCAGATTTATCCATCTTGGTTTGATGCATCGTCTGGTTTCTAAATTCCTCTTGGTTTACCCTATGTAAATCTGGTCACAATCTGGGCAACTGATTCCTGCTTTTTTGTTGCGGTATCTGATAAATGTTAATTTGTTAGCTGTAACAGTGTATTCCTTGTACTCTTGTTTGATGCTCCAACCTTTTAGCATCTTGGGCTTGAATCAGTGCCACACGATACTCCTGAGTATTCAGAAGGAGGTGTGTTTATTGCCCAAAGGAAGAGGTGATAGATATTTCAATAAATATTGAGTAGAATCATGGCTGTGATTAGTGATTGTCTCCCATTTGGGGCATGAGTAAATAGTCTTACTGACTGTATAGTGTGCAATGAATTTTTTATGTCAAGTAAAAAGTGAATACTGGCATATAAAATTACTTTTGACTACACTTCTGAGAAAAGTAAAAGTGTATTCCCTTTTTTTCTTTTCTTCCTACTCTTAGTCTGGCCTATTTTGCAATACAGTATGATGATTTTATGTTCGTGGATTTTAATGTTTTCCAAAGCTGTGTTCCACAAACCAAAATGTGCAGGAGCTTGCCACTGTCACTATGACTAACCTCCGAGATAATTTCTGGTAACTGGCACACTTGGCAAATTGGGGAAGGGGCTGGAAGAGCAGGCAAATGAATTAGGAGAACAGGTGCAAAACAAAGGGAATAGTTCCAAAGACAAAACACTAACACAACACTAAATCGAAGGAACATGTTTATTGGTTAAAAGTATTTGAATACAATGTTATAATACTTAACATTTTAAATAATGGTACAATATATACAACACTGGCAATGAAACAGGTACAAGACATGAAATGGTATGTGAATTGTGAGACATAAGGGGCTATGCTGTGGTTGGCCGAGGTTTCAAAATCAACTTCCCCGTGTCGTCACACGACATGTTGAAATCTCCCAGCACCAGTCTAGTTCTGGCAGTGATGATGGACGGCGCTATTACCCTTTTGTGAATTCCACATAAAAACAGCACAACTGAAAAGGTTAAAACAACTGCCAATCAACTTCTGAGATGTTCTTAAACACAAATAACATGACATCTCTGCAAAATAAATACAAAGCTTGTCACAATGATATTCAGGTGCATTAATCACAATTACCATAGTTCAGCATAATCATTGCACTTTTCATGCTTTGTTCATAAGTAAAAATACATGGTGCAAGGAATAAATTATTTAAGACTGGCCATGTTAACTTTCAGTGAGTAGTGTACGTTAAAAGGAATATGAGCGAGTGAGTCTGAACATATTGAAGCACATCCAACTTTCACTATTTGTATGTGAAAAGGAATAACAGAAGGAGGAAAAACAAAAGTGAGGCCTGACAGCTACTCTAGTAAGTAAAAATGGATGCTAATGGACACAGGCCCAGATAGATCACAAAACAGTTCCATTGTCCAACTTCTAGTGATATTTTCTCTGTTACCACACAGAAGGCATATGATGTTCATTTGTTACACTTTTGCATTGATTCTTGGTGCATTTTTTGTTGATAACCAGGGAGCGAACCTTCATACAGGAAACAAAAGGTTACAGAATTTGAACTATGGGAGTCAGTCTGGGTGGCTCAGTTGGTTAGACACTGGCCTACTGATCCCAAGGTCACGGGTTCAAATCTGGCCCAGACTGATAGTTTTTAAGTATGCTTAAAAAGACAGCTCCATGTCAGTAGATTTATTGACATGCAAAATAACTCCTGCGGGACAAAATTCCGGCACACCGGCGACGATGTGATCCTGGCAATTAACAGCATCGTTAAATAACAAAATAATTTAAATTTAATTTATGAACTATAGGAATTGGTCTGTCACATAATCACAACACAAGAGTAGGTCAGGTACAGTCGACGCAAAGTTGTAGATCACATTGTTGCGTAATTTACATTCAATGCTGTCACCATTTACAGTAAAATATTCACTCCCAAATTCTCGTACAAGTTCAGCAATACATGAATATTTTAATTTTCATGCTGCAGGCATTTTACTGTGTGGAACTAGTGAACATATTCGAGATACACTATGCATTGCAGGTGGTGTGTTTTGTACTGTCACTGTACTCGTGCAATGACGTCATGCTCTGTCCACATGGCAGACGACTTGCGACCGCCTCATTTTGTGATAGCGGTATAGGGTAAATTGAAAAATATGTCGATATTTAGAAACACATTCTGCTCCAACTTAATGTTAATAATATTAATCACAGGACTAGTTTCAGAGAGGGTGCTCTCCATCATTCAGCTGTTTGGTCGACTGATTTAACATCAGGTAACTGTCTCCCCCTTCTCTCGTTGCCTGGTCTTCTGTTCTTCCTATTGACTAGTCGTAAGACATCATCTATTATTGGTATGTCGAAATTCATCAGCCAATCTGTATCCTTAATAAGTATTTTCCCACACTGTTAACTCCCAATAACTTTTTGCTGGTTTTAAAAGTTTGATGTTTCATTTAATATTATGATTACAAGACCAAAAATGGTGAGTTATGGCTGATTTATCTGTTTTCTTTGTATTTGATATTTCTAACGTGTTCCTTCATTCTGGTTTCGAAATTTCTTTTTGTTTTACTGATACACATCTTATGGCTGTCTTTACAGCTGACATGGTAGTTTCCTGAGAATTTAATACTTGGAGTGGTAGGTTTTAGATGGTGACTGAGCAAATTTCTCATACTATACTTGTTTTGCGGAGCCAGTTTTATATCATAATCCTATAAATTAAGTAATCCTTCACATCCAATATAGAATGGGACTGTATATTCATTTGCTACCACACATTAGTTTGCTCTTACATCTACCACCCCACAGCAATTAACCTTGCTATTCAATTTCTCCTGTATACAACATTCATGTGCAATACTTTAATATATAATTAAAATTAAGTAAATTATTATTTTGGTTGGCAAGTTTGAAATGAAACCCTTAGTTACCAAAAATCCTAAGAGGTTATCAAAGCACAGGAGAATATAACAGGAAGAGATATGATTATGAGCCTCTCAATATTTATACTATAACCAGAGACGCAATATCGTCCGGAACATCATGAAAAATCAAAATGGCGCACAATGCAAAATTCCAATATCTTCAGTGTATCATAATTTTGACCGCCTCCATAGCACAGTTGGTAGCGCGCTTGCCTCTGGCGCATAGGACCCAGGTTCAATCCCCAGTACCAACATGGGGATTTTTCCTCTGCTGGGAGGCCTGGCACGGGGTGCACTGAGCCTCATTAGGTCCTGGTGGGACCAATCAAGGTGTTACTTGATGGAGAAATAGTGGCCTCAGGTCACAAAGGCCACATAATTGGCTGGGAGGGCTCGGGGCACTGACCACGTCCCACCCTCCAGTACTGCACCTCATTAATGATGCCTGTAGTGGGCAGGGGGGAACGCAGTGGCTGGGCAGCAAGCCTTGGCCCATCCTGGGCTGTTGTGCTAGGGGGGTATCAGAATTTTAAAAGCATTTTTGAGAGAGAAAGTGAGTCCAGCCCCATAACAGAAATTGCACCAGTCTGCACAGAAGAGGATGTGGAAATAACTGAAACAGAAATTAATAATGCTCTTCACCAAATTAAAACCGACACATCACCAGGTCCAGATAGGGTTATAGTTTGAACATTAAAGGAACTACATACAGCTAAATTAACACGTCTTTTGGCAAATGCTATGCTAAAGTTTGGGAAATGTCCAGCCATATTTAAAGAAGCAAGAACAGTTTTGATTTACAAAAGTAGAAATGCTGTAGATATAAATAACTGGAGACCAATTTCAATATTCTCTGTAATTACACGAGTCATTGAAAGGGATATTGACAGAAAATTATTATTTTTTGAATTACTGCTCATCAATGTGGCTTTATTGCAATACCTGGTTGTCATATTAATACATCAATCATTAAAAACTGCAAAGCCAATAAAAAGGATTGTTGCATAGTATTTTTGGACTTATCCAAGGCCTATGATAATGTGGTTCATGAGCATATTAAAAGATGTTTGTATCACACTAATATGCCAAATAATCTAAGGAATTTGGTTACTGATCTTATTGAAGCCAACAATATTGCAATAAAATGTGGAATTAACAAAACAACTAGAATTAATTTGCTCAAGGCTTGCTTATTTCTCCTATATTGTTTAATATGGCAATTGATGACATAATTAAAGATTTAACAGAGCATGAAGTTGAGAAAGCCTATGGATTCAAACTTAACTCAGGTTAAGAATATCTCTGCTATGGCTTTTATTGATGATATTGCTAAAAATGAAACATCTGCTAAGCAGTTATTGAATATGGCTACTAATGGTTTAGCTACATTGGGTTTGATTCCTGAGTATCCTCGAAAAACGGCAGTTGCAACCTTCAGGTTGATTATGGGACGTGATTGTCTGGCAAAACATTTAAACAGAATTGGGATATATTCTTCACCACTCTGTCCTCTATGTGATCTGCAAGAGGAAATGGATCAAGACCATCTTCAAATATGCCCGGCCACTTCTAGTGCCCTTCCCATCCATCAGTGTAAAATATTGGAGAGCAAGAGGATTAATGACTTTATTGTCAGAAATCCAGCATTAGCTAGCAACAACATTGGGTTTGAATGTGAACCCATTAAAATGTAAAGTTATAAACATCAAAGGCGAAGAAATGAATGAATCACCTAATATTGTAATTGGTTCAACTATTCTTACAAATATAAAGTAAGGAGAAACAATAAAGTACCTTGGTGTGTATTTCTCTGATGAAATATAATTAGATAGAAATAAAATAATTAAAAATTTGGAAAAAGACTTAAATTCACTATCAGTATCTAACTTGCTTAAGGCAGATGAAAAATTAAGTGTCATTAACCAGTATGTATGGCCAGGCTTAATATATTCCCTTCAAAGTACACCAATGAATAAAATAGCAACCTCATTCCTCAAAGATCTGGGTAAATTAATTCAAACTGTTAAAGAAATAATTGGACTACCTCATGATTCTCCTAATGATGTGCTATATGCACTGAAAACACTTAGTGGTTTGGGAGTAACAAGAACCCGATGGTAAGCCTCCATTAGTGTTTCAATATAGCAACAAAACTTGCCAATACAAGATGAACATCTGCACTTATAAAGAGAAGAAAGATGCACTTTCACACGCAAATATTCCCTGCAATCAAGATACTGTGTTGGCTCAGTAAAGAGATGCACTTGCAGTCATATGAGGCATGATGTAAACTACCTCATAAGGGAAAGGGCGTGGAGGTTTACGAAGTTAACATATGAGTAATTCCTGGATAAGTAATAGGAAAATATTATTTATGCCAACAAACTTGCTGTTGGGTGTTTTAAACACACAGGCCGTGTGTGGACAATGTTGGACAGGTAGAATCAGAACTAAAAAATTCAATGCCACAGCTGGGATTTGACCCATGGATCTTCCGTTTAACAGGCAGATGCTCTAAATCTCAGCTGTGCCATTGAATTTTTTAGTTCTGATTCTACCTCTCAAGGAAAATGTTATCTTGCTCGGAGTGGACAAATGCAATTAAGATGTCTTGCAACACTGCAGCAGTAAGATCAGTACCTGGAAGAAGTCAGAGAACACTTTGTCGACATCACAGATGCACACACGTTGAAACCCTTGGTCATGTTTTGGGATACTGCACAAAGGGAGAAATACTCATCATCACCGAGTTTGCTCATCAATATTCACAGCCCTCCCAGTGGGAGTTTATTACAGCAACCGTAGAGCAGACATTGTGGCTATCGACAGAGAAGCAGGAAGAGGATCCTACAGTTTGCATGGAAGACAACAGCAGTGAGCAACGAGATGACCATGCATCCCTCACTTCAGTGACAGATATAATATACATGGGAGGTGACAAGTCTTCTCTTTGCGGCTCATGGGTGCTGTTATAGATTTACCAGCAACTATCTAAAACCACTTGGTGTGCCCATCAAAGACCTTGAGAACATTTGTGTTAAAATTTTAAAGGATTTTGCCACAATGTTGGACAATCATTTATACTCTACATTTTAAATGTTGAACATTGCCACTATTACACTGTTTATTATTGTTATATATTATTATTAGTTTTTGGATTAATTGTTAAAATTATTTGTTGCTGTTTTAAAATTATTTTTGTTGTACTTCTGTTTCTGTATTCTTGATCCATCTGGTCAACCTCACTGGAGGTCCGATTATTGTAATAAATATCTACATACTTATACATGCTGAAAATAAACAGAAATAAAACATTAAATATTATGGAAAGTATTAAATTATTTCTATTTTACCTAAAATGATGCTAGCAGCAGCGAAGAAAGGATGATTCCATAATGACTGAGTGAACGACACTGCAGAAGTGTGAGGATCTGTGAGCCAATGCCATGCTCCCACAGCTGTGCATATTGACATTACTGCAAGGAGAACTGAAATACATAAAATAGCTCTTAAATTAAACAAACATATAGCAAATACCTCATTTCATCCCATAATCATCATGAGAAGAATAAATTATTTAAGACTGGTTGTGCTAACTTTCAGCAACTAGTGTATTGCAACAGGAGTAAGAGAGAGTCTGAGCGTTTGCAATAGTGTTGAATCGCATCTACTTTTTCAACTGACGTTCATATTATCGGACTACTGAACAAGTCCATACTTTGGCTAACTCCCTTTCTGAGGCTCAATTATTATTATTCAGTTCTGTGAATGTGATCACTTTTAATTCGATACCTGGTGTATATGTTCTGCATTTCCCCATACTGGTGTTTCAAAAATAAGTACTTGTTAGAATAACCACGGAAACAAAAACAGCCGTAACCAATTCAAGAATAAGATAGGTTAATTTGTATTTATTTATGTCAACAAACTTACTGTTAGTGTTCTTTTAAACACATAAACCGTGTGTGGGCAATGTTTGAGAGGTAGAACTGGAACTTAAAAATTCAATGCCACAGCTGGGAATTGAACCACAGACCTTCCGCTTACCAAGTGGGTGCTCTAACCATTAAGCTATCATGACAACCTGCCAGAATGGCATTGAATTCCCAAACCGATTCATATTGATTTGGCACAGGATAAACAAATGGTTCACTTTCCTTCTTGTTCCATTTGCTTATCAGTTAGTTTATCTTCTAATTGTCATACTTTATGTACTTGAACCAATCAGATTCATTGATGGGCTAGCCACCATCTTGGCAGTTGGCATTGACAATAAGGAATATGTTACAATACACTACACTCTCCCATGAACCTAAGAGGTTAATAGGATCGATATTAATATGACAATCACGTGTTGAAGTACCTCACTCCAGGTGTGACTGCTATGTAATGGAAACAATTATGTGATAAAATACACTAGTTTTAAAAGTGCAATTCACTTTAAGTTTTCTGTAAAAAAAAAAAAGGCATAGCACTCACATGATGCTCTCTACTCATTCTTGTACCAACTATTCTTAAACATGCTTATTCTTCTATCTACTTCATGTTAATTAAGATAAACATTTGTTCAAATGCTTTACTGTACATTTCCCTGTAGACACAACAGGATTAGGGGAATACAGAAAGCTTTAAGCAATAGTCAAATCTTTTAACATGCCTCACTATGAATCTTAAATATTTAAACGAGCAATTCTTGTATGTAAATATACTCTGCGCAACTTGGAAACAACTAACAATTTCGATCAAATTTTGTATTAGACAGGGTTTTGCTTATTACGTTTATCTATATATGTGTCACTCCTGAAAAAACGTGATTTTACGCGTAACAGTCACAATTACTCTAAACCTTATTTTGGCCATAATTTCTCTGTTAATAGGCCAATTTCAACAAACAAGCCAGGATGTTAAGGTCTTGTCACAGAAACAGCTCCAACAAGTAGGATGAAAATTTATATTTAGATAACATTTTGCTTTTCAAGTTTATCTAAATAAGTATCTTCTCCCAAAAAACATGATTAAAAAAAGGAAAAGAAAAGAAGAGCGAAGCTCGGTCGTCCAGGTACTATATTTTATATTAATTGTGTGCTTCAGTGACATCTACACTTTTTGTGTAGTAATATTTTATGTATCTCTTACAGTTTACAAGTTATACAAAAGTCATTCAGAATGAAGACAACTTCAGAGAATATTCACAGATTGTTGTTGTTGTAGTGTTTAACGCCCGCTTTAACTACTACGGCACCGCAGGCGGTGACACTGATGATACATGGAATGAAGATGGAGCACCGGTGGAATGAGATGGCGGGGGAAACCGGAGAACCCGGAGAAAACCCACCCTGACGCCGCTTCGTCCACCACGAATACCACATGCGGGTCCCTGGGATCGAACCCGGGCCGCCTAGGTGGTAGGCGAGCGCGCTAACCGCTCGGCCACGGCGCCGCCAATATTCACAGAAAATTCAAGATAACATTTCATTTGTCATACAAACTTCTTAGACACATAGTATTTTAATCAAAATTGTTTTAGAGCCATTTTTAAGAAAATAAAATAAAAAATAAAACATTTCCCTTATTGAATAATTTTGGCTGAAGGGACTTTCTTGAAAAGTTTTATGTTGCATCATCAGAAGGTGAACTTGAATACCAAGTTTGGTAATTAACCGACATTGCTTTTAAGTTAGATAGATATGCACAGAACTTTTTATAAAAGCGTTTCTTTTATGTATTCAGGGGACCATATAATGTATATTTTCACAAAGATCTTGATACTGACTTGTGGATTTGCACTAGTTCTACTCACTTCTCCATCTAGCAGTTGATGGCTGAAGACAGGCTATAACTTCTGTTAGTCGCCTCTCAAAGGCTTTCAAATCTGAAAACACAGGAATACTGACTGTTACTTGGTAAATACTTTCAGCACTAAATATAAACACTTACAAAGTGATTCATTTTACGGCAAGTAAACAGGCATATATAATAAGATTAAATGAATAAAATCTATGTGGTAGTGTGTTTAGTCAATGTGTATGCAGTTCGGCCGCTTCCTTCGAGCATGGTCCTTTCCTCTCGAGTCCTTTCAGGCAGAGTTGCAGCATCTTAAAATGAATCTTTGTAGCTAACAAAAAAGAAACTAATTGGAATTCAGAATTTTGGCAACTGAGTCTCCACACAGCGTCAACAAGTAACTGTCACTCCCTTAAAATCAGGGTTCTTATTGGTCTTCAAGGACAGAGATAACAGTAGACCTTTTCTGAAGCATGGAGATGGATTTATGACAGTCATTACTTGTGGGTAGCGCACATTTTTTTTTGAGCTTCAACTACACACACATTGAATAAACAGACTTTACTCTAAAGACAAATGTTCAAAATTCTGTAAATACACTTAAACAATGGTGTTCTAAAAATACAAATGAAAATACAAAATAACCAGAACAGAAAATGCTGAATATCTTGGGAGTAAAACAAGAGGTTAACCTGGGAAAAACACATTGAAAAAATTAAAGACAAAGCAACCAATCGTTTTAAGATATTGAAAAGACTTGACTAAATGGAGTTGTTCAAGATCTACATTAAATACTACATATAATACATACATAAAGCCAGTTCTTATATATTGTGGAGACATACTGATAACAGCATCACCTTCAACTTTTGCTATACTTGAGCGCATACAAAATCAGGCACTTAGATTAATTACTGGTGCTATTGAAACTACTCTATAATGGCCTTACAAGCATTTACATGTAATAGACCCATAATGACAGATTTAGAAATGCAAGCACTTTTAACATACGAAAAACTTCTAAGACTTCCTAAATGGGTAGAACAACGCACATCTACCTTCAACTTGAAAACTCAATCAGGCTTCATACAGAAAGTTCAACAACTAAGAAATAAACTAGATTACCCATCTGAAATAGAACCTCTCGTGCCTCTTAACAACCCAGTGAACATCATTAAATTAGAATATTACCTTGATTAATTCACCTATAGAAGCTAAAACATATGCCCTAGAAACCATAAATGCAAGATACCCAGCTGATGAACGGACTCACATCTATACAGATGACTCTCTATACAATCAAGAAGGTGGAGCACGAGCTACCTGTAAATTTTTTTCTTTCTATAAGCATGTTGGAATTTACTTAACAAGTTTTGAAGGAGAAATTGATGCAATTTATACATCCTTACAAAATCTGTTCACCTGGACAAATAAGTTTTTCAACAGTCTTCTTATCAGATTGCAAACCAGCTATTCAAGCTATTATTTCAACTGACTACCCTAAAATGGGTAAAATAAAGGAAATGCATAGTATAATTAAATATCTCCAAAATTTAAATAAATGTATTTGTTTTCCAATGGATCCCATCCCACTGTGGAATTTCTGGAAATGGTCAAGGAGACATGTTGGCCAAGAAGAGTTCCAAAATTGCTCAAACAACAAAACAAAATATCCCCTATGAAACAGTTAAAAGGTTAATCAAAAACATCTTCAGAAAAAAATATGATGAATATCTTGCTTCTTCTGAAAAAATTAATTGGAAGGATCTCCAAAATAAACTTAAAACAATTCCAGATCTACCAAGAAAATCATCTGTTGCAATGTTCAGATTACTCTCAAGCCATGATTGTGTGAGTGGACATTTGTTCAAGATTGAATTAATGACTTCCCCACTGTGCTGTTTATGTAAAAAAATCTGATGTGTTGCACTCACATGACTTTCTCTACTTTTGTACTAACCATTCTTACAAACTCTTATTCCTATATCTTCTTCGTGTTAGTTAAAATAAACATTTGTACAAATTATCTTATTGCTTATTTCCTTGTAGGTGCAAGGGGAACGTTAGAATACAGTAGTCTTCGTGCGATAGTCAAATCTTTTAAAGCTTTGAGATTCCGTTCTCTTTGCACACGTAAAATATAAAAAAATGAATAACGATGATCCATTTCACGAAAGTTCTATGTTTTCCGAAACTCACACATAACAAGGAATATCTCCGAAATGGTTCACCCTACAAGAAAATTTATTGAGACTTAAATTGTGTATTTTAGCAAGATTTACATTTTCTGTATAGTATAATTTGGTCTATCTCTAACGGTTTACCAGTTATGCAAAAGTCGTCCAGAGTAAATACGACTACTGGGGCTATAGCCAGAAAATTCAAGATATACATTTCATTTGTCATAAAAATTTCTCAAACATATGACATTTTAATAAAAATCATTAAGAGCCATTTTCAAGAAAATCAAGATTTTCGAAAAATTTTCCATGTAAAGGGTAGTGTAGGGTGGGGCTATTTTCTTCAAATTCTTCGTGTCACATCCTTGAAAGACATTAAACTTAAATATCAACTTTGGTTTTTAACCGACTTTTCGTTTTTGAGTTATGCTGTCCACAGACTGACAGACTGACAGACACACACACACACACACACACACAGACCTTTTTCTAAAAATGCTTTTTTTGGATTCAGGGGCCTCAAAACATGTATTTCCAGTGAAATCTCGACATCGGATTTTTGGGTGGAATACAATACTTCCCCTACTTACCAGTAGAGAAAGTAAAAATGACTTAATGAACATTGATCACCTAATTGTATGTGAATTTCTCCAAAATCAAGAAGATCTAGTCTCTAAATATTGGGAGGCAAGAAGAAGAATGATTTTATTGTCAAATTCTGAGCATTAGACACACACACACACACTTTATAGTTTACGTCTTTGAAATTGTGTTAACACATTGGAACAAAATGTCACAGTGACCACACATTTAATGACAACTAACTCACATCACCGCCTTGGTCAGTTCAGTATCGGTTGGTAAACAACACACGATAATGGGCAACTCAGGACAAACAATGGGATATGCAGGGGCTTTGTTTATGGTGCAAGCCAAGAAACTTTCATTTCCAGCAAAGTCACTGGTAACTCAGATGCTACATCAGCAGACTGGCTTGCGCAGTGGAGTTAGTTAATTACACGAGTGAGTTGTGAACTTGTGTTACCATAGCAGTGTCTAGTATGGTTAAACGGAACATCTCAGAGTCCCAAAGTCACATGTGATTTGTGATTCTGTCTTGCAACAGTAGGTTGTGTAATAGTTTAGTCCTTCGATATTAGTTTCAGAAAAAATAAAGTGACGATAAAAAACAGGTCTGTTCCAACAAGCGGTTCTCAAATGCGTTCCGAACTAATACCAACCTTTTCTTACACACATGCACAATCGAGCACAGTCTCGGAATTTTGTACGGTTGAAGCATTAGCTGAGCCATTATTCAACTGTGATTCTGAATAACTTGAGCACGCGTTGTAGGCTGTACAATTTTCGCATGTCCTACTTTTGTGCAAGAACTGATTTCGTCAAGTTGCAATCCTACTTAGGTACTGCACATGCTCAGATAATTCAGAATTGATTCTTGATCATGTTGGAACAAACCTAACATTAATAGGCTGTTTTTATGTGAAAGACACTGTCACATTATGCCATTCTGAGTTTCCCTTCAGTGAACCTCCGTCATCACGCTACTCTGCCACATCCCACGATGCAGCGTGGGGTGCAGCTCTGGCCAGTATTCCATTAGCTCAAAGAAACCTAATAGCCTTTTCGGCAGCATTAAACTGCCCTGTAATCTGGAAATGATTCATTCCATGGAAGTTCACGATGCTCGCTCCTCGACCAACAAAAGCTCCAAGAGTGAAACATTCACACTAAAAATTGAACTTACGTGAGGAGTAAGTGCGCTGGGTAAGGAAAAATTGGAAGTCACATGATGTACAGTCATGGAAAAAAAGTATTCATACACCATTGTTTATGTAGAATAACTTCATTTATTCAAAACCAGAGTTGATATTTGGTAAACTAACAGTATGGGGTTTCCTCCTGATTAAAAATGTATAAAAGGATCAGTCAAATTAGTCTTTTGCAAAAAGTAAATAAACATTTTATACCAGATGGCTTCATGTAATGGGTAAAAAAAGTATTCATACTTTCACAGAAAATGACAATTTACATAAATATAATAACAATGTTGACACTTTGCTCTCTGTATTACTTGTGTTAATCTACATATTTGACAGTTGTTTGGTTGGTAGCCTCTGAGACTCTGATGTCACATTCTTCTCTTACTTCATATTTCATGTTTTGTGACCATTCTTTCAAGTGTAGGTACTACAAAGATGTTCAATTGTATCAAGATCTGCGCTCTGAATGTGGGGAGTGTAGTACGTATGTTGCACGACTTGGCTCATGATAGGATGTCACCCTATCAACACATTTTCCTTTACGATATTTAAATACTGGAATTTATCTATATTATCTACAACAACAAGTTGTCTAATACCAGATGTAGCCATACATAACTTCTCCAACACCGTGCTTCACTATGGCGTGAATGGTTTGGGTATTTGGTCTTCTGCACACCAAAATTCTGCTTTCATTTGCAAATATGTTACTTACTTTTGTCTGTGAACAGTACTTTGTCGCAGAAACGTGTGTTCTTGCTTATATATATGTCTAGATGAAATGGAACTGTCAGTTTGTTCATCACCTGCGCTACTTAGAATATAGCGAGCAGCCCTTAGTATGGTTTCCATCATTAACATACACAGGCAATACACAACTTGTCAACTTACCATCTTATTAAGATTTCATTTTTCTCTTTGTGTTAGCTTCTGTGGTCAACTCTTATTTCACTGTTAATGACACTATTTTTTCTCTATATTGCGTTATTATGATATCCACAGTTGCCTGGCTTCTTCCAATATCAGCAATTTCTGAAAATAAGTTTCCTTTTCGATATTGGTACATAACTATGTCTTCACACTAAAGTTGTTTTTTTTTTATCTTTGTGAACCATTTTTCTGTTGCACGACAAGCACCACGTAAGAGGTGCAGCTTGTCACTGAAGGCACGTTCCATTTGCAAACAGTTCGTTAGTAGTTTCTATGTTTACATTTCTAGTGGTGTACGTATGAATACGTTTTTCCCTGTCAAAGAGCACCAGAATTTAAGTATTGCTAATTATCTTGAAGTATGTTTATCTAATTCTCAAGATTGTTGTCATTATGCTGTCTCGTCTTGTTAAAAGCTTAGCTTTTATTTAATTTGATATGGAAATATCAGTAATCAGTTTAAATTGTAGTACTGTATGAATACTTATTTGCATGACTGTAGGAAATATACGCAGTGGTGTGGGCTACTGACCTAGAGTGGGCGAACCAACGTGGTTGGAGAGAGGTGTAATTGAGTGAGGTTACCTTAGCAGGCCTAGAAAACCCATTAACTTATATTTTCGGTGTAGTATGATTGAACTCAAGAAAAGTATCACACCAATATAAACGGTACTCCAAAATAATTATCACAATTATCCCACCTAACCTATATGCTCTAAAAGGGAACGGACTTTAAGAGCATTTCTAACCTTCACAAGCTGTTTGTTCCAGTGACATTGTGCTTACAGCAAACTCAAACACTGGCCCTTCAAAACACCAAACGTAATCCAAACACAGTAATCCAAAACAAATTATTCACAAATATCACTGTTTTGCCATGCCTGCTATCTACTGTCAACTGTCCGTGTTCGTTGTGAAAAGTGAACATCACAGAACACTCTAGTAGGAAGAACGAAAACTACGTGTTAAAAATGTGTTAACAAAAAAGTGCTCCAAGTGGGGTAGGATTGAACTAAAGTATGAGAAATCGCGCTCCCGAATCCTCACGCTACCGGTAGCTCTTACGGCTGTACTTTTCATACCTGCTTACCTGTCAGTGCTCTGGTCTATTATTACTCTATGGCTCTATTGGTATTAATCATGGCGTAATAATTTAAACAGTTGAATTATTCAATTGTTAGTGGTTGTGTACAAAAAGCAATTGCAAAAGTAAAATTTTTAGCCAAACTATGAACCACAGATTATACTATAAATTTGTGACAGAGAACTGAAGCAATGCGTAGCAGGATTTTTATAAAGAACTGTGTACAGCCGGAAAAGAAAACAGTTATTGACGGTAAAAGCTGTGACATAGCATTATATTCCATACTATGGTCCTGAAACAACCCAAATTGAAAATCTTGAGTTATCTCACAATCTATTTCACTAAAGGAAACTACTATGTAGTAATGCATACTTAATGCATTAGTGCACAGATTAATATATTATTGTGTATTTTGTTCTTAATTGCTTTTAATTTGTAGGCCAAACTTTCTGAACTTGTGATATTCTAAACATGGGTAGCTTAAGTGCTTTCTTAGGCACCAATGTTTGCAATATAGATACAACTGGTTTCTATCTGTTCTCATCTCTCTTCTACCATGTTTTGTAGATTCAATGTGTGGAAAAGACATTGACTCTCTTTTCCCTAATGACCTAGTTGTCGACGGGCCCTTAAACCCAACTTGACTCTCTTTTAAAGTAAATACGAATTCACTTAATGTTTGGATTTGATATCTACAAAACATCCATATTTTACTTCATGCTTATTATAAAATCTATGTAGAATTACAGGTATGTAGCACACAAATTTTTCAGGAGAAGTTATTAAGTTTTGTGCATATAAGTTTTTTCTAAAATTAACCCGTTGGTTGAAGATGTAACTGATTTTGTTTATGCCTCCGGCATGTCATGTCATGTCTGAAATCCTGATAACATTTTGGAGTTGGATTGAGGCAAGCTTTTCCAAGTAGATACAATCGGCAGTAATCATCTTCTTGGATAGGCAACTTTGTGCACTCTAGGTCACCACTTGGGGTACCCACCCACCCATCCCTTGACCAAAACTCCTCAAGTGGCTTAACATTACAAAAAGGACCAAAACCAAACTGGGATGAAGATATTGGATTTGATGATCTCTGTCCTTATTCTTTTCTGTGGCACTTGTTTGGTATGTGTTGTAGCAATCCTGTTTAGATATGTATGTTTGCTTTTTCCTCATGTCCCTCGTTGATGTCGCAGACGTCATTCCTCTCTTCAACTTGTAACGGTGCAGTTCTTGTTTGCTGATCGTTCACCGGGATCTGGGGGACCATCTGCTATTTGGTGTGGGCGTGACGATTTTCCTTTGCCGGGCTAGTGCAGTGGCGAGCGTGAATTACTCTTTTTCACTAATGCTTGCATCCAGGGCGTAGTACAGGTCAACATCCATTAAGAATAATCAAAGTTCAGATTCACTGTGTAAAACTTGTTTATTATTTTATTCTCATTCAAAGATATCATACTTTTTAATGCAATGGATTGGCGTCTTTTATATCATGCCTTGCGGGATTCACACATTGCAATCACGGACCACGTACTTTTGTAGATTCTCTATCTTTAATTTTTTGACCCCCATAACAAATTATATGTCCTTTTTCTGTAGCGTAATTTCTACTCACTTTCACACAACAATATTTGTGCAATATGATGCTATATGCCGCTAAATCGTAATTTTATACCCGGACTTAGCATATCCCACGCGACGCCAATCCAGACTTGTAGTAGAAGACCATTGAACACATGTATTATTGCCGACTGTAGTAACAATTTATAACTTTAGGAGGCCTTTCCACTGCCCCTATACTTTTACATTCAATCATTTCAGGGGGCTTATGCAAAAAATATCGCCTCAAACTTTACTGGCAATCTCTTTAGCACTTTGCTCTTCCCCTACATTGTTTTCCTCGATTGTGCTGGGTGAAGACCGTGGTTTCTTGGTGCCTTTTATTTCCTAAAAATCTTAAATTAGTTACCTAAAATAGGTTCTATCACAGATCAAAGTAGGTTCTAAAATTGCAAAAATAGGTGAACAAAAAGACTTTTTTTTTATTTCCCATTACAAATTAGCCAAAACATTTGACTGTCTTTATGGTATAAGTCCATAATTAGTCGCAGTAAACAACTAAAACCTTTGAGAGGTAGAATTGGAACTGAAAAATTCAATGCCACAGCTGGGATTTGAACCACAGACTCTCACCAGGCAGGCGCTCTAACCATTAAGCTACTGTGACAGCCTGCCAGAATGACATTGAATTATCCAACCAATTTGCATTTCTCCCCGTAAACCACAAAGGCAGTCTCACATCAGAGACAAATTACCCCAATGGTGACTTACTATCACAAGTACTTTATGTCCTGAGATTAAATAACCTTCAGATGGTTATGAATTTTTCAGTTCCAGTTCTACCTCTCAAACTTTGCCCACACACGGCTTGTGTGTTTAGAAACACCAACAGTAAGTTTGTTGGCATAAATAAATAATAACTGGAACCTTTTCTAAGATTTCCATTGAGAAATGCATCACCTGTCAGATAGGACAAAAGTGAGTGTCCCGCATCAACTGATGTCACCGGAGCATATTTAAATGTTGGTATTAGACACAATGGAACAACACATTCATGTGTATAAGTATTCTGCCAGACAAGATGTGAGCAACTGCGCAGAGAACTGACAGACCTGGGTTTAGTTTTTCAGCAACATTTCCACCAACATAACCAGAAACCAAGTTGTTTTTTCCGGTCACCTCTTCTATTAATCCCTGTTGCATGTAGACCGGTTTGCCTGAAGACTCTAGAGTCCAGAGTATCTATAGTGGAGACCAGAAACAAAACACATAATATAATTTGATGATTGCAATACCATAGGCCATTGTTTTGTCCTGCTGAAGTAATGCTCACTGCATCGTCCCCCAGTTTCAAAACAATGTTCTTGATTAAGGCTAGAGATTTCTTCCAGGCTTAAAAGCCGTGGTGTGCTGGAGTTTTGAGGTTCAGACATTTCGTCCACACCTGCGGTGGACATCATCGGTGGCGTAGTCTGAGTCTTCTTGGTGAAGGTTCAGTTACAACAGAATCGTTTATGACTGGAGGTGCCATATTTATATGTGGGCCGCTCACAGAGGGTTGGCTGGACTTGAGCGGGAAGTGTGTGTTAGATGGGCGGGGCTCCTCTGCTTGCTGAATGGTTTACGTGATTTCTCTGCATTAATACTTCTTTTTTATGTATGAGTACCGGATGCCAGATTTTGTTCAATTTTAGAGCTTCTTCCTTCCTGTTAAAATTATTGGGGTGTTTGTAAATTTCTATGGCTTCACATTGTAGTCTGGCGTGATAGTATGACATAGATGAAAGAACAGTAGTCTCCTTATACTGAATTATGTGTTTGCCGTCGGCCTATATTGCATGTTCCGTGACCGCTGACTTGTCTGTCTGTCCCAGACGGCAGCACCTCTTGTGTTCTGAGAGTCGGGTGTTGATGCTGCGTTGGGTGGTACCTATGTACACTGCACCGCAGGAACATGGAATCTGGTAAACACTGGCCGTGCTAACTTTGAATATTGTTCCAAATGCATGTATGAAAATACAATGCAACATAAATAAATATAAAACATACTTAAGCGATGTTTAACCAGTAAAAGAGACATAACATTCACAGCATTAGGTAATGTCAGAATAAACCATGGCGAGGTATGACATTAGTGAGTAGACATGGGTTAAATTACTAGTTATTTTACTCCAACAAACAACAAATATGAAACTTAAATTTAGATTTGTCTGTAACACCGGCTGTTGGTTTAGTCCAATGTGAATGTTCAGTTTTGAATATCATGTGTTCTGAAGAATGGCCTAATTGCTGTACACTACAGTAAAAACATCATTTTGCAACAACAAAAAATTTGAAACAAAGAACTACAACGTATGCAGTGTCTTGCAAACCTTGGAGTGAATAAACAGATGGACATGAATGGGCAAATTATGACAGTTGTTATTTCTATTTCTGTGAATCCTGTGAACAGCAGCTTATGACATTGTGCACGATTTTGATCACAAAGGAAGTGCAGCTCATTAGCTCCTGAAAAAATGAAAACAGATGGCAAGAAATAACTACTGGAGAATATTTGTACGAAGAGATATCACTGCAATGTGTTTTGTAGAGCCTATAAAGTGGCTATAAGGAACCAACAATATGAATACAGCCCAAAAAATGAAAACCATTCGACCAAATCAACATGAAAAAAATCCGCCATTACTCACTCTTATATCTACGACAAACAACAAGAAGCCCAACAACAACAACAACAACAACTACAAGATCTCCTACAATATTTAACAAACATAATAAAAAAAAAAAAACCCATCAAATTTACCGAACAAATTATAACAAACAATAAATAAAAAATTAACAAGAGCCTGAAGCAGCAACAACAAGAAAAAGCACTAAGCAAACAGCAAAATCAGTCTTCTTGGGTAGCGACGGCAGCAAGTTGTGTGATGTGGGAACAAAACAAAAAAGAAACATCAACAAAAAGAGGAAAATGTACCACCCAAATTGATTGATCTCTGCCCCACCAAAAAACAAAGCTAGGCTGAAGAGGGGACACTCCCTAAGCAGCCCGGGCGTGCTTGCACGTCCAAATACCATAATTCATTCATTCATTACAATATGACAGTTTTGAAAATGAAATCAGTTTGCAAAAGGTGAATGAAACTGATATGGGTTGTATACTTAATTCTACTAATGCATACTTTAACATATTGGAAGTGAAATAAAGCACATTTATTGGCAAGATTTTATATTCAAAAAGCAAGAGTTGTTTAATTATTGACAAATAAATCTACTACCTTCAGTCAGAAATCAGACTCAATTATCAATGTTTGAACAATAAATTAGAGTCAACTTTGTGAAGTAATGTAATGATAAAAAAACTATGTACACTTATACATAATTAAAAATTATGCAGAAAATTTCACAGAAAAGTGTTCCAAGATCTACCAAATTAACTGTTCTGATTACAAAAAGGTATATATCAAAAAGACAAAATGCAATATTGGAACCAAATTAAAAGAGCATTTCCGAAACACAAAACAAAAATAAATTGACAATCCACAGTAGCAGCACATTTTTGGAATGGTTGGCACAATATTAAGCAAAAGAACTCAACCAGTAAAACAGGTTGAAACGTACTTTGAATTAAACATCTGAGGAAAGACATATATGGAGAAGTTTGAAACCTATTTAATGAATTTTGAACTTCCCTCAGAAGAAAATTTTTACTCAGATGTCTACTTTAGAGATACAGCACCCACACGACCAGCAGGGTTCCAACCAGTCGACAAATTCTTGATAATGCCCTAAAGTGAAGGCAAAATGCATTGAAAACAAAAGTTTAAGTATGAAGTACAGAGTCTCCTGTCGACTTAAAGTGTGTCAGTTTTCGATTATGATTATCTATGTGTGCTTATTGAAGAATGTGAACTTTCTGCTGCTGTAAATATTTTGTTTGATTTGATTGAACTAGAAAAGTGAGAGCCATTGGAATATTTATTTAATTATTAAGATACTTCAAGCTTTTGGAATAACAAAAAGAATATCTAAGAAGACAATATCAGTGAATTGGGGTGAAGCTGAAGTTGTGTTGTAAAGTTCTTTCAAGATAACTTGCTCATATCATTGTGTGTCAGTGAATGATATTGTAAGTACTGAATAGGTTCATGAATTTCCTAGATAAGTTGTATGTGCTGCACTTTGCCTCACTTAAAAATGTCAGAACTGGAGGCGTATGCTGCACTGGTGGAACTTCAGTTGCTAAAACCTGCTGCAATTTTGAGCACGTCTTGAATGGCATCAACTTTTTGGACAGTTGCCAGTGTATGGCAGAACTTGTACTTCATTTTCAGGAAGTGAAAGTGGATACATTCAGGACGAAAAACAAATGTTGCACATATAAAAGCCTCTTGAACAAAATCAATCAGTTGAATTCATTCTTGGTTTGAGACTTACAGCTAAGTTTGGAGATGCAAGAGACATATTGACCTATGCAAGGCTAACAAAAAAAAAATAGAAAATATGAATGTGTTCCCAGATAGAACTGAAACTGCAGCTCGCAAAGTGAGTTAAGTCTTAACTTCCAAGGTATAGAACATAACATTCCAATAAATTCATCTGTCTTTTACCAAAAAGCGGTAGACTCATTAAACAAGAGGTTATTGAATGGACAAGGTGCTGATATGTCAATGCACTAACATTAGTAGTTCCGAACACTGGCCAGAAGATGTACAAAGTCATACTACTTTTGGTGAGAAAGAGATTAGCACAATTGCTAACAAGTTTCATTTTGATGAGAGAGATGTACGAGTAATTAGGGGATTTCAAGAATATATTTTTGTAAAGGTAAGTACCTGAAAAGTTATTTCTTCTGAAATGTGTGCTAAATACAATTGCATTTTCATCTAGCGAGTGTGAAAAGGGACACCTTCAAGATCTTCTTAGCTCACAAGAACAACAGCTGCCTTGATGTTCATTGAAATTGTTGGCCCTCCTCTCTCCAAGTTTAACCCAAATACGTCCAATCATGGTCACTATGTGAACTCCATTCTGTCTTAGGTACCAACAGCAGAGATTGAGAGAAACTGCGACAGAGTGTCAAGACGACCAAAACATGGAGCCTAATTAAGTGGTGACTATCGAGAGTATAGGTTTTATCTAGCAAAAAGATTACATATATATACACACATACACACAAGGACAGTCCAATATGTACCCGTGTTAGGAATGGAGACACCAATTTTTGCAAACACAAATTACTTATTTCTCAGCATAGTTCCCTTTAGGTACATACACTTCTCAACGTTCTTGCCACTTTTTTAACCCCTAACAAAATGTGCCTCTGTCCTGATGATAACCTTATTTGATCTAACTTTTGTTCAGAGCAATTTCTTCATTTTTGGTAACAATGAGAAATTGTAGGAACCATGTTGGGTGAATGTGAGGGTAGCAGCAGTGATTGATAATGATATTGATGTAGTCTGGTGACACAAATGTGTTGGTACATTGTCGTGGTGGAAACAATGCTTTCCTTGTCATCAAATGTGGGCATTTCTCCTTCTGGTCAGATTGGGCCAATAACTAACTGTTGTACTGTCCAGTAATTCTTTTTCCAAGAAATCAATTATTCTGACACTCTTTCCATTGCTTTTCTGGCTGATGGGACCATCTTTGCCTTTTTTGTAGCAGGTTTACCAGAAGCAACCAATTATTTAATTGTTGCTTGGTTTCCAGAGTATAATGAATCCATGTGTCATTGACAGTGACCACTTAACGGATAAAGTCCTTAGGATTTTGTTTAAATAGCTCCAAACACAGCTTTGAAGTTGAAAGTTGCACCTGCCTTTGTCCAACATGAGCAAGGTCAACAACTCTTCTCCAACTTATCATGCAAAATAGGAATTGCCATTTCCATCGAGACACTTATGGTCTCTGTCACTTCACAAAGTTTCATTTGACATTTAAAATCATTGAACCAGTCTCAAACAGTTTCATGTTTTTTTTAAGGGGGGTGCATGTGGTATAATTTTCATTATCTCCAAAAAGAAAAAGCAATCAATGATGAGTATTATGTGAACTTTTTGCAACATTTGAGTGACAAAATCAAGCAAAAACAAAGCCACATTTGCAATAAAGACAGTTTTTGAGAGGTAGAATTGGAACTGAAAAATTCAGTGCCACAGCTGGGATTTGAACCACAGACTCTCCGTTTACCAGGTGGGTGTTCTAACCATTAAGCTACTGTGACACCCTGCCAGAATGACATTAAATTCTCCAGAATTGAACTGGATTCAATCACAAAACAAAAATACTAAATTAACAAAATCAAGCTGATAGTCTGGTTTAAGGATTTCTTGGGACATATATCTGCTTCAGCCATTTAAAACTTTCATCACTGGCATCAAACGCTGTACAATAATGATTGAAAATATTGTTCCTCTTTTGTAAAGTTTCCTGTTCAGAATATTCCACTTAATGTGTTCAAGTAATTTTTAAGAAAATGAGTTAACTTTAGTTTTATTTGCATTATTACTGATGAAAGACTGTGTATATGTGTGCCCATAGAAGAGATGCCCTGTCCTTCACATTTTCATGATTCAAAGACCATGTTTACCATTCTGATTCATGGTAAACCAGGTTGTGCTAAAAATGAAATGAAGCATTAACGTACCACACTTTTATATTTTACATTCATATACACATCATATAATTTTATAATACTGTTCAATATCACATATATTCACATCAGTATAATACATAATCACAAAAATAAGATGAAGATGTTTTGTCACGAGGCACCTCATACAAATGTTTGTGCAATGAAAGAAATAATTATTTGGGTAGTTGTCAAGGTTGTGCTGCTGCAACTTCGTCGTCAGTTTCTGTAGGTGACACTCTAATGGCTTGGTACCACTGGTTTGTCAGGTCAGTCATCTGCGTCTTACAGTCCTTCAATTCCTGCAATCAAAAGAGAAAAACACCCAATCAAATACAGTATAGGCATTAAAAAGTTCCTATGGACAAGGAGCTATACAATTTCATTTCATAAATTGCTAAACAATTAAAAAGGGGTTTACAAAGCTCTTGTGCTTGAATACAAACACATTGGAGTTATAAGGATGTCTTGTCTTTTAGTTGAGAATGTCATGGAGTACAAAATAGTTGTTTCTCCTCTTCATTCCCTACCCATATAGAGGGCTGACAACCCGTAGGACTTACAAGTCTGGCCTAGGGTCAGATGCCCATTAGGAAACAGACAAACATATGGACCAAAGAGAGAAGTAGTCACTATGAGAGCGAGGAAGAGGATGATATGAAATGTGGGTGATGATGGAAGAGTTGGTGGAATGAGTGGCAGGGGAAACAAACGAACATATGTACCAGAGTAAAGTGTCAGTATAAGAGTGAGGAAGAGAATGATATGAAATGTAGGTGATGGAGAAATTGGTGGAATGAGTGGTGGGGAAACTGGAGAACTCGGAGAAAACTGTGCAGATGCTGCTTCGTCCACTACAAATACCACATGCAGGTCCCTGGGATCGAACTTGGGCCTTCTTGGTGATAGGCAACTATCTAACTGCTCAGTCATGGTGCCGAGAATATAAATAGTTGTTTTACTCCACAGAGTATAAAAACAAAAGGCAGTTACATTTTATTGCAAGGAATATACATAATGGCCAAGATGTAACACTTCAATAAATAGATGACAAGAGTTCAAAAACGGGCAACTAATCCTGTTTCAGGTCATTTTGAGTCACTTTTTTACACTCACCTTCACTTAAATTGTTTTAAAAACAGGAAACATTCAACCGTTGGGTGACTGATGCTATCAACACAACACTGGCCTCAATATAAAATTGTTAAAATCTCTAAATTCACCAATAGAACTGCACATTTGGGAAAAAATTTACATAATCAAAAACAACAATAAAGTGATTAAACTTCGAAATCCCAGCTTTAAATGAAGTGTTAAAGCTCTGCACCCCTAGCACCAGATGGCAGAAGGACAGTAACAGAGAGGGGGAACAAGAAGTCACCCCATGGCTGATGATGGGACCAAACGGTCTTGAAAACGTTTCGTGTTTTTAAAACAATTTAAGTGAAGGTGAACAAAAGTGACTCAACATGACCTCAAACATGAAGAGTACTTCACTGTTAATAGTACTTCTATTTGTAATATTCAACTAATCCTGTGTTATAATTGCTTCTTCTTTTCAATTTATTTAATGGGATAAATTATTTGATAAACACCTTTGGAAATAATGGTTACACAAACATAGAAAGCTTCTAGTTACGCTGGTGCGAAATTCTACAATAGACTGCCAGCAGAAATTAAAAGGTGTGAAAACTACACTAAATTCAAATCTGCTTTACACACTTATTTAGTTAATAATGTGTTCTATTCACTAGAGGAATTTTTAAAATAGGTTAAAAGTTCAGTAATAAATTATTGTTTTGTTATTTTGTCTTTTGCAACTTATATTTACTTGAGAGGTAGAACTGAAACTTAAAAATTCAATGCCACAGCTGGGATTTGAACCACAGACCCTCCGCTTACTAGGTGGGTGCTCTAACCATTAAGCTACTGTGACAACCTGTCATTCTGGCAAACACATTGGCTGGCTAGGAAAAAATTGATAGATCAAAATACTGCACATTAGATCAATACTTATGCTTGGAGTGGCGACAGCTTCCACAGGCCATTGGCATCAGTCTTATTGTACATGTTGTACATGCAGAAGATGAGCAAATGCACATGTTCGGTTCAAGTCCTGCACCTGCCTCTGGCGCAGGACCCGGGTTCGATTCCTGGTACCGGCATGGGATCTTTCCCCTGCTGGGAGGTCTGGTATGGGATACACTCAGCCTTGTTAGGTCCCTGAGGGGCCAATTGAGGAACTATCCTAATAGAAAGATAGCGTCCCTAAAAGGTCAAGCAGTCACCTTACGGTCATGGGAGTTGGCATGCTGACCCCTGCCACCCCAACTTGCACTCCTCCATTGCCTTGGCTGCAGCTGGAGGAGAGAATGAATTACTGGCTGAGACAAAACCTCAGTGCCATTGATTTCTCCTCCTCTCGCAATCTTGACATCCATAATATCATCATCGCTCTCAAACCCAAAAACCCCAAGCACAAAATATACATTTTCCTTCACACACATAACATTTTTACACCTACCACCTTATCATCCTAAGTTGAACCCTATCAAACTCATTTGGACTTAAAAAACTGGCTTGCAGAAAGAACCATCACTTTCAAAACGGAATGACAATTATAAGGAGTGTCTGGAAAGTAAGTACCATTTCATTCTAATGTCACAGTTACACGCATGTGCACTCATCTCTCTGGTTCATTGTCTGTCCATTGATGCCATTACAGCCAGACTGTGTTGTGTTTATACAGTTGTTAGTGATCGTTCAAGATGTTTAACACAATTATCCCACCCAACAGTGAAGTGCACACTATAATAAAGAATGTGAGGACAGCTGAAATTCATCCTCAACTTCTTTTAGAGATTTACAGTGAAAATGTAATGACAGATTGAATGGTGAGAAAGTGGGTTAGGCAATTCAACGTTCATGACGAAGCACTGACTGGGTGGTCTTCTGTTGCCACTTTGGTTAAAAAGTGAATTTGTGAAAACATATGGCTCATGATAAGAATGCTTGTGATGTATTTGGACAAATTTCAAAAACTGTTTTGCATGAAACTGTCACTAGTGGCATCTTACTTTGAAGATTGCATGCAAAAGCTGATTGCTGCTGTGACAAATGCCTGAACAATGATGGCAACTATGTCAAAAAATAGGTTAAGGAATGCTCTTTCATATACAAATAAATGTTGTGAAAACAAATATGAGGGTCGTTAAATATATGAGGATCCTTCAATAAATAACCGAACTAATTTAATTGTATTTAAATAAACCGCCCTGGAGTGGCATGGCTGCTAGTGGTGGAAAGGTGAATCCTTCCTCTAGCAGTGTTGTGAGTGCCAATCATGCAGAGTAAATCAGTTGGGAGTTAGAGCCCGATACGTGAGGTCATGTTTACTGCATCCACCATGGAACTGAAATTGCAGCAACGCACATCAATAAAGTTTTGTGTTCTGTTAGACAAAACTCCTACAGAAACCTCTGAAATGCTGCAGCAAGCATACAAGGACCAAGCTTTAGGCAAAACACAAGTCTTTGAGTGGTATAAACATTTCAAATGGGTTCATGAAGACCTTCAAGATTCTCCGCGCCCTGGAAGACCCGTAACAGCAAAAATGGAAGTCAACATTAACACAATTGACGTAATTGTGCAAGAAGATCGTCGCAGCGACGACGTGAGCCAGACTTTCTGAATAGGGTCATCACTTGTGACGAGAGTTGGTTCCACCACTACGACCCGTTAACAAAACAGGAGAGTTCACAGTGGAAACATTCATCGAGCCCTAGGCCTAAGAAAGTAAAAGTTCAGAAAAGTGCAGGAAAGGTTATGCATCTCGTATTCTTTGACAAACAGGGCATTCTGTATGATCATGTTGTAACTACTCAATGCACATTAACTGCTGCTTACTATTGTAACGTACTGAAGGGGCCACTGAAGAAAAGCATCGCTGAAAAGTGACCAGATCTCGCAAGGAGAGGATGGATCTTGCATCAGGATAATGCCCCTGCTCCTCGAGCTAGCGCTACTCAAGATGTCATCGCAGAAATGGGCATTGAGATTATGCCTCATTCACCTTATTCTCCAGATCTTGCACCATGCGATTTTCATCTCTTCCCTAAAGTGAAACAGGAGCTTCGTGGTTGCCATTTTCAAAGTGATAAGGAGTTAAACAATGTTGTCATGGGTATCCTGAACAGACTGTCCAAAAATGGGTTCAATGAGCATTTTGAACAATGGGTAAATCGTTGGAATAATTGTATTTCATCAGAGGAAGAATATTTCAAAAGTGTGTAGGTAAATGTTAGTGAAATAAAGCCATTATGTGTTAATTAAAAAATTAGTTCGGTTATTTTTTGAAGGACCCTCGTATAATGTAGCACAATTTTTTAAAAAGCCATTAATATATATAGACAAACATCCTTGTAGGTGCTTCATGCTTGATGTTTCTTCTGCATGCCTGTGAAGTTTCAAACCATTCTGGTAGATGGCAGAGCCATAGTACAGCGTCAAAGTGACATCTGCATATGACTCATTGCATGCAATGTGGTGTTTGAGAGGTAGAACCAGAACTTAAAAATTCAATGCCACAACTGGGATTTGAACCACAGACCTTCCGCTTACCAGGCAGCTGCTCTAACCATTGAGCTATTGTGACAAACTGCCAGAATGGCATTAAATTCTCAAAACAGTTTGTATTTCTCCTGGTAAACACACACGGCTTGTGTGTTTAAAAACACCAACAGTAAGTTTGTTGGCATAAATAAATATTGTGTTGTCGAATTCTTGTGTGTAGAAAAAGAAACTATGGTGAGCATCCATAAATATATGTTTTAATGATGCAGTTGATAGGAGCTCAGTTGGACGATGGATAAAGAAGGTTAAGGCATCAGGAAATGCAGAAACAGAGCTGCATGATCAGCCTCTGCTGAATCAAGCAGATGCCATTATTTGTGCAGATTGGTTCATCATAACCCAACAACTGGCTCTACATTTATCTATCAGCATTGGAAATGAGTGTGCAATGATCGAGACTGCCGGATATTCAAAGATGTGCTCATGATGGGTTCCACAAATGCACACAATGGATCATAAGATCATTTCATCTGAATTGCTGGACTTCCATCTCTTTGGGCTGCTTCAAGATTTTCTATGGGAGATGCACTTTGAAGATGACAAGAGCGTAAAACATGACTATGCACACAGGACAAGAGCTTTTACCAGCAGAGAATACATGATCTCACACAATGTAGGCGTAAGGCTGTAGAACATAATAGAGACTAAGTAGAAAAATAGGACATAGACAACAAGTGCCTATATATATAGTCACCAAAGAATAAATATGTTCAAAGAAAAAAGAGTGTGGCATTATATATTGAATGACCCTCATATTTTATGCTTTTGTTTTTTTCCAAACCAGTAATTACTTTCCAGACAATCCTCATAAATTAGTCGACGAGAAGTTCGCAGAAAAGACATAGGTCTGTCATCAATGTTGAGCTAGAGTTGATGCGTAGTGAAGGCTTGCTGTATGGCAGACATCTAGGGAGTGACAGTGTCAAAATAACTTCACTAAGCTTTTTCCAAAGAAAAATGTCATAATGTTTTAATGCATACCTGTTGTGTGAACCGTCTTGTGAAGAATGGGATAAAGTACTTCAAGTCATATTTTGCAAAACCTTTTATCCTAGACTGTATAAAGCTCACTTCAATTTCCTCTTCAGTGTACTCGGACAGATGTTCTGAGTCTATAGCTTGACCCTGGAACATTAAGCATCAGTTCACTTGTGTCAACATTGATAACTTTATTTCTTTATTCACCAGTTCAACAAAATTACATGTTCATCGCTTCGTCAAGAAAAAAAAAATATGTGTATATATTAACAAAATTACATAAATGTGTACAATTAAAAGTAAAGTTCTACAAGTGTGCAACATTCACTTTCTTATATGCTTAGAACATATACATTAATTACATTAGCTAACATTTTTAGGCTTCCATTGTCATGAAACTCCAACCCATCACAAATTTATTATCTTAATGTTAATAGGAAAAAACATGTAACTACATAATTATCCGGGCCTGGATAATTATAAGTGAATTAGAGAAGTACGAGGGGCGTCTCAAAAGTAAGTTGCACAATTTTTTTAAAAAATAACAAAACGTTTAAATATTTTAGAAAGGGTATATTTTGAAAGCTACATTCAGTACATATTTTTCCACATAATTTCCTTGAACCTCAATACATTTTTGATACTGTGGTAACAGTTTTTTTAACCCAATGTCACACCACTCTCCCGCCAAACTGGATAGCCATCTTTCCACCTCTTGTTTCAGTTCCTCATCATTTACGAAGCGCCTTCCCCCAAGATGTTGTTGCAGCTCCGGAAAAAGATGGTAATCACTTGGTGCAAGGTCAGGTGAATAAGGTGGATGACCGAAAACATCCCATCGAAACTGCTCAAACAGGGCTGGAGTTTCACGAGCAGCGTGCAGGCGAGCGTTATCATGGAACAGAAAAACTGTTTTGCTCAACTTTCCCCTCCTTTTGTTTTGTATGGCTCTTCTGAGCTTTCTCAGCACCTCACAATAGCAAGCAGCTGTCATTGTGGTCCCACAGGGCACGTAATCGATTAACAGTACTCCCTTCGAATCCCAGAATATCGTTGCCATGACCTTGCCAGCCGATGCAACAACTTTTGCCTTTTTTGGTGTTGGCTCATCCTTTCGTTTCCACACCATACTCTGTCTTTTGGATTCGGGTGTCCAGTGATGGATCCATGTTTCGTCCCCGGTCACTATTCTGTCGAATAAGCCATCTCCCTCATCCTCAAAAAATTGCAATGCAGCGTCAACTCTCTGCTCCTTGTGTTGTTCTGATAGCATGACAGGAACCCATCTTGCACACACTTTTGATAGACACAGATCCTTAGAAATAATCCTGTGAAGTGATGCACGGCTTATTTCAATATAAGGAGGAAGTTCAAACAAAACTGCATCAAGTGTAAGGCGCCGATCGGTGTTCACGACTGCTCGAACCTCGTCAACAATATCCGGAGCGCGGGAAGTGGATGGTCGGCCACTTCGCTGCTCATCATGTAATGTTGTTCTCCCTTCAATGAACGATTGGCGCCAAAGAGAAGCCATTTGTCTTGACAAAACGTCTTTTCCATAAACACTGCACAACTCGCGATGAATTTCAGTCGCACACTTATTTTTTCCCGTCAAAATGCGGATTACAGCGCAAACTTCGCAACCGGCACTAGGAACGAGTGGAGTCTCCATTGTTACTGGCGTTTTAGTATCCAAGCAATAAACTTAGGTACCTAGGAATTTTACAGTGATGCTACTATACCCATACCTATATTCCCTGGGACTTTTAGACTTTTCCCGCCTACCGCGCGGATTTAAAAAAATAGTGCAACTTACTTTTGAGACGCCCCTCATATGTGACATTTTGAAAAATTTTAAAATTGATGAAAACGAAGTGTTTAAAACAGTGGAGTACATTGATAAATTGAAAAATATGTTTATATTTCTAAACACATTCTGCTTCAACTTACTTGTAATTATGTTAGTCACAGGACTAGTTTCAGAGAGGCTCCTCTCCATCATTCAGCTATTGGTCGACTGGTTCAACGTCAGGTAACTGCCTCCCCATTCTCTTGTTGCCTGGTATGCTGTTCTTCCTATTGGCTAATCGTCTATGATTGGTATGTCAAAATTAATCAGCCGATCTCGATCCTTAATGATGTAAATATTTTCCCACACTGTTAACTCCCAATAACTTTTCACTGGTTTTAAAAGTTGGATATTTAGGTTGATATTATGATTGCAAGACCAAAAGTGGTGAGCTATGGCCAATTTATCTGTTTCTTTGTGTTTGATGTTTCTGACGAGTTCTTTCATTCTGGTTTCCAAAGATATATATGCAAAACAAAAAGAAATTTGGAAATCAGAATGAAAGAACATGTCAGAAATATTAAACACAAAGAAACAGATAAATCAGCCATTGCTCACCACTTTTGGTCTTGCAATCATAATATTAACCTAAATATCCAACTTTTAAAACCAGCAAAACATGATTGGGAGTTAACAGTGTGGGATAATATTTACATCATTAAGGATCGAGATGTGTTGATGAATTTTGACATACCAATCATAGACATGTTACGACTAGCCAGTGGGAAGAACAGCAGACCAGGGAGGCAGTTACCTGACGTTGAACCAATCTACCAACAGCTGAATGATGGAGAGGAACGTCTCTGAAACTACTCCTGTGACTAACATAATTACAAGTTGGAGCAGAATCTGATTTAATTATTTAATCTACGGATATCCTTTGTATCCATGTCGGTCAGTATCAGTACTTTTTTTATACATTTTAGCTTCTCTCAGTGTAGTCCCTACCCAGAGATCTGATCGAGGGACTATTTTATCTCCTTGAGATCAGCCAAAATTGTAAATGAAAAGGAGTGGGTCTGTAATAGATGTTTATACAGCTTATGTAGGTGCTTCTTAATTATTTATTAACTCAACGAACTACAATTTCACCAAGTTTTACAATATACAAATGGAAGATCTTTCCTCAAATATAATTTGTTTAATGATGGATCAAAATTTAGTAGTTAACAAAACCCCACCTTGGATGTGGGGTGGAAAAGGCCAAGGTGTTATACAAACATCCCTAGCAATTATACTAAGAATGATGCATCACATGTTTTAAAATCTACTGCCATGGAACTAATTTGTGATAAATATGACAATTTTCTCCATATCTATACTGATGGGTCATGGAATCCTGATGATGGAATTTCAAGTGCTGTGTATTTATTATATCCCAAAATATAATGAGAAATATATATTGTGTACATTTCCTTCTAGTCTGGAAACAGAACTACTGGCCATAGAGGCAGCTCTTCTACGTGTGTCTACCTTATCTGATATGCTTGTATGCTGGTGCAACAATAACATATCCTCTTAAGCTGCCATGTCACAAACATACATTCAACTAATCTAAAATGTGCAATCCCTGTAACCTGGATACATACTAAATACACCTCATCTTTGGAATGTGGCTGCCGAAACATACAACAAACATCGTGCTTTTTACCCATCATTTGTAAGAAGAGGAAATTCATAGTGAAACATGGAAAACGTGTTGTCCACTAATAGATCAATACACTACAAAAATAGATCTATGGATATCCTTAAAGGAATAGCTTACCCACTCCCGAGTTTTGCTCAAAGTTATTTCTTTCTCTCTGCGCCGTCGATGACTGCGTCCTTTGTTGGCTAACAAGAGCTGAAACAAAAATCAATTTCAAATTAAGTTGCAATTTTGTGGTGAAGATGAGATAGTGTGACTCATAGAAGAATGAAAACTGCCTTAATTCTGAAGCAGTATCTTGTGTAAGCCCTCTGAAATCATTCCAATTGGGAAAACAGAGGCTCACTTCACTTGTTATTTAAACAACTAAGGAAAAAATGGTCATTGATTGATGGTACAACTATACACCATGATGTAAAAGAGATTAGGAATTAAATGTAATACTTTAATAAAACCGTTGTAAGTGGTGATAATTTGAATAAACTGTTTGGTAAAGTTTGAACTGTAATATAGACCTTGTACAGCTGTTCGTAGTGCTTGGTTGTTGTTCAAGATTTCAGTTATAATTTACAACGTATTTCTCAAAAAATCAAACACCAATCCGTACTTCCCCTAAGATTAATGAATAAGAATTGTCAAACTCTTCATCTGAGGCTAGCCTGGGGCGTAATAAGATGCCAAGACATCTACTAATGACAGATTAAGAAAAACCCTGTTACAATTCTCTTTATCAAAACAAAATGCAATGCTTTTCATACACGTTCACTGTAAATTCAAAGCAGAAGTAAATAAACTTTAATGTATCACTCTGCCCAGCACCATGCAGAGGGAAGATGGGAATTAAGTGCGCTAGACCAGGGTTGGGCACACTTTTGCACTCCATACATGCACAGTGCCCTACGAGAATAGCGTGTGACTACCGTGCACAGAAACCAGTTTATCCAAGTTGCATTACTGTAGGTTTCATAAGAAAATGTTATTCTACCTAACTAAACCCAACAAAACACATTCTTAAACACTGAAGCTTTGGAGAAATGTCATTAGCACAACAACTGTTGTTAAAACTTTGTCTGCAAGCCAATTTCTTGTTGTACATTTGTTTGTTTCCATAACAGAAAAAAGCCTGTTCACATCTATAAGTGGAACCAAATGAACCCAGAACTATCACACACAGCTAATGCACATTGGGAAAGTGTCCTTTTGACAATTCTTCATAAAAGTGTGTGAGACACAACCATACTTGGCTTGAATCTGTGGATTACACCTCAGGTCAATCATTTCACACCAAAATGAAGGGGGCACATTATTGGTAAACAGGTGGCAAGCGTACACAATGCCATTTTCAGGCAATTTAAATCATAGCCCCTTGATATAAATTATTCCAATAGACCAGGTAGAATATGTGCTACATTTTTAATGTTCAGCAATTCTTTATGCTTAGATACAGATGGGAAACGAAAGTACATGTGCTTTGTCCTTTTCCATTTGACATAACAACAATTTCTCTTTAAAAGCTGCATTTTTATCTGAAATTGTGTAATAAGAATGTCTTTTCCCTAAACATAGCTTGTTTAAATGCTATGTAATATCTATAAAGAATGTGAAATCAGAAATCCCATCTGAATCAGTCAAAATGGGGAACAAGTTGATCTTTTACTTGCATGTATACTTTTTTCTACTTCAGTTCTCACAAAATATTAAAGTGTGGCGTCTTACCATTCTGTAACTCACTTGACTAACTGCTAATGTCAGCACCAACCAAGAAAGGGATTGATGGTCTGCAGTGAGGGAGAAGTGACATTGCCGCTTATCGCAACCATGTGAAGAACGCGATATGATTATGTATGCGAAGAAGATTGGATTGCGCCTGGAATGTTGAGCGCATATTATTTATATTCATACGCAAAGACAACAGTAAAATACTGAATCTACTTTCAAAGGATAGAATATGCAATTCTATATCAGTCTAAATATTTGCGTTAACAAAAGAAACATACCTGTGAAATATTGATGCTTATTTTAATGGGAAAATGCCACAGATATCTGAATTCTCTTACAGGGCATATTATTTCCTGCACTTGTCTTTTAATTGGGATACCTTTACCAAACAGAGTTTTACTCAGTTCGCGAGTATGCTCAATTTTTTGCTTGGCAGCACTATCTTTGTTAGTATTTTTCGACATTGTTAAAGCTTTAGCACAAATGCAAAAACTCACAACACACGCATAGATACACAGACTCAGACATACGTAAACACAAGGTAAATAACCGTCTGTAGAATAATGCAAACGAACTTCTCAACACACAGGCAATCTCTTAACTGATGCAAGCATTGCATTGCAAGCTCAGGCTGCAGCACTATTTGTTTATATGCAGCGATAGCAGAACATAACAAAAGCAGTTTCTATTACTGCTGGGTTCCCTAATCACATGTTGCGTGCATGTTACATATCGGCAACAGGGTCCTTCTTTTCATTGCTATGACCACCAGTGAGATGTATTCATCCCCTCCTGTTCATTTATGCTTTTCTGCCATGTGCTTAACATCTGTCAATCCCCTTCTTAATTGACACTGAGTACAGCATCCTGCAGCAGTCACCAAATGCCCATACCTGTTCTAGACAGCATCCTAAAATGGTGTATTCTGCCGCTTTTTAACATTTTGCAGATCTTATTGCTATATTTTGCTTTACATCCTAAACTTCTAACACATAATACTACGCAAATGGAAGCATCTTGTTTGCATATAATACTCATATATTGGATAATTAAAGAAAAAAGAACTAAAGAGCCCCAACCATACGCCAGGAACTGTGACCTGGACTAGTGCTAATAATTTAATAATATATAGAAATAAATGTTTGCCCAAAATTTACATAATAAACAAATAAATAATGACCCTGTTCCCACAATAAAGGTAAATAATGTGACAATATGACAAAATCCATTTGATTACTTTTCTGTCACTTTGTCTTCTAAAATGTTATCACAAATACAGCTTTCTTCTCCTCATTAAGATAGTCTACAGTCTTTCGGGTTATCACAACTCACAACTTTTACTTCTCAACCTTGCTCAGTCCTTTCAGTGTCTTTTTTCACCTTCTCTGTCCCTCATGCACTAATTATGATGTTACAATTACTCGAAGCCTTTAAGGCAACCAATGTATCTTTCACGGTGACACACATATGCACACTATCTCACACTTGCTGACAGACTGACCAATTCATGTCTGTAAGTCTAACTCTCTTGTCTCTCATACACTAACTACATCCACGCTCATTCATTCTTAAGATACATTGACACACAGACCAACTCATGTCTGTAACTGCAACTCACTGGTTCCTGGCCTCCTTATATGGTGGGGATGATGTCATATGAACCTTTCTCGAACTCCACAAACCTGTCACTGATGATGCAGCTAGACTTTTTCCTCAAAAGCTCGGGGGAAAGCCCCTTTCCTGTAGCCTATTCCATTGTTGTTAGTCAAGTATACACAAACAGTTGCGCTGCTGCCTCAGCCTGACCTGAACGTCTTTGCCCGCTTGCCAGCCTGGCCCCAACAGTCCTTTGTTTTGTGTCGAGTCCGGTGTCACAACAATACAAAATTGCAATTAAAAGATGAAACTAAATTTTTAGGTTTGTAGATTCAAAATAATTTAAAACAGTAGACTCATATAAATAACTTGGTTAAAACATTGAATAAAAATGTGTATGCAATAACTTTGGCATGTTACACTGGTCAAAAAATCCTCAATTTAATATAGAAATTATTATTTATTTATGCCAACAAACTTACTGTAAGCGGAAGGTCTGTGGTTCAAATCCCAGTTGTGGCATTGAATTTTTAAGTTCCAGTTCTACCTCTTAATATAGAAATTTGTCTAAAGTAAAAACAAATTAGAAACTAAAAGCTTCACTTATCTTAGTAATAGAGCACCAAGGAACTTGCAGTATTATTAGGATAGTGAAGCTTTTAGTTTCTAACTTGTTTTTACTTTAGATTCTTGTTGCTTCACTATTAATAGCTTCATTATTTCCTTATAGAAATTTATGCTTAGAGCATAGATCAATAAATTACATGCACATTCTTTCAGCAAATGCTAAGTTAATGAAAACACAGTAATTCATACAGTCATAAAAATATACAACGCTCTAACAAATGAAATAAAAGCTGAAAACAAATTTTACATTTTTAAAGCAGATGTGTTATCAGTGATATTGCACACAGTTAATGAAGAATGAAAGCAGACTAAAAAACTATTTTTATAATGTATGTTTGTAAACAATCTGGGTCTACGCAGGGGTCTCCGTCTAGGGGATATGTGAATGGCGACCACAAGGTACCCAAGCTGAGCAGAACATTACTTCCACTTACTGGTGTTTTGCTCCTCACTGTAACTCTTCTATCTGACCTTACCTTGGTCATCTCTTGTTCTCTTCCGACCCCGATGCTATTAGGGTTCCTGAGGGCTAGGGAGTCTTTATTTTTCCAACCTCTCCATTTCACTAATTTCTCTATAAACTCTTAACCTTTAACATGCTGACCTGTCATGGCATGTAATACGTCCTCAGATTGGTAATCAGAGGATATGGTTGGTGAATTTATTTTGATAACTCTCCCGGTCAGGTCGGTGAGACCCGTAAACCAATGACAGGTGTGGTCCCCCAGACATTCTGGAGGTTGTGAGAGAGCAATGTAACCGCCAAAACATAAAAATATGGTGCTCTCTAAAAAGCGGTTACTATTACTGCTAGTTTCTTCAATATTTTTGTAAAAAATATTGGAGAGCAAGAGGATTAATGACTTCATTGTCAGAAATCCAGCATTAGCTAACAACAACAACAATCTGGGTAAATTGTAAACTGATGTGATGAATGATTTATATTATCAATATGAATAAGGTATAAATTAATAATTGTAGGTATGATTTTAGCAATTAATAGTTTAGGTTTAATATTATAAATGCATAATGATTGTGATGAAACCAATATTTTGTGAGTTCTGATGCTGAATAAATTATAAGGCATAAATTCAAATAAAACAGTTGCACATTTACCAATTTACCAAAAGTTGTAGTTTGTCTAGCAACCAATGAGATGCTCCCTTGTTGTGTGGTTTTGTTTAAAACTCCTTTGAACTTAAGTGAAACCAATTTACATCCTTAGCAGTTCTAAACATACCACAATAAAACTCAAGTTATAGATATACGGACATGTTACCTTCATGAGGGGCATCGTTGAACCACCAAATATAAGAGTAGTTACAAGCACGATGATCAGTGTTGTTGTCACAATAACATGACGAGTTTCATCACTGAACTGCAGGTGCAGAGAAAGGGCATAGGCAATGGCCCCACGTAATCCTAGAACACCAATTGAACATTTATACACCAAACTTAAAAAAATAAGTATGAGCTCTTGTATGAACCCAAATATTGATTTAATATTAAACATTTTATTTACACTGTTCTCACTTTAGAAAATTAGGACATATTATGACAAATGACATTCGGTTACTTTTAATGTTACTTTATTTCTTGTAAAACTGAATCACATGACACAGTTCTCTGTTGTATAGTATCCTTGACACAAATACTGCTCACTCTACACAAACAACTCTACTGCACTCCACAGACTGTCCTACTAATATAACAAATATATCCAGACTATAGGCTTCACTTATGTTTTATACATGGTGTCAGTTGTTGAATAATTAATCAATTAATGTGCCCAGATAAAAAGTAAGTTACGTGAAAGTAAAAGTGTCTATAGGTAGACTGAAATACTTCTACAAATCATTTGAAAAGTTTTACTGATTGTATCACTTCATATATGTTTACATACATAAAGCATAGCAAATTGGAACAAAAACTGTTCAGGAATGGAGAACCAATCAGCAGACAATATATACACTGTTATTTACAGATGACCAGATAGTAAGTGCACAAGAGCATGAAGTTATGCAATTTATACTTAGAAAGTTACTAGAAGAATATCATCAATAGGGCTGAAAATAAATTTAGAAAAAAAACGTTTTGTATGGGATGTTGAACAGAAACCAAAGGTTTAATTCTGCAAGAAGAGAAAGACTGTATTAGAGGATGTGAAGAATTTAAGTATTTGGGGATAAAATAAATAAAGAAGATAAACAGGAAAATGACATTAAGAACAGAATCAATAAAAGTAAAACTATAACATCAATGTTGAATAGTATCCATGGAACAGGCATGTAAGTAGGAAGAATAAATTGCAAATATATAATACAATAGTGAAAACTGTCACATATGGAGCTCAAACGTGGAAATTTAACAAAAGTTTAGAAAAAACTTATGTTGATAGAAATGGATTCTCTAAGATCAGTGAGATGTTCAAGGTTGGTAAAAATAAAAAATAATGTTATGAGAGACAAAATGAATAATATGGGTAGTATGTATATAAATGTATAAATATGTTAAGTGGAACACAAATACTATACCGGGCGGAAGGGAAGTCATTACATTAATTTAAACCAGTGACAGATCTCGATATTTGGAACACATTTTGTATCTTACGTTTTTGTTCCTGATCATTTCCTACAGAGATATTTTAGTTTTGATGAAAACAAGCTGGCAACACTGCATATTGTGTGGGTATCACTTTCCCTAGCTCAGTATATAAACAAACACGAACGGTGCTTCTTGAGAAAATAAACACATACCCTGCCTTGTCCTTCTGTGTTTACTGTGCGAGAGTAGGCCAATCACAAGTGTTAGCTCCCAAAACATTAAAGCGAAAGTGCCAGACCTGTTTACATGCACAAACCGGGTCAATTCCCTGATCAACCTCAACACAATGTTGCTGACTTACTGCATGTGTTGTAAAGCTGCTTGGAGTATTCCTTCCTTATTTGAAAACCCTGTGTGATGTATGTCCCATGAAGCTATGTCACAAATAAGTTACTCTACGCATCTTACAAGTAACAAACTGTTATCTTTGTACATTCTTGTGGAATTACGCATCCAAGTTGGTAAAAAACCATTTATTTTTTCGAAATCAGCTGATCAAAGAACAAAATGCCATTAGACTTTTTTGTTTGTAATGCTTTTATAAAGCACATGTTAGAAGGAATGTAATGACTTCTCTTCCAACCTTTATTTAGCCCTAACCACTTCCCACTGCTAGTTTAACTAACTTACCACTGAACCACATTATAAACATCATCTTCTTGGTAATCTGATGCTCTCGGAAACGATTACACAGTACAGCCAATGGAAATATATTACAAGCTCGACCAATGAGGCAGAGTACAATGCTCCAGACGACCAGTGCTGGCTCCACTCTGTGACGAAAGCTGAACAACGCAAGTCCCAGATAGGCAAACACACAGGTTTCGGCAATGAAGGCCAGAGTTCGCATGGTCTGCTGCATCGTTATTTGCGTCACAGTGGATAAATTGTAGTGGGTATAGTGGGACATGACAATCCCACAAAACAGAATCGCCATTATACCTGAGAAAAAGAAACAGCTTGTGTTAGGAACATGTGTGGACATGCAGTCAGTGTAACAGTATTTGCTTGGCAACTTGCTTGTGGACAAACTCACATATTCAACTGCACACATTTCTCATCCATTACCATTTCCTTTTATGAGGGACGTTAAAGAATAAACAGTATCCTAATAACCTGCAAACATTTGAAGAACTGAAACACATTATAAGCAATGAAATTTTAGAGGAAGAATTAATGAGTGTGAGTATAATTTTCTTAAAAGGCGCCAGAGATGTTTGTCAACTCCATATGGCACCTTATCATCTATACTTTTATACCCGGTAGTAACAAATTATGTCTAATATTTGAGATAAAGCTTTGACACTTTTTAAGTTTTCCATTATTGAAAGTTGTTGCATTTAACGTTATGCTAGATAAGGAATGAAAGAGTCCAGACTTCATGCATCCCCAAAGAGATGCTAGACCTCGATAGACTGGGTTTCCTTTGCGTGAATGAATGCAACATTCTATTGCCTTGATTTATTTTAGTCAAGTGTCCTTTAACCAGTTAGCTCATGTCAGACAATGAATGAAATTGTTGAAATGCCTAGGGTCCTTAGAGTTTAAAGTTATCCAACATTCACCTTTTCAAAACCACCAAAAATAAAAATAAATTTTGAGGGTTAACAATTACCAGAGACAAAGGAAGCAAAGTATTTGGGAGTTACATTTGATAGCAAACTTACATGGACCAACCAAATAGAAAATGTAATACAAAGAGCAGCAGAGAGGCACCTTTCACTGTTAAAACGTCTAACAGGAATGAAGTGGGGATGTTCCAGAGCAACTCTTAACACAACATACAATGTATATATAAAGCCATTATTTACTTGCTGCAGCGAAGTTCTTGTAACAGCAAACACAAAAAAAAATCAAATCTTTGAAAATCAAAGTCTGAGATTAATTACAGGTGCTATCAAAACCACACCAATACCAGCTATGGAAATACTAACCAACCGTATATGAAATGGAAAAAGCATCTCTTATTCAACACAAAAAGTTGATCAGACTCCCATTCAATAAATGGAACAAGAGAAATTTTACACGTACACTAAAGACTCAGGAGAGCTTTCTTCCCAAAATTCAAGACATCAGGAAGAATGTATACCTTCCTAATGCAAAGGAAAACTTAATATGTAAAGTAAACCGGACACAAAACGGTGTGCTTCAAGGTGCCAAGAAAATTCCTGTTAGGTTGGCTAAGTCTCCAAACAAAACTCTGATTATCCTAAATTATAGCATTTGTTCTTAATTTTGTGTTTCTTTTTTCTTTCCTTTTTTTTTTTCCATTGTGCATTAAAACAATTTTTTTAAAGAGGTTCAAAGGTAGCACTGAATCCTGATATCACTATTGTTGGTGCAGAAGTTACTAATAAGAAGCTTAATAATCAGAAAGTCTTTGCAAATTGAATTAAGAATTACATTATTGTATTTATAATGAAAAGATAGAATCAGATTGAACAAATATTAAACAAAATTTTAAGACTAGTTGTGCTAGTTAGTTTGCTCTTCTGCCAGTAGGGGAGCCTAGGTGTGGTGGTTAGTTTGCTCTTCTGCCAGTAGGGGAGCCTAGGTGTGGTGGTTAGTTTGCTCTTCTGCCAGTAGGGGAGATTTCGTGCCTAGTTTTATAATGTACTTCACAACTGAGGAACTCCCAAAATTTCAGTGAAAAGCAAACAAGTGATTTAACCTTAGCAATGCCAACTCTTATTACAGAAGAACATATACTACCAATGGTAGGGGGGGGGGGGGGGGGTGCAGGTACTTTATGACCAACGCTAGTAACAAAATGACTCAGCAATTTTTAAAAGAAATTTATTTTAAAATTGGGTATTACATCTTATGATGTTTATAAAGCCAATATTTTACATTGTTTAACTATTCCTTTTTACCTTTTTGCATGAATCACATTATGCCCACAGGGGTACTTCATGACCACCTTGACATTTCATTGTTTCTCAAAAAAACCAACAATGAAAACCTTGAAACACTTGTGCAATTCAATAATAAAATAATGATTGACAATAACTATTCATTGCATGGCTTTAATCAAAAAATTAAGACAGAATTTCAAAAGCTACAGAAGGTTAAGCATATAAAATAGAAACAATGCTGGGATTACAATGAACTTTACTCAATATGACGGGATGAAGCATGCAGTTAAGGAATGCTGCTTAACTCAAGCTCTAATTAGGGTACACCTAACTTAGGAGAATAGGAATGACTCTTGATTGGTAGCTATTTTTATTACTTCATGCCCATTTGTTCTAATTACCATGTGACATCAAACTTAATGCATCAGGAAGGAAAGGTTTGGTATTACCAAACTATTAAAGGCTGATTCACAACCATCGGTAATGATAACCAGAATGAGAAAGTTGAAATACCTGTATTCAAATGGGACTGGAGTGAGCTGTAGTCAGTTACAAACAAATGAATTCTCAATGTGCAATATTGACCTTCATTTTTTATCAATAAGCTGATCAATAATATACCTTCCTGTACTTGTTGCCAGACTGTTGCAAACCTTGCTTCCTGTTCTGGTGACTGTTACCCGATGTTTGCAAACCAACCTTTGTTACATTGCAGCAAGTCATTCCTAAATAGTGATGAACTCAGGGGGTGGCCCAGGGGAAGCGGGGAAGTACCCCTGAGTTGGTTAGATGCTGGCCTATTGATCCCAAGGTCACAGGTTCAAACCCGGCCCAGACCGATGGTTTTAAGTGTGCTTAAAAATGACAGCTCCATGTCAGTAGATTTACTGGCATGTAAAAGAACTCCTGCAGGACAAAATTCTGGCACACCGGCAATGCTGATATGATCTTGGCAATTGACAGCGTCGTTAAACAACAAAATAATTGAATTTAAATGCCCCTGAGAAATTTATATATATTTGTAAATGTATACAACATTGAAGCCCAAATTATATTTTAATTTCAATTACTGTCCAAGCTGGTGTAATGTAATAACGAAGTTAAGAAATAGGATGTGCTTCGAGTTTGTGAGAAGATGTTAACAGATATGCTGAAAAGAAGCCTTTGCTCTATATGTAAGTTAATGCATACAGTAATATCGTTTTATTGATTCTGATAATTTTATTCTTGGAGATAATTAACTTAGGCTAGACCTACTTAGTACTTACACATAATTTAATAAAATATCAGAGATTTAAAATAAGTCATTTTTTTTTAGTACAGAACTACAAAAATTTGAAGTCTGTAACATCTCCCCTCCAGTGGTTGTATGCATCAATGACCCTAAATAGTCCTGTTTAATATGTACAGTGTCACATTAAGTTAAGTCTATTTTCTTATATACTGCAAGATAAAGCGAAAGAAGAGTATTATTGGTGGTGGGTATGATGCATTTCCATAATTATATGACATGTTCAATGTTCCTGAGCTCTGCTTACGATGCGACCAAATGTTATGTTAAGTTCATTATCCGAGTTTTGGATGATTGTATGACGTGTTCTATATCCTTGAGCCTGGCTCATTCTAGGATCAAAAGAACAAGATGCAATACAATACAAAAAATCTGATGTGTTACACTCACATGACTTTCTCTACTCTTGCACTAACCATTCTTACAAACTCTTATTCCTATATCTTCTTTGTGTCAAGATAAACATTTGTACAAATTATCTTATTGCTTATTTCCTTGTAGGTACAATGGGAATATTAGAATACAGTAGGCTTTGTGCGATAGTCAAATGTTTTAAAGCTTTGGGATTCTGTTGCCTTTGCCCACTTAACATAAAAACTGGACAACGATGATCCTTTTCACGAAAGTTCTAAGTTTTTTGAAACTCACACACATAACAAGGAATATCTCCGAAATGGTTCACTCTACAAGAAAATTTATTGAGACATAAATTGTGTATTTTGACAAGATCTACATTTTTTGTATAGTATAATTTGGTCTATCTCTAACGGTTTACCAGTTATGCAAAAGTCGTCCAGAGTAAATACGACTACAGGGGCTATAGCCAGAAAATTCAAGATATACATTTCATTTGTCATAAAAATGTCTCAAACATATGGCATTTTAATCAAAATCGTTGGAGCCATTTTCATGAAAATCAAAATTTTCGAAAAATTTTCCATGTAAAGGGTAGTTTAGGGTGGGGCTATTTTCTTCAAAATCTTCGTGTCGCATCCTTGAAAGACATTAAACTTAAATACCAACTGGTTTATAACCGACTTTTCGTTTTTGAGTTATGCTGTCCACAGACTGACTGACACACACACAGACCTTTTTCTAAAAATGCTTTTTTTTGGATTCAGGGGGCCTCAAAACATATATTTCCGGTGAAATCTCAACATCGAATTTTTGGGTGGAATACAATACTTCCCCTACTTACCAGTAGAGAAAGTAAAAATGTACCATTGGAATGGTGTTTTTCCTGTACCTAATTAAGTGGGTTTGATCTGCGCTTGGCTTCAAAATACAGAACAGATATGAACTTAGGCTCTCTTAAACTAAGGATAATGAAGAAACTGCTATTCTGCACTTAATAATATACTTACCTGACAGGTGTATTCCTTCGGCAAGGGCATATGGGGCATATGTGAATACAAGCATCATGCCGAACTCCAAGGATGGATTCTTTCGCAGGTCAACATGTTTTAGTAAGAGTGCACTTGAAAGAGCAAATATCACACCAATCCCAGCAGATGCAAAGAACATGAGACAAAACCTGTTGAAGCCAGTTATGACAGCTTCAGATGAGGTCATTAAAGGATTATTAGACTCCAGGATTGATGTCGTCAACACAATGGCCACTGCATCATTAAGTATGCTTTCACCAAACACCAACATGTTAAGTACTGGATCTACATTCATTGCATGAAAAATTGCAACTGTTGCCACTGGATCAACTGCTGATATTAATGAACCAAAAGCAAAACTCTCCACAAAACTTAATCGATAGGCTACTTTTGCTAGTCCCAATAAATAAACGCCAGCACCAATCACCAGAGCAGAAATGGTGGTCCCTACAATGGCAAATACCAATATTGAACCTATGTTTTGGAAAAAGTTTCCCTTATGAAGATTGTACCCTGATTCAAATATAATAGGTGGAAGCAGAACTAAGAAGAATGCAGTTGGAGAAAAGGCTTCTTCTTTTCTCCAGTTTGCTATATTCTGATTTGACATTAGATTAAGCACCAATCCAATAAGAGCTCCTAAGAAGACTATAGCTATACTTTCTGGTAAATACTGAAAATTGGCTTGCAACATTAAATGAATCAACAGAATGCCTAATGCCAAAACACAGAGCACAAAAAAGATTGACATCGAGCTGTTGTGTTCATCTTCTGCTGAACCTTTATCTGGTAGAACGGGATCACTTGGAGCTGATGTAGTTGATGTTACGTTTGTTACATTTGCTGTTGGAATCTCTGTTGTGCTACTGATGTTTATGCTGCTTTTCACTGTTGTACTTGATGCAACTGTTGAAGCTTCAGAAGATTTGTTAGCAACACTTACATTTTTTGTGTTTGTATCTGATAGTGTTTTTGTAACAGATATTCCTGGTTTTGCTTCTGATTCTTTAGGTTTTTCTGAGCTGTCATTGTGAACTTCTCGTTTTTGTTTGTGATGTTTAGTTCCTACATGACCTTGGTGTTGTGTTTCTGTCAGGTTAGAAGTGAAAAATGTGGAGGGTGTCTTCTCGGCAGAGGGCTGCAAGCCGTTTTTACTTGATTCGTGTGACCACGCACTAACACTGTTTTTATGGATAGAAAATGATTTTCCATTTTTATTTTCTTGGAACGGTTTTTCTGCATGAGCCGCGATACCCGAAAGTAAAGTTGCACTGTAAGTGACAACTAACAAACACAAACAGTGGAAACTCAAAATATTTGGCAAGGGCATCCGTAGTCCGTCACAACCTGTCGTCAATTTTAATTGCATATTTTAAGTACAAATTAATACGTGTAGATTACATCATCGTATGTTACGTATACAATATGCGTTATGTCGTCTGCAATGATCTAGATCTGCGCACAGTCACATTTTCGCAACATGCACCCAGCAGCGCTTACTGGTGGAAGCTGACAAAACGATTCCACATTGTATTGAAAAGTGACAGTCGTCTGGTCCACATAGTCCATAGAACATCTAATCTGTGTTCTGGTCAAAAGTTAATTGGTATTATCCACAAAACATAGCGATATTTATTTCTTTGAAAACTTACTAAGACTTCGCATTTTAAATCAAGATGCCCTAATGATTCAAAATTAAGTTATATTTTCTGAACTGTCGCAAAGTTTTTCTTTTGTTTTCAAATAACCTAATCGTTCAAACCAAACTATAGGTTGCACTTGTTCACAACAGGCATGGAAAAAGTGATAATTGTGAATAATTCAGTTTTGGGTTGCTGTGTCATATTTCGAAGGGCCATTGTTTGACATAGAACACCTAGTAGCATTGTTTGAGTTTGCTGTAAGCGCAATGACACTGGAGCAAACAGCCTGTGAAGGTTAGCAATGCTGTTAAATATAATATAACCTAAATTTTACTTTGCAGCAACGTTTGGTGTTCTGTGGTAGCTACAGAGTTTGTCTTAGCCGTGGTACCCAACGCAGGCAAAGAAACTACAGTTGTGATGTAATTAATGCTCTTCCACACAATAGCAATGTGTAGGACAGTATTGGAAAGGGTAGAGTGAGACTGAAAAGTTTAATGCCATGACTCAAATCACGGTCATGGCATTGCATTTTTCAGTCTCACTCTACCCTTTCCAACAGTTATCATGTATTCACTTAGTATATTATAGGAAATGTCCATTTTAGCAAAGTTGATAGGTTATTTGCGTGTTTTTAAGAGTTTCAGGAGGCAATATCATGATCTTAAAACAATCATCTATTGACGTATTTATCAAGGTATCGTACATTCCCTAACGTAAGTATTTGTGACGAAAATTGTATTCTGTTATATAAGAAACGTCATGGTATATTTTGAAAGACTGCCTCATCTTAGTTTTGCAATAAAAATCTCGAAATTTTATTAGTTTACGTCACACTTTTATTATTTGTATCTTTTTTTTCTTTTTCATGTTTTGCTGCAAAAGAAAAACGATGTAATGTTCTCACCCAAATGAAGATTTCAAAAAGCAAATTCAAGCTAATCTAAAGTAATCAAAGCTAAACAACAAAACCTAACCTAACCCAAATAAGTATAAAATAACTTGAATAATTTGCTCTGCCCTTAATAGTCCTGTTATCAACAAACTACACATCTCAAACCAAAATTGCATAAATAGGGTAAAACACACATGAATATTTACAAGCATTTCACATAGCGTATTTAGAACAATAAATGTCAATTAGAAGCAACATAGTTTGAAATTCAACGGTTGCACCCTAACATGGCAGCCATCATACACATACAACAAAGGCAGGTATATACATAATTATAATAACAACAAGTAGCTAAATATATGACTGACATGGGGAACATTTTGGAGCCTAGTATTTATTCTTCTAGACACAAAATAGGACCTCAATGGATAACAGAAGCATGTGACAGTAAAGTGGGAGCAAATTATAGGACAACTAACGTAAGGTAGAAACAGGAACATGGTGGACATGAAAAGTGAGTGTTAACATGACATTAGAGGAGGTGGAGCTCCCAGGGACTACCTCACCGTGAGAGTCTGAGTCAAACCTTACCATGGTAGGAGAACCTTGCCCTAAAGGGATTTAATGGCTTTATTTATTTTTTTGGCTAAATATACTGAGGGGCCTAAGATGCAAATTGTAGTTGGGATATTGAGGCCCCTAAGCTTCAAAGCGTAGCCAAGAGGTGTTTTTTCTAGGCAGATGTGTGTAGCAGTTGTGGCCTATGGGAAAGTATATCTGAAACATCGTGTAACTGAAACCCAATGATCAAATGCTTATTAACTCAGAATTAATATGCACCTGCTCTGAATGTGTCAGCGTAAGTCTTTCTCAAGCATTAATAACTGCCATAGAATTAACAGAGAAGTCAGTATTGTGCCAGTTTGAGTGAGTATTGTTAGACAGTTTTAAGTGAGCAAGTAGAATTGTCAGAGTGAGCTGTAGACAGTTGAACGGTGTTTCTGTCAAGGTTACAGTAGAACAGAACAGTTGTGAGTGGTTTCAGTTTAAAGGGAAATAAAGTGACTTACAAAGTAACTGTGCTTGTCATTTGTCACAGTACTTCAGAAAGCCACAGTAATTGAAATACATGACTTTTCCCCATAACTTATGTTGAAATAATTAACACAGTTGCAAAAACATTGCAAATCACATAGATTTTACTGAATGTAAAATTAATCTGTTTCTAATGGCTAGTTCACAACCACTCAGTAACAGTAATCAGAACGGGATGCACTCAACATTTTGGTTCACAACAGCCCAGCAATGAGAACAGTAATATATATTATCGATAGCGAAGTGGAAGTCGATACTGCACATAGGGAATCATTCATATGATGTGTTTCCTGGCTTGCAACTAGAGAGAGCTCTAGCAGCTGTTTCATGGCATGTCGGGGCTTGGTAACAGGAACATAAATTTAAAACTTGGCCAAGTCTTTCTTGTTCAGAGGATCTGGAAAACCTCCCGTTCTTTGTGAACACTCCTATTTGAATACATGTATTTCAATTTTCTTGTTCTGGCTATCTTTACCATTACCAGTGGTTGTGAACCAACGTTTGGTCTTAATATTTAGTGCTGAAGGTATTTTACCAAGTAACAGTCAGTATTCCTGTGTTTTCAGATTTGAAAGCCTTTGAGAGGCGACTAACAGAAGTTATAGCCTGTCTTCGGCCATCAACTGCAAGATGGAGAAGTGAGTAGAACTAGTGTAAATTCAGAATTCAATATCAAGATCTTGGTGAAGCTGAACACAATCAAAGAAACCTTTTTAGAAAAAGTTCCACTCATATCAATCTATTGGTGAGTTGGGGAACAACATAACTCAGAAATGCAAAGTTGGTTAATTCCAAATTTGGTATTTAAGTTCATGTTCCAAGGATGCAACTTAAAACTTTTCAAGAAAGTGGAAAATGTTTTGTTATTTTCTCAAAAAGACACTATAATGCTTTTCATTAAAATATATGTATGTAAGAACAGCTTGTACAAAAACGAGTAGAAAGTATCATGTGAGTGCAACACATAACTTTTTTTTTTGAGAAAACTGAAAATGCTTTGCACTTCTTAAAACATTTGCTATATTCCTATATATAAGGTCAATCAATAATTGATTGAGAGGTAGAATCGGAACTAAAAAGTTCAATGCCACAGCCAGGATTTGAACCATGGATCTGCTGTACATACGCTGCTCTTAAACTCCCCAATTGACTTGCATTTCCTCAGTAAACCACAAGGGAATCTCAAATTAAGAGCAGTTGCATGCAGAGTGGAAGATCCATGGTTTAAATCCAGTGGCAGCTCGTGACATTTAAATGTGGTAGGGCACTCAAAAATCGACATATAGTAAGTAGTATATAAGAAAAATAAAGCAACAAATTATGATGTAAGACTTACTTGTTATTTTTTGTATATCAGCTCAATCTTCCTATTTTTGACTGTAGAAAATTCCTCAATCACACTCTGTTGAAGTCTGGAATGGTGTTTATCATCTTCTTCTCTATTGATAGCATCGCCAGCACGTTCAGTCTCTCGTTCCCCATGGAATTTCATAAGAATGTCTTTATTCTATTGAGGGTAGAGAATGATCGTTCGGTCTGTACAGTCGTCATTGGAAGAGTAACAATTATTTTTAAAGCTATCACACACTCAGAGAATGTTCGTGTCATGTTGTTTTCCCATAAAACTGCAGAAGAGGCGTTGCACCGGACGCTCAACCCAAATCTTCACGACTATACAGCAACTCTTATTCAGTTTGAAATTTCGGACCTTGATTGTGGGATATAATTTCAAGGTTGTCTGAAAGGCACGTTCAGGAAATGCATTGCAGCATTGGGGAAACCTGTCAACCAAAAATAGCTTCAAGACACTCAAATGACCTGAGAACTGAAACCTATCATTGATATTGCTTGTAATCATGTCACAAACCTCTAGAGCTGCCACCCTATTACTCCTACTGTTGCTGCGTCCAACACATTGCCTCTTACTTGGGGATTCGTATACAGACACTTCATGTTCATACATTTTCCTAACTTTCACTATAGCATTAACTAAGTGCTTCACAAACTCACTAACTTTAACAGCATCAATGTTTTTTTTCTGGATACAGTCAAAGAATACTGCTACATGAGGCATCGTTTTGTGATAGAATCCAAACCAAAAATTGAATTCAGAGTCTCTCAATGTTCGTACAAATTCTGTTGCTTCGCTAGACGCTTTTTTATCATTTAATTTGCTGTCTCTTATATGTTTGAAACATTTTAGTAGATTATCTTCCTGCTAGAAAACGGTATTAACAGTGCGATACTGAAAATACCACCTTGTCGGTGGGACACTGCCAAGTTTTTTCTGAACAAATTCAGTTAGATAATCCATCCTTTTTGGATACCTCGAAAAGAATGACCCTATCCCCTGTAAGTCTTGGAAAAATATTCAGCTGTGAGATGAAGATGACGTTGCACTTTGAAGGTTAAGATTTCCTCGATGTGCATAGCAGTGTATGTAGTTTGCATTAGGATACCTTCATTTTATCAAACACTGTACCTCACCCTTCCTTCCAGTCATAACAGAAGCACCATCATAAGTTTGGCATATAAGTTTCCCTGGATTTTTCTCTACTCCCATTTCACGCAACTGTTCTACAATAATTGCTGCTAAACCAATGGCACTTCTGTCAGTCACTTCGAAATATCTCCAAAATCTCTCAAATATTTTCCCTTCAATTTGATGTCTTACAATTAAGGACAGTAAAGTTTTACATGAATTGTCTGTTGTTTCATCAGCCTGAAGGGATAGAAACTCTACATCACCTAGCTCAGATAAGATATAATTTCTGCAAACTGATAAAATAGCGTCTAAAATGTCATTCTGAACTATGATGTACCTATAAAGACAGTGCAATTTTCTAAATGATCTCTCAAAACATTGTCAAGGGCCGCATTATAGTTTATTAGACCTTTAAAAACACCTGGGTTAATGGAATCGTCTGTTTCATTGTGGCCATGCAGAACTAGTTCAAACTCGCCACAGAACTTAATAGCAACAATAATGTGTTACAAAATGTACCTATTTTTATCAACAAGTTCATTGTGTTTGCGAACAGACACCCTGTAGCTATCATCAAGCTGTATTCTAACACCAGTTTTGCCTAGAACAGCGAGGTTCATTTCATTATGGAAACGAGTCTTTGATAAACTATGTTTCTTGCTTTTTTCCGAAAAATGTTTCAAGTCTTTTGTGCCGGTTTTAGTCCACATGTCCTCCCCACCAAATAACACACAAGGAAAGCAAAAAAATGCATTATCTACAGAACACCCGCACATCCATTCCCATTTTTCATACACAGCATTATTAAAATGTCTGTTGTATGTTCTGCTTTTATCTTTAAAAACCTGGTTTATGCAAAGATCTGGCCTAGGAGGTCCTAATTCCTTTGCTAACAATCGGTCCTCGAAACTTAAGGTTTTTGTTTGTATGAACTTTACCTGATTCATTTTAATAGTTTCACTCACTATACATTAGTGATGTTAAATTATATATGCTTAGCCGTTGAACAAGAAAACATACACAATTTTATTCACAGTTAAAACTGAAAAATATATTATCTATACTGCACTACAACGGACACTACTGTAGCAAACTGAATGATGGCGCTTGTAACGTTTTAAACGAAACAAGCCGGTGAAGGAAGGAAAACATTCACAAGCTTTAGTAACAGCGCCGCATAGTGTCAGGTCTCATCACTATTGTGACCATGTGCAAGCAAATTCCTCATAAACCCCCTGTCACTTCCCGCAGCTAAGAGTGAGGGCATGACGTTAAATACAAGAAGTTTATAGTCTGCACGGAGACTGTGACCGCGCAGGGTTGCCAAGTTTCGTAAAGCCTACAAACGTGAATATCAAACAAAAATCACTGCAAATAACACATTTAAAGAAAAACTAAAACATATTACAGTTCTGTGTAGAGCACCAGAACATGATTGGAGGGGCACGTGACCTAAGGGTAGAACCACCCCTGTTCAAATCCCTGCTCTGCACTTAATTTTTCAGATGTGATTCTACTTCCCAAATATTTACTGTATGTTTATATGTTAATGTTTGTTTTATGTTTTGTGTATTTCAGTGCTCCTTGCAGTAATGTCAATATTCACATCTGTGGGAGCATGGTATTGGCTCACAGATCCTCACACTTCTGCAGTGTCGTTCACTCAGTCATTATGGAATCATCCTTTCTTTGCTGCTGCTAGCATCATTTTTGGTAATATATCAATAATTAGATACTTACCATAAGATTCAATGTTTTATTATTTATTTATGCCAACAAACTTACTGTTGGTGTTTTTAAACACACAAGCCATGTGTGGGCAAAGTTTGAGAGGTAGAACTGGAACTTAAAAATTCAATGCCACAACTGGGATTTGAACCATAGACCTTCCGCTTACCAGGCGGCTGCTCTAACCATTGAACTATTGAGGTAATTTGTCTCTGATGTGAGACTGCCTTTGTGGTTTACCAGGAGAAATACGAACTGGTTTGAGAATTTAATGCCATTCTGGCAGTTTGTCACAATAGCTCAATGGTTAGAGCAGCCACCTGGTAAGTGGAAGGTCTATGGTTCAAATCCCAGTTGTGGCATTGAATTTTTAACTTCCAGTTCTACCTTTCAATGTTTTATTTCTTTGATTAAAATGAAATGCACTAAAATTTTGAAAGATATAAATAAAAATCATCCTAAAAGTAATTATAATAATCAGATTATTAAATCATTGAATAAAAAGAATGTAATTTATACTAAAGCTGACAAAGGCAATAAAATTGTAATTTTAGATCAATATGATTATATTAATAGAGTAGAACTTTTCCTTGAAAGTGAAGATTACTTAAAAATTGTTAATGATCCTTTAAAATCATGCATTTCAACTTTTAATAAAACTCTCAACGAAGTGAAAATGATACCTAAAAAAGAAAAAAGTATTTTAAAAGTTAATAATCCAGTTTTACCTAGATTATGTGCACTTCCAAAAATTCACAAACCAGGAAATAAAATGAGACCAATTATAAATTGTATAAATTCACCTACGTATAATTTAGCTAAATGGTTAACTAAAAAATTCAGTATCTTTGATCAATTTGAAAGTTTAAGTATTAAAAATTCTTTTGAATTAGTAGAAAAGATTAGCAACATAGTATTGTCTGATAATGATAAACTCGTTTCTTTTGATGTAACTGTTTTATTAATTATAAAATCATTCCCTCTAATTTTTAAAATATGGTATAGATATGTGGATGACATTTTTACTATTGTGCCTAAAATTCAGATAAATGATGCTTTAAAACTTCTAAATTTACAAGATAAAGCTATACAATTCACTTTGGAAACCGAAAATAATGGATGCATTCCGTTCCTGGACTTAAAAATTAAAAGACATAACAATAAATTGAATTTTGGTATTTACAGAAAATCTACTCACACTGATAATTACATAAAAAATAAAAGTTTTAATCCTTTGCACATAAATTTTCTGTTTTCAATAGTTTAATTTATAGGTTAATAAATATACCCCTTAATAAAGAAGAATTTGACACAGAATATAAACACATTATTAACACTGCAGTAATTAATGGTTTTAATACAGATTTTATACCTAAAAAGATAGAAAAATTTAAGTATCAAAAAGCTGTTAAAGAGGTTTCGGATATTCTTTAGAAAGAGTCCCGTGAGAGTTTCGTGAGAATTTCATCTAAGTCCCACTCGGCAGTGTGAGCGAATTCTTACGAAAGTTGCCGAAGTTTCGGTGTTAATTCAGCACTGCCAACAGCACTATTTCTCCATTAATTTGTTGCCAATCTTAAATTTGAATGTTTTAGCGGGACCCAGCAGTATGGTAGCGAACTTGTTAGAAGCAAGTTGTGAGGGTGCAATGAATCGCTTCATTAGCATAGTAGATTTAGCACCTTTGTGTTATAATGAGGAAGAATGTATACAATTCCTCTACGACGAGGGCCTGCTGAGAACCTGAATGCTATGCAGGGAATGTGATGCCGTGCTACACCCCATAACAAAAATTAATTAGTGTTAATTCAGCGCTTCTGGTGGAGTTTTTTTAGTGGGTAGTGCCCAAGGGCGAAGCCTACAGTCCCCCATCTGTGCCATCCCAGCGCATGGGGCTCCATAAATGGATTTTTTCTCCACTCGAAAATAAGAAGAAAAAAAGTAAAATAAATAAAAAATAAAATGAGCCAACATTTCGTGCACCCAGTCACAAGGCAATAACGGTGTTACACAATAATGCACACAACAATAGTATGGAGTCGCGCTAGCGATATATCTGTATGGGCAATAACGATAATGTACACAATAATTGTATGGAGTTGCGCTGGCGGTGTAGATTAGCCGACGCGTACGCGAGTGTTTAGTGTGTTGGCAACAAAAACTAGTGTGGTTGAAAAAAGCAATGTTGGCAAATATGAAAATTGTCTGCTAGTGACACGGCGCAACCTAGTGGCAATTCTGCTAACGACTGTCGGCGCATGCGCAGTAAGTAGCTTCGGACTTAGAATTTGGCTGGCAAGTTCTACAGGACTCTTTCTAAAGAAGAGCCAAGGTTTCTAGCCTCAAAAAAATAAAAGATAATTGTATTTTTAAAAAGTTTACTGACCATCCATGGGCCAATAAAAAATTTACAATGATTTTTAAAAAATATGGAATAAATTTGGTCCCTCAAAATAAATTTAATATACAAAATTTACTAAATTTTTCTAAAAAGATAAATTACCAAATTATAAAAAATCTGGCATTTATCAATTTAGCTGTTTGGATTGTGATAAGGTTTATATTGGTAAAACTAAACATTATTTAGAAACCAGAACAAAAGAGCATTTTAGAAATATTAAATATAAACAAACTGATAAATCAGCTGTGGCAGATCATTTTTGGTCATTTAATCATGAAATTAATCCAGAAGTTAAATTATTAAAACAATTAAGTGGACCTATAGATTTAATGGTTTGGGAAAAAAATTTTATTTTATAAAACAAGAACCATGTTATGAATTTCGAAACACTTTCTATAGATTGTATTTATAAATTTTTGTTTTCAGAGATTGGTAATTAAAATGAGCATCAGTATCTATGCTTTTTGTTTTCAGAGATTAGTGAATAAAATGAAGATCTGTAGCTTTGGTAACAAATTTGTTTGTATAGCTTTGAAAATTAGTTGGAGTCAAGTCGAAACTTGAGTCAGTTTTGCAACAAGAACTTCAACATTACTAAGATAAGTGAAGTTCTTAGTTTCTAATTTGTTCTTACTTTAGAGCAAATACTAATATGTTTACTACAAAACTTGGCCGACAAGCGCACAGTGCATCTCCCAGACACGTACTGCATGACTTTCCTAGCAGTCTCATGGCCTGACTCTTAGTCACACATGCGTGAATGTCAAATCACATTAACAATTACCCAAATAAACCAAAACATGCCTTATCTACAATCATTTAATGGTATTTCAGAATTCATTGTATGATTCCTGTTCTTTAAAATACATATTTTCTCCAATTGTGTTAAATCTGTAGAGCCATTTAAATGCTTTAATAATTTAATCTCTGGATTTATTTCAAGTAGCAATATATAAAGGTGCAAATGATGGCAATTTCTTGAGCTGCTGAAAGTAAACAACTGAGAAACTGTTGAGGCGCAAGAGAGGAAAATGTCAAAGTACAGAATGGTACTACATGCATTCTCTATGTTAGGATCCATTATTGGAATTGTAATGAACCTGAAATTTGAAATACTGAAAGAGGCAGCCCCAACTCAGTGCAGTGTGACATATTCTAACCAGCTGGAAGCGGGCAGAATGGAAGGTCAACAAGGTGGAAGTAAAGGCAGTGGCGGCACAGTTGTACGATTTGTAATATCAGAAAACTTGCACTTCTAATTGATAGTATTGGCTGTGTATTCAGGGTAAAGTAGAAATAATATTTCATGTTACATTCTACAGGATGCTTAATAGAGCAAATAAACATTCCATTTTGTAGCTCTTCTGTCACTTATGAGTATATACCAGTGTTGCATTCAATATGTATAATTATTAGAGGACTTTCCTAAAAAGCCCACACAAAAAAAGATGAGTGATAATAACATGTGTACAATCAAAACGAGATACTAGGTTGAACCTACAAGCGATATTATTACATTTTTGTTTTGTTTTTTTATAATGTTTAAAACCTGTTCTTTCAGGACAGAGCGCACAGGTGGACACTGATGATTAGGGCCCGGATTCTTAGTTTTTTAACTATTTTATTCCTTGATAGTTAACTGCAGTTGTTTAATTTAATTATCTGTTTCATGATCATCGAAGCCAAATGCTTGAATCTTATAAAACCTAAAAGAGGCTAAATCTCCTATTTATTTTAAAATGAAAACAAACTTTATTTTAAAACGGGAAAATGAAATGTTTATGAAATTATGAATGGACTTTGACTGTTACATCTTTGCTACGTCTTTTCACTTATGTATGCTTAGAGGAGTAATGACAACAAGCAAGAGGCAACTGACTTGTATTTAGCTGTGTGGGACCAAGCTCTGTATTGTTGCAAGCAAGGAATGCGGGGATTGTTGTCGAGGGGAAAGGGGTCATTAGGAGAACCCGCCATAAACTCAAACCAATCAGTTTAAAAACAGTATCCGTTGTGTTCAGTTGACTGTCGTATATTGTTAATGCATACAATTACTACATCGTTAGAAGTAAATTTTCCTTAGATTAGGCAGGTAATTTAAGGAGCCAGTGTCATGCCTAGTCAGCTCATCTCGAAGGTGGTTGATTCGTCTGTGGATAGGTAACGATCCGAACTCCACCACAGGTGGCAAAGTAATATTTTGCCAAATCTGCCAAAAGCGAAATAAACCATCCCCACAGACACAAAAGCTTAAACAAATATTAACATCTTCTATACTGCACAGATAAAGTCACATTAAGCGGCTAGGTGCTGTGCAGATAAACATACCATACAGCAGAACCTGTACGACCTGTTCTCGAATGCTGGAATGCAGGTAAGGATTAAACACCTGTTATAATTCATATAGCGTATAAACTATAATTTCATTTACGTATTTTCCGGGTGCCCTCTGGCCAAAAATCGCATTTTGAGGTGCACAAAGGATCTACAGGACATATCAGCAACATTGCTATAAAAAGAGGACAGTTAATAATAAAATTAATAAACAATAATAATATAAAAACTATTTCAGGAGGTTAAAGAACTAAAAAAAACTTTTTTAAGATACAAAAATAACTAAAAAGTCAATTTTAAGAACCTAAAAATCCGGGCTCTACTGATGATACATGCAATAAAATGATCATTGGGGAAGCAAACATTCCAGGTCTCAGTTTAGGGTGCCTCACCAGCGTTTACTAATTATGAGGATTGAGGAAAAACATCAGGGAAGATGCTTCTGGTGGTATTTGAACTGCAGAGCTCCTGTTCACAAAACTGTGCCTTAATGACCTCAGACTTCTGTGTCGATATATTATTACACTGCAACAACTAATCATAGTTCACAGTGTGTGTGATCAGAAAGATGGCAGACTGTGGTGTAGTTACACGCAATAAGTTGAGCAAAATAGGTAAACCATTTACTGAAGGCAACTTTATAAAACAATGTATGATTAATGCTGCAGAACTATTGTGGCCTAACGAAGTGCATCGGTTTGAAGGATCCCACTCACGTACCACAGTTGCTCACCGCATCATAGACATGGCACAAGACGTGCAGCTTCCACTCATACAAACAGCAACACAGTTCGTGGCGTATTCTTTAGCACTCAATGAGTCAACAGATGCGTCTGGTACAGCCAACTAGCTATATTCGTGCGTGCTGTAGACAACAATCGCCACATTACGGAAGAATTGTTAGATTCTGTCCCATTAAAAGACACTACTAAAGGCAAAAATATTTTTCACAGTGTTGAGGATTCTTTAAATACCATTGCACTACCCTGGGATTGCTTGGCATCCGTAACAACGGGAGGAGCTCACTTCTAACCAAAATACTGTTTAACCGAAACGACCAACTGAAAAAAATGGTATTGTTTTTATTGCATTATATTTTACACATATAGTACCATATATTTTGTAGTGTTAAAAATAAACGGAATTTCTGTTGTATGAAAGTTAGCACAGTGCTGTACATAGCGAGTGAAGAAAAGAATTTCCGAACCGAAATATTCAATGCCTTAGAGGTAAGTACACAGTATATATTTCATAACACAGTATACAGTGTGGGTACAAAATTAGCGTAAATTTCATGCATACATACCAGTTTTCTCACAAAGCTTTTTCGTATATTTTCAGACAGCATTACGGTTCATCGAAAGATGTGACAAAGATGCCTTCCGACATTTTGCTAATGAAACGGTAGTGTGACATTGCGGCTAAAAAATGTCTCGAAAAGAAACGACAGAAGAAAATAGAGGATTTTTTCTGAAAAAAGTAGTATTGTACTGTGATTACAAACCAATAAAAATACATTAACCTCTTGAGGGATATCGACGTGAAATCACGTCCATTTAAAATGGCGGATGAGCGATATGGGCATCCTGTGCATTTAAGCATTTAACCCTTATTTATCCCTTATCCCACTCAACTTATTATAATTTTCCCTTTATGAAACATTTTAGTAAGGTCTATATACTTTATTGGCTTACCTTAATATGTTCGTTCTGCAGTGATTTACCTCAAAACAGGGATAAACACACAAGGGTACGTACATCTCCACATTCGCGAATTCCCTTCTTGCGGCACACGAAACACTTTCGAAATGGGTGGGACTTCTTTTCTCTTGGTGGTATCCTTTTAGGATAATGTTTTCCTTGAAGTCTGAGGGATGCAGGGGTTTTGGATTTTCAACCCCCAACGTAATATTGTTCAATTAGGTTGCAAGTTATTTATAGTCGGTAGTCAAGGTCGGTCATTGTCCTGTGTGGGTTTAGAGAGCTGTCCAAATCCCCAAACAATTGTATATGGTTATATCCAGTTGGTGCAAAAATGCCTTTTTATACCACTTCTCCCTTCAGCTACAAGCAGGAAAGAATACGTATGTATTTCAACAAAGAAAGACACGGACTCTACTCAGTTACGAAACTCGTGTAAGCAAAAGTTGTAATGTTGATCTATTCTGATGACTAAGAGACCACGCATGCAGTAGCGATTTATTTCACAGTATGCTGACGCATAAGCCACACATACAATGGGTGTTTCTTTACTGAATCTTTCCGAGAACTTATATTAGATGCGTTCGACAGAGCATAGTTGACTTTTCACCACAGTGAAACAAAATTGTGCCATTTCAACGTTTTGTAAATACAACTCAACTTTGCTGGTGATGTACATTTATACTGCAATTAACGAGTTTTATACCAGTTTTTGTTTCGTTAAAATAACTTAATATTTACACAAAATACAGCTGTGTATATACGAAGCACTTTTAGCGCATTTAACAATTTACAATTTACATTTACAATTTACAATCCATTTAACAATGGATTCCAGCACACTGTGGAGTCATGGGGAACGAAGCTGCAGACTCACTTGCAAAGAAAGCCACAACAATAACACAAAAGTCTAAATTCAATTTCTCATATTCCTCAATAAAACGCTTGATCATTAAAAATTTTTGTCATTCATACCTACAAGAAATAGAAACAAATGCCAAAGATAAAAAATGGATTACACTACTTTCCAATCCAGATATAATCCCCCAGAGACCAAGGAAAACAGCTGTTGCAGCCTTCCGACTATTGACAAATCATGACTGCTTGGCAAGTCATCTCTACAGAATAGGTATCTCAGCCTCACCGATATGTGTCCTGTGTAACGATCCAGCAGAAATGAATGAAGAACACTTGAAGACCTGTGAAGCATTAAGATCAGAAGAAACTACAGTTCAAAAGTATTGGAAAGCACGAATGCTAATGGCTTCATTGCCAGATGCAAGGCACTAGAAAACAACAACAACAACAATTTAAATGCTAGCAGTTCTCGGCTCCGGACGTTTAAATGGCCATCGCTCAAGAGGTTAATTATTATCTGAATTTTTTGTAATCCGAAACCTCCTTCCCCCCCCTTGTTTCGGTTAAGAGAGGTTCTACTGTATAGGTTAGATGAATTATAACACTTATATAATAAATTATTGTAAAAATTGTAAATAGTCTTATACGTTGTAAATAGAAACTTCTGATAGCAATACAATATTATATACCAATTGTGTGTATATAATCAATTTATTTTAATTTTATTTTTCAAATATTAATGTAACTGTACAAGTTTATGTGTATCCATTGTTAATGTAGAATCTGACATGAAATTTGTATGAAGTCTATAGACAATAAATAATAGTAATAATGTTGTTGTTGTTATCATCTTCCTACTTAAGCAATCTTGCATAAAGGACAGTAATTCCATTCTAATATGGAAATTGTAAAGCAAATTGTGCCTGCCTCGGTAGTGTGATGGTTAGCTTGTCTTCCTCATGTTCAAGAGGTTGTGAGTTCAAATATCTCTTAGGGTAAGTTATCCGGATAAGGTTTTTTCCGAGGTTTTCCCTTATCCTGAGAAGACAAATGTCAGGTAACTTAAAGCGCCATGGACGTCAGTCTCAATTGAGCACCATGTCACCCATTTCATTCGTTCACCGTCCGCTATGACACTGCATTGCAGAACGTTAACAAAAGATAAATAAATAAAGCAAATTGTAAATCTAAGGAGGGAATAGTCCAATATGGGGTACCACAAGGTTCGGTATTGGGGCCTCTGCTTTTTATTTTATGTACAAATGATGCTCCAAAAAGTAAATTCAAAAATATTGTCATATGGTGACTATACAGCCATGGTATGCTGGAATATTTCCATAAATGGCCTTATTGGAAAAATAAATGCAGATTGAGAGCAGTTACTGTACTACTTTAGCACCAATAACTTAGGTTGTAATACAGGTAAAACAAAAATAGTAAACTTTGCTATGTTGCACTGACAAAGTGGAAATGAACTAGTTGAACAGATGCATAAGGATGGTATTAATGAAACTCAGCAAACTTCTTTTCTGGGAATACTCTTTGACAAGCATTTAACATGGGATAAGCACATTCATCTGATATGTGGCAAAATGAGTAAGGGAGTCTTTCTACCTAGATATTACTCAAGATTTAAAAGTATGAACATATTAAAGACAGTCTATTATGGGGTCGTATATCCACACCTACTACGTGGGGAGGTGCAGCTAATGTGTGTATAAGCAGATTATAGTTCTACAAAAGAAGTGTTTACACATTATGTCTAATGAAAGCCCTGACCACCCTTGTAAAGAGTTGTTCGTAAAAAATCAAGTTCTAACAGTGATATCACTTTATGTCTATCGTGTCATACTGTTTTTACATCACATTGTGATTTGCACAAGCATAACACTATAAGGCAGAAAGATGTATATAGACATGCACACACAAAAAACATAGTGATAAAGATCCTTTAATATAGGAACTTGTAAGGAAATTGTAAGGATCTGACTGTGTGTGTGCGTGCGCATGTATGTGTCACACGCACGTGTGTTTGTGTGTCAAAAGCTCGGAAGTCATTCCAGAATTCACCTGGTTGATAGCCTGGGAGAAGTTATTCTCATAATGATTGCAGTTATCAATCTAAATATCATTGCATCGAGATATATTTATTGTGCAGAGTTGTCATATTATTTGTGTTTAAGAACATCTCAGAAGTTGATTGGGAATTGTTTTAATTTTTTCAGTTGTGCTGTTTCTGTGGGGAATTCACAAAAGGGTAATAGCGCCGTCCATCATCACTGCCAGAACTAGACTGGTGCTGGGAGATTTCAACATGTCGTGTGACGACACGGGGAAGTTGATTTTGAAACCTCGGCCAACTGCGACACCGTAAATCACAATTGACATACAGCAGGGACGATAGTTCTGTGGCGGTGAAGCCTGGATGTGCAGTGAGCGAGTGAGCCTCAATTCTTAGACATGCTCAGTGAGTGCAACCAGATCAGTCTAATTAACATCTGTTTATGACATAGTGAACTTTCTATATGTCTGTAATTAAACTTGGATTTATATATTCTGTTTATTGGAAGTTCTTGTCTCTTTGCATCCTTACACAAACCAAAATACCTCCAATTTTATCAAAACTTGCACAAAATCGATGCATATCCAAATTAGGGAAGTTGTGAATAATATGAAACATAAGCAACTTCTGGCAAGTTATTAGTTCCATTGAAGAAAGTGTACAAAACGAAATAACGTGGAACTTCATTTGGAACTCCTGGCAGAGTGCAGCATGTATCAGATACAGACAATTTCAACATATTATTTATAATTTGTACACTACTCAAAACAGGCTATCACTATTAGCAAATTGCTAACCTAAAATTAGGGTGGCCATAAATTTTAATGAAAGTAGCATAAGTTTGAAAATAATTTTGAGAAACATGGGATTCAAGTGGTGCAAAATAAAAAAGAACATGAGAATTTTGGAGGAAAGGTACAACACTTGTGTTTCATTCTTGCACAGAATGATGCAACACAGGGAAGAAAGTAGAAAGCTCAGGGGATTAGGTCGGGCGACCGAGGGGGCCACAAATCTCTTCTAACTCTGTCCTGAAACACATCTTCAACTGTTCTCATCGAAAAATCGGCTGTAAGAGCTGCTACAGTCTTATTGAAAAAGGGCAAAATCATGCAACCCTGTTTATTAATTCTCTAAAGTTGCTTGTGTCTTACGTGTCAATAAATAATTAAGTGAATGAAAAATCGAATTACTGAGTGATGTAGTTTTTAATACAAAATGCCTAGGAAGTTTGAGAGGTAGAACTGGAACTTAAAAATTCAATGCCAGTTCTACCTCTCAAACATTGCCCACACACGGCTTGTGTGTTTAAAAACACCAACAGTAAGTTTGTTGTCATAAATAAATAATTGCCTAGGAAGTGTTGTGTGCCGGGTTATACCTCAAACTATAAAACAAGTGTAGAAAAGTATGTTACAGTGCTTTCGTTTCCAAAGGATCCACACAGGAGAGAGCAGTGGGTACATGCTATTCACAGAGATAATTATGAACCAGATGTGGTATGTATTAAACATTTTTCTGAACAGCACATAGTGAGGGAATTTACTGCCATGCGAAAGGATGGAAGTGTTCTTGTTGTACCCAGAACTCCTAACTTACTGAAGATGCATGCCCCTTGCTGTTTCCTAATTTACCATCCTACCTGACTTTTGAACCAGCACCCAAACGTAGGGCTCCAGAAAAAAGAGGAGGGGAAACGTTGCAAAGGGATGCAGCAGCATTTCGTAAATGGCTCGAAGATGACAAAATTGTTGATTTTCAGAGCTTTAAAAATAGAATTAATGACATGAAATTAGAAGGATTTGCTGTTATCATAAAAGAAAAGATGTAATTTTTGTGAAAATTGATACTGAAGAAATTCCTAAAATTGTAGGAGCATTGAAAATTAATTTCAATTTTATTATTCAGGTTCTACAGGGTAAAATTATAATACCCAATAGTAAGTTAAATGAATTCTCGGTAAACAAGTAAAATTGGATAAATGGTCTAAATTTTATGTTCTTTTAAGTCATGTGAATGGGTTCACAATAGCAAGTGAACAAACAAAACATAAACTACCTCAGGCTGCCAACATTTTAAAGGAATGTTGGGAGGAAATGAATGAAGATTCTGCAGAATATCTAAAAACTTAATTCCTATAAGAGCAATTAAAACTGGTCAGTCAGAAGTCAATTAAATATATGCCCAATACCCTGTTATGGGCGTGCTCAATTTATTTTTCTCACCCAGCAGCTTATAGCAAGACACGTGATTCCAATGTTCTTTCGTTACCCCATCCTGATTACCTCAGACAACTTTCTCAACCCCTCAGTCCTGATAGAAATTCGAAATCATTGCATTTAAAATATCAGAGAAGGTGAAAATGCTTAGTGATCATGAAAAACTAGTAAATTTGTTATTGGATGAAATTAATGTAAAACCTGCAATTTCTTATAAAGGGGGTAACATACAGGTCCTTCAAACACACAAGAACCTGCAAAAACAGGGCAAACTTGTATGATAACATCTTTAACATGCAGGCATAAAGATGTAACTTTGTATCCAGTGAAAAATTTAACAGCACAAAAGCTGAGAGAACAGATTCTCACTGTAATTAAAGCTTTGACTGGACGTGGATTTAGGGTATTGACCTTGATATCAGATAACAACAGAGTTAATAGAAACACTTTTGAGAAGCTGTGCAATGGTTCCTTAAAATGCCATTAACAACTATGCAAAGCATGTTTTCTACTAACATACAATAACTTTTAATATGAAATGTGAAAGTATAAATGAATGCATGCTTCTTCCAGCTGGTTTGAGAATTCAATGTCATTGTGGCAGGTTGTCACAGTAGCATAATGGCCTGCACATGGCTTGTGTATTTAAAAACACCAACAGTAAGTTTGTTCGCATAAATAAAATAATAATTACCATCTGAAGGTTATTTAGTCACCATTGCAGTAATTGTCTCTGATGTGAGGCTGCCTTTGTGGTTTAGCAGAAGAAATATGAACTGGTTTGAGAATTCAATGTCATTCTGGCAGGTTGTCACAGTAGCTTAATGGTTAGAGCACCTGCCTAGTAAGTGGAGGGTCTGTTGTTCAAATCCCAGCTGTGGCATTGAATTTTTAAGTTCCAGTTGTGCCTCTCAAAGATAAATGCAGCTGTTAGTTTCTAATTTGTTCTTAGTTTAGATTATATATTTGTATATTGGATGACATAGATGCCCAGAGGGAGGATCTGAAAGGAACGTGAGACTCGGGGGAAACGTGGTGGACCGGAGTTCATCCTTGGCCAAGACAGCTGATAGTTTAGAAATCAATGCATATTACACTGGACAAGGGAATTAAATCGCTTGAACATGAGACAGAATATTAGAAGACCCCAATAGAAAATCGTTCATGTAAATGTTTGTTAAAAGTGTATAAATATTAGAATTGTTTGTGTTCCATAATAAAAATAGGAGACGATAATTGGGATCACTTCCCTAACGAGAAAGAACTATTTGTGCGGATGAATACGGCGGATGAAGACGAAAATGGTGGTGTGTCGTGTCAAAAAGCGACGCCAAGAAACAGTTTATTAGCGTCTATATGTTCAAGGTGATAAGACGTGTTTTGGTAGCATGTGAACATGGAACTTTCACCAAACTTTCATCCAGCATAAATTCTACTAAATTAAAAAAGTGTAAAGGTTTTTAAGTATTTAATATGGTGCTGAGAGTGTAAAGTATCGAAGTGTTAATAAATAAATACATTGTGATAAAGAAACATTGATATATGCATTCCATCTGTTACCACGACCTTGTAGATAGAAAACGAGTCTCATAGCACAGCCAATTCCCATAATAATCATTAAAAACGGCACCAAACATATTGAAAGAGGGTGATGCTTGGGGAGAGGACCTGAGAGGAACACGAGATTTCAGGGAAAGGATTGCGGATCGAAGTCCACAACAGTTGTTAGTATAGTTAAAAAAGTAATTGCAGTCTAATACTGTTCCAAAAAATAGTGATTTGAAAATTTTCAAAAAAGAAATGTGGAAGAAATTTTGAATTGAGAAATTTCAAAAAGTTTTCAAATTAAAAATTGTGTAAAATATTTGAATAGAAAATTTTGAGACAGAAAAATAAAAATAAATTATAGTTTAAAAAACTAAAAAATACGCTTTTATAACAAACCAAACTGAAAAGTGGAAAATAATTTTAAGTATAAAGAGTTTGTTCATAAGCAACATAAAATCAGTAGTTCAACATTTTGTAATAAGTTTAAAATAAAAACTAATTTATCTTAAGAAAATAAATTTTATTGTTAAAAGGTGTGGAGGGTCGGACATAAATTGTTATAAATAGTTCATTGGTAGGTATTTATGAAAGTAAAGGTATGATAAAAATATCTAAAAAGCACCTCAAGAGAGACAGTATTCTTCTAGAAATGAATTCTCCCAAGTTGGCTTCTAGTTCAAGCTGTCGTAAATCTTACAGTACTATTGTTGCCAGGTTCATATTTAAATAAGTAAATAGTCATATATAATTAATCTTATATTTGGACATGAAAGTATAGCTCTTTAATTGGTAAATTAAAGTTTAATGTAATACATGTTTTAAAAAGGAATTTACAACTTATCTCTCTTTTCTGCTGCAAATGGACATTTATTTACATAATAATTATAAGTAAAGTGTCCCTAATTTCACCACGTTAAAGAAATGCATTTTGTATTCTTTTGTTACAATTTTAATAACTGACATAACCTTGCACTTAAGTTTCGCTCTATGTTTATCTTTAACCCTTTCTAGACTAACCATTTAGTATGTTTTTTCTTACGAAAGCCAATGAAAGATGTAGAAACTTGAACTGAAAAATTTGTAATGCTTGAAAAGTTTTCCTTGTGTAAAATATCACTAATTTAAAAATAAACACATAAAATGAATTCTGTAAAAATAGAAAATACCATAAAGTAATAAAAATGACCTCATAAATGTGTTTCTATAATATGCGACCCATAGTAAGGATTTGTGTATATTTTAATAATGTCTATGATGCAACATGCCATCGAAATCTGGCTATGGTTGTCAGTGACACGAAATTACAACTCTTAATATTTGAAACATAATTTCTCAGTTTCATACCGGGAAGTTTGTGTGCTACCAGCTCAGATTAACTTGGTTAAAGATAAGATAAGTATTTCTAAGGTCCAGTATGATAAAGGAGATTTAAACTATAGTTTTCAGTTTTACTTTGTATTATGGACTTTAACCTTCAAGGTAGCCTCAGTTTAATGCTGTCCCAGCTCGGTATCGGGGAGGTGTTTGAGGAATTGCTGAAGCAACTTAACGATCTTGAAGACCCAGAACTTTCTTAAATAGATCTGATCACTTTTAGATCTGGAATAATCAGATTTAGACTTAAGAAACAGACAGTCCTAACCTCATTGTGAATGGCCATTATTTCAGAATATTAAGTGATTTTCTAAGCTGGGAGATCTACCAGTGTAAGTTGCGGTGTAAGAAGGAGAACAAAATTAGCGATCGTCTTCTTTACTCGGGCTTTTGGTATATCAACACTGTTGCATTGCGGTTTAACTTAGCCAGAAGATTATAAAATGGTGCATTTTCCTTTGGGTTAGCTCAGGCCTGGGGAAGAGTACTCCGAAGGTGTGAACAAAGCATTCCCTTCTGCATTTACCTGCAGCAGCTACTAACACACTAGGTGAAACCGGCTTTCAACTTTGGTGGTCACAAAAGGAGGGGAATGGCTTGACACCTCAGGAGTGCTGTTCCACAGTCCTAATTTAACGAAACCAGCAATCAAACTTCCTTCATAATACCGGACCTAGGTGCTGACCAGCATCTACAGGAAGAAATACAGATACTTTTGGAAGCGGTCCACGTAAACTTCCTGAACAATGTTTACATTGGGTGTCTTGTGGAGTAGGTTAGCGTAGTCGACTAGAATCATGCCGTGGGTCTCCTCTCCTTCCAGAGGGATGGAGGCATAGTACTGGCCTTCTTTGGAGACAATGTTGGGGTCCCTGAAGATGACTGCAGCTAGAGGGTCCGAACAAATCCACTGGTCGCTGTTGGCAAGGGAGATTCGTTCAGCCTGGTTCAACAGCTTCACTGAAGGCCTGTCCAATTTTCCAAGAGTGTTTATCCGCCATTCCTGAACAAACAGAACACTTCATTTGACACTGAAACTCGTGTATAGTTACTAGCTGAAATACATGGCATTGCCCGTGGTTTAACAATTTATCTCTATTTAAAAAAATATTATTTAATACACTTAATCAAACAGTTGAACTCTTAGGATACCATAAAGAACAAAAAATAAACTAAATAACTAAAAACTTGGGGAACACACGATGCAAGTGCACTGTTAAACATTCACAAATATTAGAGGAAGAAAAGCGAGTAGACTGTGAATGTAATAAGTTACATTTCTATTTCAATAATAGAAAACTGTATGAATTGCTTCTAAAAGAGAGGTAGAGAAGGAAATGTGTTTTTTATAAAAGAAAAGTGAGTACAGAAAACAATGAGAGTATAATAGGTTGCATTTATCTTTCAAAGTACAGAGCATTCATGCTTAGGCTTTCACGCTAGGCGTTAATCCAATAAATGGTAGATTTCGGGCTTGACTGGACCACGACCTACCATCTATTGGATACAGAACTTGTATACTGAAGGGCGAGTAAAGGACATGTGTATGTGCCATATAAAAGAAACCCGTGTTCCGGACAGGTATTCCTATTTGAAAACCGATCAGTTTGCCATCCCGCACAACATACGAAGCGTTGTCTTTTTTTTTTTTTTTTTTTTTTTTTTTAATGTGTACAGATCCATTCAACGTGGTGTACTTGTTATACATTTATTTCATTTACTATACAGCCTGTGTTTGAACGCGTGGCGTATTGCGGAGAATTGCTTGACTTGCACTACGCTCTGATAACGGAGTTATTGACAGACAAAATTAATACGAGAGTTTCATTTGTCGCGACATTATCTTTGTACATTGAGAGGTTCTCTAAACTTCACTCAATGTAAGATATTTCTGTTGTTGTTATTATTATCATCATTGTTATCGGTGGTGGTGGCGGCGGTAGCAGTAACAGTAGTAGTACTGTCTACTCAATATCACTGTTAAACTAACAGATGAAAGGAAATAACAAATACTTCTGTATTATCTCACGTCTTAAAGCTCTCATTATTGTTTCTGTTGGACTCACTGGAGTAGTTAAATGTAATGGCCGGGAGTAAGTCACCAAGCCAGCTATTACAGAAATGAAGTTTACTGCATCATGTCATTGAATTTTACGTATCACCTCGGGCCGACGCATGAATTTCAGTCTCTATAATGATTTTAATATCACCCTCACGCAATAAATACAAAGGGGCGTTCGGAAACGATTTACAATAATAGCTTTTATACCTTATTTATTAATAAAATGGTTCAATGTACATGGGATGTCTCAATGTACTCCCCACCACCAATACAGTGCTGCCACCTTCCTGGGAACTTCACTATTACGTTACGGAACCATTGTTTGGGGGTACTACGTGGAAATGTGCCTGCAATTCCTTATTATCGAAATTTTACCTTGCAGCGGGTGTTCCATACCGGGAGAGTGGCCACCGGGAGAGTCTCTGTTATAATCCGCGGTAAGGGTATACTTATCGCAATATTCTAAATCGGTCCAAATGTACATATTTTGAATTAAATATATGGAAAAAATATATATGAAGAAATTAGAAACCCGTGTAATGAATTTCGAGCTTCTCTTGCAAGCAAACTCGTTACTTAGTCTAATTTCATATGCACCAGATGTCTCCTCTCCAAAGATAAAAAATCCGCATGACCAACTATGTTCCAGCCAGTCGGCAAATTCCTGATAATGCCTTCAAGTGAAGGTGAAACGCGTTGAAGGAAATTACAGGTATGTGAAATACAGAGTGTTTTGTCGAATCAAATTGTATATCATTTTCGTTAGTTTAATATATATACACCAGATGAGTCAGCCGCCCATTAGTTTTTTGGATGGTAGGCCACGCATCAAACGGTACGTGCGCTTTAGTCCAGTTTTGCTCTTACTAAAACATATTGCTAGACGTTCTTGGAGAGAGGAATGTATAAAATTCAGTGGAACAGTGGTTTAAGGGACAGAACGTACTCCTACTCCCAGTTTCTAGCCGATTTTACCTTTTCTTAGAATATACATAGCGACGTATTTCAGTGGACGCTTCGTGTGAGTACACTGACATCACCAAATAAAAACAAAATGGTTGATTCTTGTACTTAGAGCAGGAATTGGCTGCAAAAATTCGGACACGTCTCATTCACCATGGAGCCATACAGTCAAATAGCACGTAATATTAAATAACGGTTTATTTAAATGTTTGTGTAAACCAAGTTTCGTACATCTCAAATAATAGGCCAACAAAGAAAATCAAAGATTTATTTCACTCCGTTAAGGATAAAAGACATCCACACTGCACAGCCGGTGTTTACAAAATACCATGTAGCTGTGGACAAGTATATATAGGCACCACCATGCGGAGTATCAGCACTCGACTAAAAGAACATGAAAGACATAGCCGGTTGGGGCAGACGGACAAGTCAGCGGTGGCAGAACACTCTCTGTTGTTCGGCCACGACGTGAACTACAAAGACACGGAGGTACTCTCAAGGACAAGCCACTACCAGGCTCGCTTGACTCGGGAAGCGATAGAGATTTTTATGCATAAAAACTCCTACAATCGAAAAGAAGAGAGACAACAGATAAGCAAAACTTGGCTCCCGGCTCTAGTAAGAGGGAGAAGAAAACCCGAGACACGGGAAGCTTTCTCTTTTATACCAAGATCAGAGACGTCCCATTTGCCGGCATTTGAAAATATAATTTGAGATCAATTTATGAAGAAAAGATTTGTTAGCGATAGTCTCATGTTGGTATTCATGAGAACGAGCGATCGTGAAAAATTTATGTTACCAAGGACACTAATAAGAAACAAAAATGATCAGTAATATGAAAGTTTGCAGTGAACTTTAGTTTATGTGCAGCCGCTAAGTTAGACCAAAATAACAGAGGTTGACCCTGAAGATGCTGGACGCAGTTTTCAGCGAAACATCGGAGGAAGGCAATCCAACTCGACCACGGCCTACAAGCCCGGAAAATCTACTTAACATAGTTAATATGCATAATGCTTTTTCCATTTAAGTAATAATGTTAAAACGCCCAGCAAAGAGTTAAAACTCTGTTAAAAGGCTAAATTAAGCACGAAAACTCGCGAAGTGGCAATGACAGCGCCTGGCATACAAGTCGTACTATTGAACTCGGAATGTACTTCCAGCCAAGCATCGAAATAGCTGCGGAAGATTAGCTGTACACTGTGCGCTAACCCGTTGGACATGGGTTCATGTCGCGGTGTGGTACAATTTTTTATGCTCATCAAAATTTGCAAACCGAATTCATAATAATCTAATTATGAAGTCGCTGATAGTTTAGGACATTATAACTGAAATCGTTTTTGGTTGTCTGCATTTCGTAATAGAACATGTATAACAACTTCTGCCCCATTAGACTGGCATGATGTATGTGTCGACTCCCTTCATTCTCCACGTGTAAACTGTTGCATGATATCTTGTGCCTTTCCTTCACCATGTATGCGACAGAAGAACACAGTGATATGCTTTTGATCTACGGAGAGGCAAGAGCCAATGAACAAGCAGCTCAGTATCATATCGGGAGATGTATCCTAATCCACAACAATGCTGTAAAATGAAAATAAAATAATTGCAAATTAAAACAATTGATGCAGTATTATTAGTTATGGTAGGCGTTGTGTTGGAATGTTTTGTTTCCCATTGTTTGATTGTTTGCATTATATCGTTTGCAGTTGGCCTAGTGCGATTATCTTTTGTCTTCATGGTAAATGTTATAGATATTAACGAATAAAATTGTGATAATAAATACACTAATATTATTTCAATTGTGGCCTCCAGAGCAAAGAAGACTATCTCATTAGAAAGACTAAAAGTTAATACATCGACGTAACATATAATTTTCACGGGGGTCGCGTCTCAAGGAAAAATTATTAGCTGTAAATTGTGAACATACTTCATACCCGTACCACGACCGAGATAGGAAAGAAAGAGTCATCGCAGTTCATCGAAAGAGTTAGCCGGATCTTTTATACGAGAAAAGAATTCATCATACCGACCCTTCAAAGTGACGACGAGCAGAAGATTCCCTTCATACTGGTGACGGGAGATACCAGCCGGAAGAGACTCCTTCATACTGGCGCCCAGACGTGCGACGGCTCGAATACAGGCGTATAGAGTAAAAATATGTACCTGGACAAAGAGTGAAAAGAAGACATTTTGACGGAGTATCCTTTTTCTTGTGCTCCAGAATTCAAGTAAGACTAGTACTAATTTATGATACTACGCAATAAGAAAATTGTACAGAAGATGGAAAAAGTTGATAAAGATAATGATAGTGTAGAGAGGGAAGTGAGTGATAAGTTATCAGTAGAAGGTAGAAAGAATGTAGTATGTAAGGAATCTGAAATAGGATTGAAAGAAATATTGGAAGCGATGAACAAAAATACAGCAGATATAAAAGCAGATTTAAAAGCAGATTTTGTTAGAAATGTAGCAGATTTGAAGGAGGATAATGCCAGAAATATAAATAAATTGTCACAAGAAATTGAATTATGTAAGAAGGAATGTACAGAAAGAATTGAATCAAGTAACAATGATATAGCTAAATTAGGTGAGTTAGTAAGCGTGATAAAATTAGGACAGGAATCAAACACAGTAGAAATAGCTAGGCTAGGAGAATTGATAAATGAAGTTAAGTTAGGACAGGAGAAGACAGTGGTAGAAATGAAAGCTGAATTAAGTAAAGAATTTAATGAAAAACTAGCAGAACAGAATGCAAAAATTGCAAAGGTAGGAGATGAATTGAGAACAGAGATAATCGTGGTAGAACAGAGTTGTAAAATGTATCAAGATGGAATTAGGTCAAAACAAAATGACATTGATGTAAAAATTGATAGTTTAGAAAATGTTGTAAAGGGTATAAGCGCTGAGATGCAGTCACAGCGAGAAGAATTGAATAAAGTGAAGGAGGAAGCCAATGTAAATGTAAATAGAATAAATGAAACGGTTACAAAGGAAAAAGAATTTACAGGAAGGCTTTCCCAAGTTGTGATTGCTCTACAGGCTGATAGAGTTAATGACAATCATGATCAATTTGTGAGTGAATGCAAAAATATGACCAATACTGATGCACTTGACAATAACAGTAATATGGCGGACTTTCAGGAGAATGATTTAGCTATGCCAATGCACTCCCCTAGTCAAAACCATAATTGTCACGCTAGTCACTTGTTCCATGACCTAACCCCTCCGTCATTTGACGAAGAAGCCGGTGACAATCCAAAAATTTTCATAAAAGAACTGGAGGATTACTTTAGGATCAAACGAATTCCGAACGAGATACGAATGATGGTGGTTAAACGCTGTCTTAAGAAAAACGCATTGGAATGGTTAAGACTAACTTTGGCGTCTCACGAAACATAAAGTATGTTTCGAAACCTTTTTATAAATAGATTTTGGGGACCGGGACGTCAAAACCAGATTAAAGTCGAACTGGCTACCGGACATTATGACAGTAAACGTGGTATTTCAATGATGGAGTATTTTTTGAAACTGGCGAACAAATCGAAACTACTCCAACCTCAGTTGAGTGAACAGGAGGTTATTGAAGCACTTATTCGCCATTATCCACCGCACATAAGAAAAATCATAAAACAAATTTTAGTGGGGAGGGGCATAGAACCCCTGAAAGTTGCAAAAAAAAAAAAAAAAAAAAAAAAATCGAAACATTGTCAAGAGAAAATATTTTTGTATTCAACGATGACATGTTTTTCAACACAGTTGTTATATTGTTGTACAATTACATTGTTGTGGGGAGATCATCACAGTACATGCAACATTGTATGGCTGAAAACAATTTTCCCAAAATAGAATTAGTTGCATATACTGTGATGAGGGGCATTTGATGCAGTATTATTAGTTATGGTAGGCGTTGTGTTGGAATGTTTTGTTTCCCATTGTTTGATTGTTTGCATTATATCGTTTGCAGTTGGCCTAGTGCGATTATCTTTTGTCTTCATGGTAAATGTTATAGATATTAACGAATAAAATTGTGATAATAAATACACTAATATTATTTCAATTGTGGCCTCCAGAGCAAAGAAGACTATCTCATTAGAAAGACTAAAAGTTAATACATCGACGTAACATATAATTTTCACGGGGGTCGCGTCTCAAGGAAAAATTATTAGCTGTAAATTGTGAACATACTTCATACCCGTACCACGACCGAGATAGGAAAGAAAGAGTCATCGCAGTTCATCGAAAGAGTTAGCCGGATCTTTTATACGAGAAAAGAATTCATCATACCGACCCTTCAAAGTGACGACGAGCAGAAGATTCCCTTCATACTGGTGACGGGAGATACCAGCCGGAAGAGACTCCTTCACAATAACAGATTTTAACGTAATAATTGTTCAGCCAGTGTTATTTGTGAATATATAATTTCAGCGAGTGTGTAACCAAAGACAGCCATGTTAAATACTTGGGTATATCCAAATATAGGAGCCGATGTTTTCATGTTAGAGTATAAAATGCGGATTGCATAAAACTGGAAAATAAGGGCCAGCTGACTCACCTGGTGTGTATAAGTTTAATATCTACGCGAAATATGGCAATGTCGTGGGCCACTCGAAATGTACCTGTCGCGTGTTCTCACAACAAATTCGGTTAGGAGAAATATCGCTTGACGTTGATGTGAAGGTCGTGAAAGGAGAAGGAAGGGTTAGAGTACAATTGTCTGCAATACGAGTCTTTTGAGAAGGGCAGGTTGCTCGTGCCGTAGGTCACTTGCGCGTGCTAGCACACCGCGATAGCAACAACTGGATCCCTTGCGTTTTTCCGTGCATTTTTATCCTTTATTTGTTTATTACGCACATAATTGGCATTGCTTTAACTGCTTATTCTCATGCTAAGACAATAATTACATTTAATATAAAAAATTACTAATAATGTTTACTTGGACTACATTACTTTTATTCCTTTATTAATTGTATAAGTATAACAACACATGTGGTACTTCATAGACCTCCACAAAAAGAACGAAGGAAGGAAATACAAGCAGAAAACTAAACATTATTTACATAGACATATATATGTATATTGGTATTTGCTCAATCTTAATATCTTATAATTTATGTTTCCTCCTCTTCTTGTTCTTCCACATGCTTCGAAGACGACGAAGAGGCCATCAGTCTTATACAATTCATGAACGGTTTGATTTTCATCGCATTTCCTATATGTTGCAGTTGACTCCAGCCCCTGCTCCATATCAGTGATCCATCAGTATAAATATGGAGCCATTCGTGTTCCTCCTTTGAAGTAATTGGACATTTTGAATAATCTGCTTATGTCCCTACTGGTTTTCCACGTCCTATAAGCGAGGAATTAACAGGTGATTACCTGTTTCCCATGGTCCCGACATATTTATAAAACTTGCAACTCTTCCTGGGTTGTATTGGTTTCTATACACGCGCCGGCCCCACCCCCGCACTTCCACTATCTCTTACAGCTGCATCGCCCGCGTTATTCCAGTACCGATATATGAATGTCTCTTTGTCCCTTATGGGTTGCTATACAATTCATCCGAATGCGATGAAAATGCTATCCATTTTACTATACAACATATTACATTCACATGATTTTCTCTCCTCACTTTTCTTTTACATAACACATAGAGATGTGTTTCTCTTCTCACTCTACCACAAACAATTCGTACACTTTTCTATATTATCCAAATAGAAATGCAATGTATTACAGTCACGCGGTTTTCTGTACTCGCGTTTGTTCTTGTAGTATTTGTGGTTGTTCAGCAGTCATTTTGCGGTTTTATTCATTTATTTATTTGGTTAATTTTTTATTCTTTATAGTATGCTAAGTATTTTAATTAAATATTTGTCTAAGTGTGTTAAGTAATATTTTTAAATGTCTCCGAAGAAACATAAGGCTATTGGGCAAGTGCAACTTAACTCCCAAAAGGTTCAGGGATAAATCGCCAAACAACACTTATTGCATATCGTTTATATGGAAGAGTTGGCGATCGTCTAGGATTTGCACTTAAAACTGGTAGTTGATGTTTTGGGCGTATATATACATAATACGAGGGCAGTTCAATGTTTTACACCCATCACCTCATCATAGATAGTTGCCAGCCGCTTGTTTTATGTAATTGCTTATATCTCTCTGTTTTTTCTATATAGTTGCTATGTTTGTTTCAACATTTGTATGGCGACGTCATACAAGTCTGTGAGGATAACCAGTCGCCTATCTTCACGGTTCGTTTCATCTCTCAAATCGTCTGTGATCATTGATGTCCGGTTCATTATGGCCACTTACCCATTTTGCTGTTACTCGTTGCCACACGCTTCATGATCTGTCTGGTGCTGAAATGTTCCTTGTTCTCCAAAACACGACATTTTAGAGTTGGCAGACTGTGCGCTTGCTTTAAACCGACACTGTCAACAGCACACTGCAACACTAAGGTTCGTTTCAAATCACCTTGGGAGGCTCCACGGCTGTAGCGACTCACAGGCCTGCAGCGTTCCCTAGTCAGAACTAGCTTACGAATTACCGCATTAACGCTCGGGCTTTAATAGTCTATTACAACCTTAAAACGTACATCAGATATAAACAGAATGATCGTGCAGGCAAGTACGAAAAAAGAGCGTAATTTTGGCTTTAGCCCCTCGGTATAATTATACGCAAGTGTATTTACGTTCATTTTGTCTTGATTTTTAAAAGTGCTGTAGCGTGGAATAATTCAATCCATTTCTATTGCCATTTATTTAGTTTAACTGATTAGCCAAATTTTATTTAAGTTTTGATTTACAGTTACTTAACTCGTAAAATGCACTGCGGGCAAGCTACTATCTCTATCTCTCTCACAATCACACGATATGGCTACGTTGCAGCGCGCTCCTATTGGCTACTGCCATATGTTGGAGATTTGATGCGGATAATACCTATACCAATGCAAATGCGTTTACCGCCAATGAAGGCATGGTGCGCATGCGCATTTCAATGTTTGCGCGAAATTCGATGAGCTAGGGTGACTCGGATCTTACTTTGCAAATTCCCCTGGTAAATGTTTCCTTTAGAGGAATTTCGGTAAGAGCGATCTGAAATCAACCTGTAACGGTATTAAGAGTAATACCTTGTTTAACATAAAGAGCGGAGGGAGTATGTCCTAAGATTGGAATGACTGACGTCATGGACTCTGACGAAAGCAGTAGTCAGCGGTGTGATAAGATATTAAGACAGTTCAGACTCGGCGCACAATTGAGTCGTCCACGGCGGCGGCGGCGGAGCAGCGGTTAGCCAGACCTTGCTGGTTAAGAGTTACCAGTAAGATTTACTGCTAGGTTACGATGCATACTGTTCAACTCACAACAAATTAAGAGAATAACTAAATGACTTACCTTAGATATGTTGGTCTTAAGCATGGTTTCCCATGGTACAAGTGTCAAAGGCTTTTTCAAATGCTTCAAAACAATGTGGACCGCCACTGGATCCATGTGAAAATTGAACTCAACACCAGGAGCCATGTTACCAATACCTGTTGAGGAGCATAAATCATTAACTTTACCATAATATCTGTGAAAGTGTTCTATTGCAACTAACTGGCTTATCCTACGTCGCACGGAAGTATTGTGCAATGACCAATCATAGTCTAAGGGATAAACAAGAAGTATTGTGCAATGACCAATCATAGTCTAAGGGATAAACAAGAAGATTTGCCATAAAATGCACAATAGGAACAGAGGAAAGTTTAAATGTCGTTATTGTTACGACCAGCCAGAGATAGTATTCATTTGTTTGTTACCTTCAACACTGCCACCCATAACTACAACTTCTTTAGTTTTGGACAGAAAGTCTGGATCCAACATTGTGGCCATAGCAATGTTCGTCAGAGGTCCCAGGCACAGCAACGACACCTTTCCTGCGAAACAACACATCTTTAAGTATTCTCACACTCTTAGACCAGAATGGTGACTGGATTCGCCTCACTGCAAGTGGCGATAAAATAATATAATATAACCCCCAAAATAATTACACTAAGCGGATCTGAATGTTGATAACAAAAATGTTTAACAAATTACCTATAAAATATATAGTAGGGTTTTTTTCTCCAGTGCCTCTAGCCTAATTATCGCTATTGGTGGGGTTTGGCCCCTGCACATACACCACAAGATTCAGAGTGGTCAGTACTGCTCTATTTACCCAGGAAAGACGCACATACATATGTTTATTGCCCAGCTTCACTAACTCACTCACCTGGGAGGGCGTTCACAATCTCAATCATAGCTTGAACAGCATGTTTGTTCTGCAACATGCCAGTCCAGTTTGTCGACTTGGAGTACTCGAAATCTCCAAAGCCATCGCTTCCAAAGAAGTTATCGGTTGGTTTGCTCTCCCACAATGACTCACGGACTCCTCTGTAAACAGGGATCTGAAAACAAACCAATTCTATTCACGACTCCATTTTATACCAAAAGAAAATTCAACATTTTAAATATAGAAATACTACATGGATTAAACACATTGTATGATTTTAAGATATGTGCACAAAAAAAAAAAAAAAAAAAAAAAAAAAAAAAAAAAAAAAAAAACTCTTAAAGGCAAACATCCACTGTGACCTAGAATTGTTCTAGAATGCCAATATCTAGAACAATTAGGCTAGAGTAGTTAAAGAAGCAATATAACTCATGTTTTACCGGGTGGAATGTCTGTGGCCCACATTCGGGAGGTCGCAGGTTCGATCCCCGTGAACCTGTAAATCTCTTTTCCACGGATTCTTTTCCCTTCATCACTCATTTCCTTCACACATCATCTTCCATGTTTGGTTGGTAGCGCGGTTCGTTCCGGCGAATGCGAACAGATGACATGGTTGCTTGCGATCCGGAACCTCTTCCCTGAAGTTGCCGCAAGGGTCGCCTAGTCGCCCTCTCCCTTGGTAGAGGAAACACTTCGCTTGTGTCAATATCTGTAACTTTTAGGGACTTCTGTGCGTATCTGGACTTTATTAGCTCCGCTCTCTGACAAGTCTCCGGTCTCACTTCGCCTCATACCCTCCCCCTGGGGTTGTGATAGCCTGCAAAAGATCCATGCCGGGGTCGCGGTGGGTGGAGGTGTCCCCCTCCGTCACACACACACACACACACACACACACGACTACCTGCTAACAACTATCTCAGTCAACACTTCAAAGCTCCATTATGAAAACTAGCTTTTCTCGCAACCTTGCCTCGCTCATACACGCCACAATGATTTTTCTAAAAATCCACTTTTTCTCTCATAAACAAACCGACAGTCGAAAGTTTCGCGAACAATGTAGATCTGTCGCGATCTATTGCTAACATTGTTTACTCGCCGCGCATTGGTGTAAGGTAAC